>CAWVRF010000659.1:0-600000 GCA_963932465.1 Maratus speciosus
GTATAAGCAAACATCTTTTTTTTCTCTCAAATGCATAACTTTACACTCAGGATCATTCACGCAGGATTCTTCAGCTTCATATAAATTTGAATCAAGATTCCATGTCAGGAAAAATTGAATTGCTTCAAGCATCTAGTTAATGTCACCACCTATTTTTAAAATATAAGGATTAAATTTTTAAGATATAAAATTGTTTGTGCAGACATAAAAATTTTATTTAAATATGAAGAAATATAATTTAAAAAACCAAATTTCACACTGAAAAAACAGTCAATTAAACATTATAACTACATCCATCCTTCAGTTTTACAAAGAAAAAGCTTAATTTGAAAAATCAATATATTATAAACTGATAAATTCACCAGGAATGGATTTTTTTTCTCCGCCTTCAAAATGAAAAATTGTGTTGGCACAAGCCACACAATCACACTCAAGCTAATATTAAACCTATAACAACATTCTTTTCAAATTTCTCGTTTGCATTTCTAAAACTGTACAGGATTCTCCAAGATTTCAGATTTTTTCTAGCTTCAATTTCTACTTTCAAACTGTTTACGAAAAAATGTCTTCATAAAAATTGCAACCAAAATAGAAGAAGTAAAAAGATACCAAGTTAAAGAAATCTGATATACTATACGCTAAGAAAAGAAACAAGTTGGAAATTGCTCGTCAAACGTGGCAAATGAGGTGCGTTCGTACTATAACTAGTTTAATAATTATTTTTTGCACCCCATATTGTACTGAATGTATAATTTTTTGCACTTCATAAAGCGCATAGTCTGATACATCATTAAAATGCACTTCCAATATTTTTTTCCCATTTCCCGTAGTGTAACGGAACACTTTTGACTGTCCCTGTAATTAAACTATACATCCGATTTTCCTAAAATTTGAAATACAACAAAATTTTGCAACAATTATATCTTTAAAATTTCAGACCATTCGGAAGGCTGTAATATCATTAAAATGCACTTGCAATAATTTTTCCCATTGGCCGTAATGTAAAGAAAAACTTTTGACTGTCCCTGTAATTAAACTATGCATCCGATTTTCCTAAAATTTGAAAGGGCTCGACAAAATTTTGCAACAGTTATATCTTTAAAATTTCAGATCATTCGGAAGGCTCTAATATCATTAAAATCCGCTTGCAATAATTTTTCCCATTGGCCGTAATGTAAAGAAAAACTTTTGACTGTCCCTGTAATTAAACTATACATCCGATTTTTCTAAAATTTGAAAGGGCTCGACAAAATTTTGCAACAGTTATATCTTAAAATTTCAGATCATTCGGAAGGCTCTCATATCATTAAAATGCACTTGCAATAATTTTTCCCATTGGCCGTAATGTAAAGAAAAACTTTTGACTGTCCCTGTAATTAAACTATACATCCGATTTTCCTAAAATTTGAAAGGGCTCGACAAAATTTTGCAACAGTTATATCTTTAAAATTTCAGATCATTCGGAAGGCTGTAATATCATTAAAATGCACTTGCAATAATTTTTCCCATTGGCCGTAATGTAAAGAAAAACTTTTGACTGTCCCTGTAATTAAACTATACATCCGATTTTCATAAAATTTGAAATGGCTCGACAAAATTTTGCAACAATCATATATTTGAAATTTCAGACCATTCGGTTGGGTAGTTTTTTGCTCTGTTACATGCGGACAGACGGACGGACGGACAGACGGACAGACGGACGGACAGACGGACGGACGGACTGAACGACGACTATAGGTGCTACGTATTTATATAATTACGAACGCACCTAAAAAATGTAAATGAGAAATGCGAAAAGAATGCTCCCACACATATATATATAATATTAACTTGCAACTTTTGTGGCATTGCAAAACAGTGGAAAATGTTTGTTTTCACCCACACCTATCCCAAAATATATGAAGAAACAATGCCCCTCTTTTTTTTTTTTAGTGAGGGGGATTTTTTTTGTTGGGAATTTAGTGGGGGAATTTAGTGCCGAAATTTAAAGTTTACATATAGGAAAGTTTTTACACTGGGGTTTTAAAGATTTTGAAAGTGTATGCTGAAGGTGTATAAATAAGTAAAGATATTCTGAAAAACAAAATATATTATTACAGCAGTAAGAACAGATAAACTTCAAAAAGAAAAAATATATATATATTGCCCCTCCTCCCCTCATACTCAGGATCCTCGTTTTATCTAGAAGTGAAGATGAGAATAAAGTAAAAAGAGAAAAATATGATGGAAATTAACACTTTTATTGCAGAACAATCAGAGGTATAATCTTCACGTGAGTCGACTCGAAGTTGGGATAGGTGGCGAAGACATACACATTTTTAACATACACCATGTGCAGGGTGGGGAATTTCTAGAAAATTTTACCAGCCAGCAATGTGCAACGTACAGTTGAAAATTGTTATGACAAAATTTACGCAACTGCAAAAATAGTTGATTACAATTAAAACAATACATTTTCATAATTTGTTTTCTATAAAATTAAGAAATATATACAAGAGAGGAAAGTTTAATATAGAATATAGTACCATGCTTACACACCGTAGTAATTTGGAAAATATAGCTAACTAATAAAAAAATAAAACTTTTCGGTATATCACTTTAGTTTCAGTTTCCGAAGACAAACTAAAAATTCACTCGCCCTGTCGGAAAATCAGCTCGCCAGTGGCGAATAAAATGATGTATTTCCCCACTCCTGACCATGTGGGATCAGACAGAACCACAATTTATATTCAGTAATATTCAATTATATCAGAAGTGAATGTTTATGAGAAATAAAATAAGACTTGTATATTAATAGCTCATAAAATTAGTTAAGTAATAAAACATGTAATTGAGTAACCATTGTCCTCTTTAATTTTATAAAGCAGTAAAAATTAATAAAATTGGTGGGGGGGGGGGGGGGTAAATGGCCAGTGTAAACCACATAAAGCAAGTTGGTATGGCCCTTTTAAAATTTGGCTGATATATTTCACTAGCAGCTCCATCTCAGTTTTATTCCAGTATTAATGTCTTCATTATTGAGAAATTGATTTACTTATTAAATTAAATTACTTATTAAAAAAATTAAAAATCAAACTGCATATGCGAACATAAAACATTCATGTTAAACGGCAAACAGAAAAATTTGTTAGAAGGTACTAGACAGAAACAAGTCTGGTAGTAAAAAATATTTATCATCCCCCCTCCCCCATTTTCTCAGTTTTTCACTTGATTTTTAAAAACTTAAACATAGATTTTCAAACAGCATACATTTTTTTTTTTTTGGGGGGGGGGGGGGGGGGAGATTCCAGGTCTTGCAGAGTTGGATAAAACCAGGGTTGCAAAAAAGCCAACTAAAATTAAAAAAGTCTTTAACCGGCTTTTTCTTTTTTGGCTATAATTGGCTTTTATACAGTGAAGCATTGTAATTATAAACTACACATTTTAAAGTGTTCTTAATTAGTTTTAAGGACATTTAATTGATTTAGAATTTAATAAGTAATTCAATTTCTCAATAATGAAGACATTAATACTGGAATAAAACTTAGATGGAGCTGCTTGTGAAACATACCAGCTAAATTTTAAAAGGGCCATACCAACTGCTTTACACGGTTTACACTGGACATTTACCCCCCCCCCCCCCCAATTTTATTCATTTTTACTGCTTTATAAAATTAAAGAGGACAATGGTTACTCAATTACATGTTTTATTACTTAACTAATTTTAAGAGCTATTAATATACAACTCTTATTTTATTTCTCATAAACATTTAAAATCATACAGTCATTGGAGTCTAACTTATATTCTTTTCAATATTTTTTTTTTCTGACTTATTGCCTTAGCAGTTGCCTTTTAGCAGTTATAAAGACTTATTTATTTAACAAAATTTAACAGAAATTTATAATATTTTTAGTAGAAAATATTTATAAGTGCATTAAAAATGAATTGATCCAAATTTAATATGAATTAGCTGTAAACCAACTTTTAAAAACAAAAACCAGCTTTTTTTAAGTGGTTAAAACCAAAAAAAGCTGGCCGGCTTTTTTTGGCCTGGCTAACAGCCGGAAACCCTGGATGAAACAGCAAAAAATTTAACAATAAGGCATTATTTCAGGTTTCACAGACCATAAAAATCAGTGGAAAAATAAGAGAAATTTTACTATGTTAATCCTGACATGCAGCGTTTTCAGTAAAAAAAAGATTTTCTCAGATTCAAGCAGAGCATTCGAAAAATGGAGTTATTAAGAGAATTTTTGAATATTTTGCGAATTCTGATAGTAAATATAAGATTTTTTTGTTTTACTTTCATTCTTGAACATTTTTAAAAGATTCATTTCTTTGCAGCTATGCAGAATTTTCTGTTGTCAATCTGCAGCAAACCAACCTCAAAGCAGAATATGCTTAAAAGTGCGATATACGTCGCAGAACAACAGACTTCCCTGCAGAACATTTCAAATTCTCAGTTTCAAGAAAATTCACCATTCAATTTGTCACTCAATAGCCGGGGAAAAAAATATATATATATTATTACAACATTCTTTAATTGTTCATTTAAAAGATTGCAAAATTCATCAATTGGTTGCGAGAAAAACTTGCACAATTCGTCCAACAATCATGGAGAACAAATCGTGAAATCCTTCAGCCTGTTGTGGAAAAACATACAAAATTCCCCCCCCCCCCCCCCCGTCCCTAAAATATCTTTTTCAAGCTTTGCAATTGAAATTGAATTTTTAAAATGTAGAGCGAACAATTATTTGTGGAACAATATTTGCTTAAAAGAGCTGTTGAAAGATAAGTTGTCTAGTTTAGAAAATTTATTTACAGTCTCATTAGAATTTTTTCCGATTTTGGTTTTCTTCAGTTTAAATGTAGTCAATTAGTTGATTTTCCATTTTGTTTTATTAGAATATTGGGTACTTTTCTATTAGCTGGGTGCCAGTGTTATATATACATACATATGTATATATATTCACACACATACACATGTACAATACACACACATACACATGTACAAGACACACACATACAAATACATATACAGTGAAACTCGTTTAAGATACGAATCAAGGGACCGAGAGCATTTCGTATCTTAAGCGGGATCGTATCTTATCCAGATTTCATAGATTCTTGAGTAATAATGCATATAAAGCCAATGCACATTGCTATTAACGTATTTTAGCCATTTATAACTCTCATTTTACCCATTTCTAACGATTTTCAGATATTCTAGGAAATTTGAGTTTAAGATTTGCAATAAAGAATAACTTTATTTTACTCCAAAAATTCAGCGTTTGTACAATAACAAAATTAAAATGCCTTTATGCAATACTCTCAGCCAAATTAAAAAAAAAAAAAAAGACGATAAAACGAAATTTTTGTTAATCTTTAGAAAACAGAAACTAACAAAATTAAAGTACGTGCGGTAGTTTTAGTTTGTTGAAGAAAAGTCATTTTTTAGTTTGGTGAAAGTCAAGATGGATTGTGGTGGTCGAGATTTTATGACGAAGTTTTCTGCCTTGTTGATGTGGTAGAAAAAAAATCTTCGACGGAGGGACCAGCATCCATCGAAGAGGCGTACATTCGAAGTAAGCTGAACGAGCTCAATACAGATGCGAATGATGGTATGGCTGGTACACCCGTTTCTTCATCCGCGTCGTCTTCTGATGGTCTAGGTTCATCGGAACTTTTGACGTCCGCGATTATATCCGCGATAGAACAAACTTCATTTGTTACAACCTGATCGTCAATTTTGTCAAACGAGTCCCAATCTTTGCATTCTTCTTGATCCTGCTCCTCTTCTGCAATGTCAACGTTTTACAAATCGCCGTCGACGTTAAAGGCTTTACAAGAGCAGTTCTCAATGGTAGTTGATGTTACGTCTTCCCAGGACACACTCAGGAAATGCATGGCATATAAGAGGTTTACAAGTTGGGCAGAACAGGACCTTTTCGCGATGATCTATTTGATGTAGATGACGTACAACGAAACAACTTTTGTATTTAATTTTGAGAACATGAATTATGCCTTGATCCATGGATTGAACCACGCTAGTCACATTGAGTGGAAAAGACTAGCTCAATGTTTCGTAAACTGGGGATATCCTTGGGATGGACGAGACAGTTGTCGGCGAGACACAATACTTTCCTAGACTCCTTTTTCATTCGTTCATCGAACTTGCGGATCCACTTAACGAATATATCGTTTGTCATTCATGCTTTGGCCTGAATTTCATAATCGCAGGGCAGATTTTTAACATTTTTTTTTATCATTTTAAAACAACGAAGATTCCGAGACTTGCCGATGACGAGGGGTTTTAATGTATCCGTTCCGCTGATATCTGATCCAACGGGAACAGTGATACGTCCTTTGCTCAGTTTTTCACCATAACATTTCTCACCCTTAAACGCCATTGTTTTATCAGGCATTAATTAAAAAAAAAGTCCATCTCGTCGACATTGTAAATATCGCATATTGAGTACTATTTCAATAGCGGTGCGAGCACGTTATTTTTCCAACAATTGACATCATCTACATTCAAGCTGTCGACTCTCTGCATACCTTCCTATTAAACTATTCCGTATCTTTGTCTGAAGCGGTCTAGCCAATTGTTGACAGGAGTGAAATCCACTCCAAGACGTATAGCAATTTCGCAGGCCAATGGACAATCCGTTAGTTGGGATGTTCGTCAATCGGTTTTGCGTGAAGCACTCAAATAAAATCTTCTCCAATTCTTCATCTGCCACATTAATATTCATTTTGCCAGAGCCTCCAGCTGACGCACTATTTTCCAGTTTTTGTCTATTTTTTAACAGAGCTCGAAGTGTTGACTCGTGTATTCCCACAGATTTGGCAAAGACAGTCTTGCTTATCACATTCTTGGGGCGTCGTTATTTCCTTAAGACATCCAATTTTTCAGTCAAAGAAAACGCTTTTCTCTTTACTTTAAGTATTAGTACATAAGCCCCATTTCGTATATTAAGAGGGTTTCTTGACATCAAGGGACAGATTTTCTCCGTATATTAAGCGGGATCGTATCTTACGCGTACGTATATTAAGCGGGTAATTTTACACAGGTTTAATAGGCATTTTTCAAGGGACCGAAGATAATTCGTATCTTAAGCGGGATCGTATCTTAAACGAGTTTCACTGTATATATATACCCAGATAACAGGAAAGTACCGAATATTGTTTTTATGTTTTCAAGCTAAGTGCAGTTATGTTTTAGTTTCTAATTTAAATTAGGTCTGAATATATTTATAATAACCAATAATTTGACAATTTCGAAAATATTGGATAATATTTTCGAAAATATCATGATAATGAACCCTGTATTTTAGCAATTTTTTTAAGCTCAGAATTACTTTTTAAACTGTTAAAGTTATCTGCAAGATCTAAAATAATTTGCAGCACCTGCTGGTCTGTTTTTTCAAACAGTCTTAAAAAACTTTGAACGCTAAAAAACATAAAAAAAAAATGGCTCAAGCATTTTTATTTATTGTCTAAGGAAAATTAAAAAAGGAAGAAAAGGTTAAATTATTTTGCCGTTTTTCTCAATTTAGCAAAATTTTTCTATGGTCTCAACAAAAATACTTTGATTTCACGAATTTATAATTCCGATTTAATGAATAACTTTAGATTTAAAAATAAAAAAAATAGAAGAAATTTTCAAACATAAATAAAAAATTTTCCCTAATCTGAAACAGCCTTGTGAAGCAGAAATATCCACATGCAAAAATGTACATTACAGAGAGGTTTCATTTTAAATACATGTAAAACATAGTTTGTTTGGTTTTTTTTTTTTTTTTTTTTTGGGGGGGGGGGGGATTAACCGGATTTTACAGTAATAGCATTTAATTCCTAGTTCTTAAAATATAATAAAATGTACTTACATTAATTAAATGTAGTTCAACATCATCTTAAAAAGCAGACTGAGAAGATGGCTAGGTGTCAAACTTTATGGTGGTAAATTCTATGGAAATTTTAAAAAAATTAAAAATGTATGTATGTATGTATGTATATATATATATATATATATAACAATTATACTAAATTTGAATATTTAAATACATATTGTTCTGAATTTCTTTCGCGCAATAAACTTTTGAAGCATTTTATAAACTAATGAAAGATGTATTTCTTGAAAATGTCATCATTATCATTAAAAAAATTCTTTTTTTCTTATTAGCTATAGAAAATCAGCAATTCAACACAAAGTTTAACTTTTAGATTATTGCACAACTACAAATCATCTCCGTAAGAACTTTTGAGTAAGCAAATTTATTTAAAAAAATAAAATAAGTCAGTTTTATGCTGACATACAATTTTACCAAAAATTACGATGTCCAGAAAGAATTAAATGGCAAAATTAATGCAGGTCACAGGACTAGGGGTTGACCGAATACCGAAGAGTCGATTCGGTATGTAAACCGAATATTCGGCTCCGGCCGAATACTTTTAAGTATTCGGCCGAATAATTGGGATAGTTATTTTCTTAGAAGTAGAAGAATTCTCTTTTACTTAGAAGTAGAATAGGCTAAACGATGAGTTTTAGTATTATATGTATGAGTTCAGAGTTTAGCTGCACTACAAAAAACAAGTCAAAGACCATTTTTAATTAAAAAAAAAACTTTTTCCTTCCTAAAATAGTCTACATAGGGGTGAGATCAAAACAACTATCTGCGATAGAGATAAAAGAAAGTAAGGAAGATGGGCATCTTTTCCTTATCATTTAAATTTATTTAATGTGCATTTTTTAAAATATACTCTTCAAATAAGTATATCAGAGTTTATCTCTGTATATCTAATGTTATTAAAGAAAATACACACATCAAATAAGCCTATCATACAGCTTTTATAACCATTAAATTAAAATTGCTCAAATTTGTTATCTTCATCATCACAATGTTAAAATATTAATCACAATATAAATATGCATCAATAATTAGACAGAAAATAGTTAAATGTATGAGTTGATGTGATACCTTTTGTATTTGAGAACATCCCTATTCAATGTGTTTATAATTAGACTTAGACAATCAGTAAATCAGCTTAATGGCAGCATTGTTTCTTTTTATTTGAATGAACTTTTGTTTTTCTGACAAGCCTTATTTTTAATAGTAGCCTGTATAGTTTAATATTTTCATGGGTTATTTTGGGTATTAACTAGTGATAAAATAATAATAAATAAGTGATGGGTTAATGAATTTGTGAAGGGAAAGAAGTCATTAAATTTTTTTGTGTAATTAGATTTAACAATAAAAATGTAATTGAATTAAATTATTAAGAGTTTAATTTTAATTCAAGTTTATTAAAATAGCTGATATATGCAAAAATGTGTATTAAAATTTTTAAGTATTCGGTCGCCGAATACCGAATATTCGGTGTACACTTTGACCGAAGCTTCGGTATTCGGCAGAATTGCTGCTTCGGTCAATCCCTACACAGGACCACTTAAAAAAAAAAGCTATTATAAATTGCCTGACAGCAGTCACTTCCTCTTACAAGGAGAAAGAAAAAAAAAATTCTTATATTCCATTGAAATGATTACACTTTTCAGGTTATGTTAATATGGTAAGTAGACTTCCTCAAAATCTGCACAGCCCCGGAACAGAGGTTGTGCAGATTTCTAATCGTTGCTTTGTTTACATTTTTTAAACAGTAATTTGAATGTAATAATGCAATCAAATTATAATGAATTCTTACAGTATAGTAAAATAAATTAAGTAAAACTAAAATGATAAAAAGTAAAGGTCAAGCAAATAATTAATGTATAATTAAGTACTATGCATAGTAAAAGATGAGATACATTTCCCTTGAATTATTCAATGAAACTATTAATTCACATCAAAATCAAAGTAAGGAAATTTCATTTCAGGTTTGCCTTGCAATCTTAATAACCAAAAAGCTTGATCAATATGTAAGTATATTTGGTAAAAAGATTGTGATTACCAGTGATACAGCAATATCTTATTTTTTTTTTAAATAAATTACACGTTCTTCATGAAAAACCATAAGCAAAGTTATATTATCAAGAATTACATATTAAATTATACATATGGAACGATATGAAACAAAAAAATTTTGTAATTTTGCCCCTAAATCTGAACTGATAGTTTCATTGTTTACATATGTGTTAATGTGCAGGTTTGAAGGAGTCTACTGTATTAGCATATATAGAATTTAATTTTATATAAGTGCTAACAGACATTTTTAACAAAAATAGATGCTTCTATATTAACACAGTCAACCACTTACTATTAAAAAAAAAAAAAAAAAAAAAAAAAAAAATACGTAAGCCAAACTGTAATTCCAATAAATAAATATTGTGCCATTAGAATCTTAAAAAAACACAAGAAATTCAGAAGAACAGCACTCATTAAAGTATCAAATATCAGAAACTTTAAGCAATAAAACTTACAATGTATTAAATGGCAACAGAAAAAAAACTTGGATATTTAGGTATGTACTACTTGATTATCCCATCAACCAATTTCACCAAATTATACAAATTGACAATTTTTATTTTAAATAGCGAAAGAACAAATAAATTAGTAAAACATTAATAAAAATACAAATAAAAAGTCGAATTAAAAATCACTTAATGACATGTATCGTGTTTTAATGTCAAGTGAATGTGACATTTACGATCATCTATTATTGGCATTTAATCTTATATAGTGTTGAAGGAACAGATGTGTTATTATCCCGGGGTCTGCCATCTTGGATTTTTTTTCTTGGCTTAAATTAAAAATTATTTTTTTATCAATAGTTATAATTATTATATACCAGTTTTTTCAATATTATATTAACCTATCAACAATATTTAACCATTGGCGACATTACTATTTGGCAAAAAAGGAGTTTTCATGCATGTAAAAAATCCAAGATGGCCGACCCTGGGATAATAACACATCTAAGCCCATTTTTTTTTTACAAAAGAGCACACTTGTACCTTGTTCCCAAAACATATTTTGAACTGGTTTGTCTAGAACCCCTAGAATTTGCAATATTTTCCCCAATATCAATTGAATTGCCGCGGGGTGCATTAGGAAGTGTTAAAAAGGGTAGCTGGGTGCAACGGAAGGGTTTAAAAGAGCCGCCGGATGCAAAAAAGAAATAAAAAGGGCCTCCAGGCGCTGCGCCCTACTAAAGCAGCTTAGAGTCAACACTACTTATAGTTTGGCGATAGTTTTTGGGTCGACGGGATAATGAAGTAGTACCTACCAATATTTATTTACATTATTTTTCTTAATTATCCATCCATCTTGGCTGGTGGATAAATGTATGTGAATTGAAACTTGAAGTGACTTGTAACATGAATTGAAACTGATCTATTGTAAATTGTAAGTAATTATGCATCACAACATTTATTCAAGATTTTTTATATTTTAATATTGTGATGTCACAGTTTAATGACTACCTATTTTTTTATTATTATTATTAACAAAATAACTAATAAATCAGTAAACATCATTAAAAATACAGATAAATGTTGAATTAAAAAGCACTTGATCAGATAAACACAAGCAATGCACCTGACATCAATGAATTTGACGGCACGGTCATGCATTTTTGGTTTTAAATCCTACAGTTTGGCAATTTTCTTCTATTCTTTTTTTTTTTTTTAATGAATGAAAAGTGGTCAACAGGATAACTGATTAGTACATAAAAATGTAATACTGTGTAGTCCCTTTTAGATAAAGTGGCCACTTATAAAATTTTACTACTGGCCGCTAATGAAATTTCCCAGTTTTACCGCTTACCTGGAAAATTTTCAAACATGCTGAAACAACTGAAAATAAGTTGAGAACATAGCAAAGATTTCATTAATAATATAATAATAATCTAAATCAAAATTTCAGTGCTATTAAATACATTTTATATTACTTTTAAATTTAATTTAAGTAATAACTATTCCAAACAAATAATTTTTCTATCAAATAATTTTCTCATTCTGAAACATTTGAAAATCAGTTTGGTTTTCAAATGCATAAAATTGGCTGGTGCTCATACTTAAAAGCCAAGCAATCAAAAAGTTTTCCCCATTTTTAAGTAAAGGCAGAAAATATTTTACAAAATGCTGTCTAAGTTGACACTTTGAAGAAAATTTCTATAAAGCAACAGTGGGGAGAGAAAAAAACTGCTGTCATGACCATGAAACAATTATTTAGGTCTAACTAAAGATTTAATTAATTTAACAAAAAAAAATTATATTACAAACAATTTTAATAATCATAATCATGCCAGCAAATTTTATGCTTTAAAATTTAAAAATTCATCGAAATGTTTTATACTGAGTGGGAACGTTTTTAGAGAACCGATTTAACAAGACATTTAAATATCATATGAAAGATATGCATGTAATACATCATTTAAACCAAAAGTGTTGATCATGAAAAGGTTTACTCTATATAATAATTATAAAAGACGCTCTGGAATATTTTAAACTAATCATAACGACAAATTGTGAAAAAAGTTCTGGGATTTCTCAGAAGATTCAACATCCTATATAAGAATTGCACTTCGTAAAACTTTTTCAAAATTGTAGTTTAATGATTCGGTTTCTTCGCTTAATCTTTTAAAAACATCAAACTTAGGTGTCAAACAAAAACTTAATGTTCCATTACGATATTTTACAAAAGAACTTAAAATGTCAACAAAAACAGTACTACCTACTTGCTGGGCAACATATAACTATGATATGTTCCCGCACCATGTTGGTGAAATCAAAGTAAAATTGCGTAATTTGTTATTTCTGTTTGTATAAATATTTTTTTATAAAATATAATTATGAGTGTAAAATTATAATGTTTATATATTTAAGTAAAATAAGAGTGTAAGTTCATACAGAAATTATTAAGTTGATTTTAAAGATTAAATATATATTTTTAAAAAATTGTTGTATTGTAAAATGAATGTATAATATTGAATGGAGTTCGGATCTCAGACAACAACAATACGCAGACGCCATGGTGTCGTTTTATGACAAGCCAATGGAAAGTGGTGTATAATTAGAAGTCGTAAAATCATAAAAACGTTGGAATCAATTTATGGCCTCAATAAAAGTGTTGGGATAAATTTATGACTTTTCAGACCACCCAAACTTTAAGGCAGATAATAATATTAAAGTATATGTTAGGGGCCATTTGCAGACTGCTAGCTAATAGGCCTATCGAAGTATAATAAAAAATCTTCTCACATCCAATAACAGTGGACTAGACAAAAATAGCTCCACCCACTGCAGGAACTGGTGTGCAAGAAGAATAAGTTTTAAAAAAAAGATAGTCTGAAAAAAGATGTAGAGGATGCAAGAGCTCTCCTGAAAGCCCGTGCAATGAGTCCCGCAAGCCCTAGTAAAGCCCAGGCGAGATGGACCTAGCGGAGCGAGCCTAATCCAGCCTAATCAAGCTTAATTGAGGATGTCTTCCTGAGATACCTATCGGAGTGAGCCTACACAAGCCAAATTGAGAATGTCTTCCTGATGTACAGATCGGAGTGATCCTAAACAAGCCAAATTGAGGATGCGTTCCTGATGACACATTGCCATGATCCTAAGCAACGCAACAACTCGGAATTTGACAAATAAAGGCCACCATCCCGTATATTAAAAGAAGGTACTATTTTACACATTTTCTTTTACCACATAAGTTCATATGAAAAATCTAAAAAAATACTTTTCTGATATTTTATGGTAGAGAGTTATCTGAGATCCGACCCAAACCAATAATTAAATAAGATTAAGGTAATTTTAAAAATGAAAGAGAGTATTTCTTTTAGCAAAAAAAGAACAATTATAATAATTAGAGTATGTGAAATTATTGTCTTTTTTTTTTAAAGGATTAAACATACTTAAAATAATGAGAAGCAAACAAAAGTGTTGCTTTCTATTTTTTGAATTAATATTATGTTTTTCTGTATATAGATTTGTTCAATGTAAATAAATTATTTAATCAAGTTATAAAAAGTTTCTGTAATTATTTAATTAATAATATTTAAAGTGTGTCAATTCTTTTTTTTACAGCTTAAATTTTAGATTAATTCATAAGTGGAAGAGTTCATCTAAATAAATCACAACGCAAACTCTTAATTCTATTCGTAATTATTCAAATTTAATAATTACTTTTTGACGCGAATTATAATTTAATTTTATTAATGCTTCGCGTTGCTCTTCTACTAGAATGTAGGTAAATACGATCACTTATATTATTTAAATTTATCTAAGGTATATAAAACTATATACCAATTTGCTATGAGGTTGCTTGGATGATTTGGACCAATTAACAATTTTGAATATATTTAATAAAAAAATAAAAGGTGTAATTATCTGTCCAGCATCCCCCCTTCATAGTACAAATGGCGCCGTGACTCAGGAACGTTCATTAAGTACAAATGGCGCCGTGACTCAGGAACGTTCATCTGAGGTCATTAGAAATAATAATAATAATAATAATAATAATAATAATAAAGGAAAATAAATTTAAGTATTATTTTAATGTTACAATTTTAAAGATATTGTAGATATGTAAGTTTAATTGATTAAAATTTTATTAAAATTAATTTTATTATTGTAACAATACTGACACACATATAATAATTTTATATAAATAAAATGAATAATATATGTTAGTAAAAAACAAAAAAGGAAATAAAAAAATAATTCTGGGATTTATAATAGGTAAATTTAGGAATTACAATTTTGTTTTTTTTTCTCTCTTTTCTCTTGTGGTTGGATCTCAGTTACCATTGAAAAATAATGGCATTCACATCACAGATGACACATTTGTAAAAATAATTTTTTTTTATATAATGTATAAATAATAATAATAATAAGAATAATGAGTAAAATTTTATAATATGTCTGATATAAAAATGATTGAAATGTCAATAGATCACGATTTTTGAAATTGTATCATCTTGATACAAAAGAAAATTTATGAGTCGTACTACGAAGTAGTAGTACAATATTAACAAAAAAAAAAAAAAAAAATATATATAAGATTGTTTTTTTCTGTAGAAAAAGACAGATATTTTTCTGTTAAATGAAATTATGTTGTTTTTTATATATACGTGTATTATAAATATTTTAGGGGTATTTATGTGTGTAAAAGAATAATCTACAAAACAACTTCATCTCCTAAGAATTTTTTTTTAAATTTTAGTGTTGTTGTTTTTATGTATTTATGCAATTTAGAATATTTTCATACATATGTGGTAATATAGAAAAAAAAAAAAGTATGATAAACAGAAACATTCTGTTAAAAGGTTATGCCCAACAATAAGCGAAAATTTAAAAGGAGAAGTGTAGATTTAAATACTTCTGGAGTTAAAACCAGAGGACAGAAAAATAAAATTATTTCTCTAAATTATTCGCTACAAAAAACTAAAAAGAATACAATGACTCAACCTAGTGTTGATACGCTGTTGAATTGTATCCCCGTCTTTGACGGAAAGCAAGAGTCGAATATTAAATTCTTTTTGAACGAATTCGATAATCTAATTAAACAAACGGAATTAGAGAATGTTTCGAAACTAGCGCTCTTAAAAACGAAATTAGTCGGTAGTGCTAGAGATAAATCAGCTAATGAAGAAAATCTTAATACAGAAAAAGATTACGGTAAATTTAAAGAAAAATTAATCGATACTTTTTCTACTAAAACAAGTTTTTCGGCGGCTCAAAGCAATTTTTTTTCTCTTAGGCAAAAACCTGCGCAGGCTATCGCTGATTTTATCAGTGAATTCAATGCGGCTGCAAAACTTTACCTAGATAAAAGTGGCCAAAATATTGACAACGGTAATGGTAGTTTATTTGAAATGATAAAATTCACAAGATTTTTAGAATCAGTTAGGGCAGATTTAAGTTTGGACATTCGAAGAATGGCGCCGAAAAATTTCAACGACGCATGTAAATTTGCGAAACAAATGGAAGATGCATACAATCAAGTTGCATCAAAGGAAATTAATTCGATTACAAAAACCTCCACTGAGGAAAATTTGGACAAATTGTTAAAATTAAATATGGAAAGCGCGGAGCAAATTAAAATTTTGACTTCCGAAATAAACAATTTGAAAGTTAAAACAAAAGATACTGCATCAAGCAGATGGTGCGAATTATGTAAAAAAAATTCGCATACTTTAGAAACGTGCTGGTACAAAAATGATAATAAAAATACATATAAGGATAGCAGAGATTTCGCAGGTCGGCATTTTAATAAAAGGTACTCTTATAATGGACAGTATCAACCGAGAGCGAATTTTAATCCTAGATTTGTTAACCCAAACCAGCAGTGGCATTTTCAATCTTATGCACCCACAGGTGGTTACTATGGATATTCTCCATATCCCCCACCTCCACCAAATTACTTCCCTCAGCATGTGCCATATAGGAATAGTCAACCTCAGAGTCATGCCAGTTATTATCCAAATGAGGATAAAAATGAGAATTTAAAAGACAATGCTCAAAAGTATCCAAAAAAGTATAAAAATAAGGGTAAAACTGATGATCAAAGGGACAAGTAAGGTATATGAATTGGTATTAAAAATAAATCAAAATGCATAATTAATCGAATTTCAAAATTTAAAAATTTTCAAAATTTAAAAATAAATTTTTTTTCTTTTAGGTAAAAAAAAAAAAAAAAAAAAAAAAAAAAAATTGAAACAGAATTAATAACTTGCCTTTTTAAAATTCAAAATAATAATAAGAAAGGATAGGAACATGGGAACGCCAATTTGTCTCAGGGTTACAATATTGAGCAAATGTGCAGGGCGCACCCGAAAACATACTTATAAAATTATGTAATGTGCTTCACAAAACTTCAATGGAGCAGTGAAATATTTCGCTCCAGGCAAAAGTTATATATTTTTTTTTCTTTTCGAATATGAATTAGAAAATATAAAATCTTAACAAAGCCAAATAACATTAAAACTTAATTAATTTAATAGTAAATAATGTTGGAGTAATTTTCAAAAAAAAAAAAAAAAAAAAAAAAAAAAAAAAAAAAAAAAAAAAAGAGAATTTTTTCTGTCTTCTATAAGGGTAGCCTTTGCTAATAGCCTTACAATTTAGATGACAAAATTTCAGAATTACTCTTTAAAATGAGTAGGTGTAAGCTATAGGTTCAGGGTAGTTAGAACAGCTTTATAGCATACTCATATATATATTTTTTTTATATAAATATATGGTTGACAAGGAATAAATTATTAGTGCACTCTATATTAGGATAGCGGTCAGCTATAAGCCTAAATATAATAAAATATACAAAAAGTGCTAAGATTTGTTCCGGTAGTTCAAGTACAACTTATATGCTAAAGTCTAGAATTTAGACAGCAGGGATAAGTTTTATGAACAAAAGTGTTATAAAAAAATTTATAAAAAGGATTTTGGTGTAGCACATTGGTTTTTAAAAAAAAACATATATATGTATAACAATGGACAAGGCAAGTTATTTCAACATGATTGCACACAAAAATAACAGTAAAAAAAAAATACACAAATAAATAATTGAAGTAAAATTAAAATTTTCTCACCAAAGGCTTTCTGTATAGGGTACAATTTTGGCCTACGGCTGGGTATGCACCAACACCAACAAAAGTTTTGTAGAAAATTTATCAATTCACAGATACATCAATATAGTCATCACCTAGGCATAAATTTCAGGATTCTTGGCTGAAAAAGGAATCGAAGAAAAAATTAAGTATGGTATAATTGCTAGATGTTATGCTCAGAAACAATAAAATTAGTAATATTATATTGTAAAAAGCAGCATTTTGAGTTTTCTTTAGGAAAATTTTTGATTTTTAGGTTTTACACATTTATGGAGTGTCTAGCTCAGTGTATAGTTCCTAGATTTAATAAAAAAATAATAAATAAAAATATAAGTTCGTGTTGTTTTCAAAATAAATAACAAAAGGTATAGCAATTAGCATTTACAGTTAAAATTTATGGAATTTTCAGCAAAATTAACATTAGACAAACATAGTTTATATTATATTTAACTTGATAAGCTAATTTACTTTTATTAACGGTATTCAATTAGAATTAAAGTAGGCTTAAATTCAAGTTAAATTAATTAATAACATTGTTGTAGTGTAAAATTTTATGTAAGACTATTATATTTTTATTGTATATATAAAAATATGCAAATTTAACAATTAATAAAATGTATTAGCAAAATTATTTAATATAAATATTAAATGACATCTTGCTGAAATCAGCTAGAAATTAGATTTTTTTTTTTTTTAAATGAAATATTTTATAAATTTATGTTAGTTTAGAATTTAAGCATTTTTTTTTTTTTTCTCTCTTTACTTTCCCTTAGAATTAAAATGCAATTCTAAATTTAACACATATAAATATACATAGTATTGATAAATTTGAGTGTGTGAGTTCATAAATTTTTTTTTTTTTTATATAATTTGGCCAATGTAACATAAGAAAACAAAATAAATAAATAAATATATTTATATATATTGGCCTTATTTTTATTAAAATATGTAGTATGGCTTAATAAATTAATTTAATTTTTTTTATAGTACATAAATTTATCATTTTAAAAACTTGATCTGTAGCAATTTGATGTGGATATGTATGAGTATACAAAGATGCTTTTCTGCTGGCAGAAATTCTTTGGTTCGGGCCCGAGTACTCATGGATTACTGCATACGATTTTACAGAATATTTATCATTTGCTTTTAGTACTTTTAAAAATTTTACAAGTGTATTAATAACAATTTTTTTTTAAATAATAATTATTAATGTTGGATTAATAATAATAATTTATTATCTTTTATTTTTAAACATATCATTAAATTTTAGACAGTAGAATTCACATACGGAATGTTAATGATAAATAAAATTTTGAATAAATAAATTTTTATTTCATTCAGTAAAAAAATAAATAAATATGAAAATTTAACAATCTTTTAAGATAGAATTGTTGGCTAAATAAATAATAATTTAAGACACAAAAATTGTTCTCTTCTTCGTCAATGGCATTTTCTGACAACACTATTTAATAGTATTAAATGAAGGTGAATGTTTAAGGTCAGCGTAATGCATATTTTGCATTTTTGGAGAGGCCGTAGAAGTCATTTTTCCGTGTTGTTTACATTTTAATAGTAAACAATATCATGAATCAAAATTTGTGTTTGTTAAAAAGGTCTAAAAATATACAATGTAATCAGTTAAAGAAAATTATATGCATTTTTTTTTAATCCTGAAAGGCAATTTGGGTTAGATTTAAACCTGGATGCATAAAAAGGCCACCCTCGCTTCAGTTCCAGTATGAGGCAGGAGAATGCACATGCTAGAATCGCCATTTTTCCCCTGCAAAATAAAAAAAAAAAAAGCAGAAGGTTTACATTAGATACGATACAAATACATACACTGTTTATGCATAGATTATGTTTAAAATTACATACAGGCATGCACAGTGAGTTAAGAAGAAAGTATATCAAGAAATTATACTAATTAATACGGTAATTACAAGCATGAAATGGTTTTAAATACTTACTTTTTGAAGTCGTAAAATTTTGTCACAGCACAAATCACCTCACAGAAAGCGATTAGTAGCTTGACCACCCCACACTTTTCGGGAGGATCGGCGACGGTAAAAAAAAACTGGTTTTATTCTCTCCTTCTTCTTCCTTTTTTTTTCTCTCGTATCGGGTAAAGTTGGAAAGCATTGCGTAATGATATATTAAAGGAGATGAATTAGCTTGTACATTTTGACAGATCATACATGTTTGAAGTAACAAATAAATAAAATAATGTAACAAGTTTGTATACAATATTTTTTCTGATTATAATTTGAATACATCAGATTAATTATGTGAAAATATAACATGTCATATTACAAGCATTGTATTTACTTTTATTCAGTATAAAATGTGTTTTAGATATAACACTGTGTCATAAGGTTGTATGTGATGAAATAATATGTCAAATGCGTATGCCATTATTTTTCTTATAATGAGGTTTATTTCGGCATATTAATTTCAGACAAAATTATAGCTTTGAATGTATTTTGGGCACTTAAACTGTAAAGTTACAAAATTAGTAAACATGTGTGTGGTAAAGAAAAAAGGCTTCGAGAAAGACGTCTGATTGTCAGTACAGAGGTCTTCTATAACTGTGAATGTCAACAGACAACTATGCTATCATGTGTTGAACTTTCTGTTATGAAACAATAGAAGAACTTCTTATAAAATATACCAGAACCATTCATAATTGAACTTTACAGTCTTCGATAAAAAACTGTGTAGATACACAGTCATATGGACACGTACATTCCTTCAAGCTTTAAAAAAAAAAAAAAAAATAAAACCAGCAATCAGTTTTTATTTTTTTTTTCTTCCGATACCGGGAGAGATGCTGGGCAACATATAACTATGATATGTTCCCGCACCATGTTGGTGAAATCAAAGTAAAATTGCGTAATTTGTTATTTCTGTTTGTATAAATATTTTTTTATAAAATATAATTATGAGTGTAAAATTATAATGTTTATATATTTAAGTAAAATAAGAGTGTAAGTTCATACAGAAATTATTAAGTTGATTTTAAAGATTAAATATATATTTTTAAAAAATTGTTGTATTGTAAAATGAATGTATAATATTGAATGGAGTTCGGATCTCAGACAACAACAATACGCAGACGCCATGGTGTCGTTTTATGACAAGCCAATGGAAAGTGGTGTATAATTAGAAGTCGTAAAATCATAAAAACGTTGGAATCAATTTATGGCCTCAATAAAAGTGTTGGGATAAATTTATGACTTTTCAGACCACCCAAACTTTAAGGCAGATAATAATATTAAAGTATATGTTAGGGGCCATTTGCAGACTGCTAGCTAATAGGCCTATCGAAGTATAATAAAAAATCTTCTCACATCCAATAACAGTGGACTAGACAAAAATAGCTCCACCCACTGCAGGAACTGGTGTGCAAGAAGAATAAGTTTAAAAAAAAAGATAGTCTGAAAAAAGATGTAGAGGATGCAAGAGCTCTCCTGAAAGCCCGTGCAATGAGTCCCGCAAGCCCTAGTAAAGCCCAGGCGAGATGGACCTAGCGGAGCGAGCCTAATCCAGCCTAATCAAGCTTAATTGAGGATGTCTTCCTGAGATACCTATCGGAGTGAGCCTACACAAGCCAAATTGAGGATGTCTTCCTGATGTACAGATCGGAGTGATCCTAAACAAGCCAAATTGAGGATGCGTTCCTGATGACACATTGCCATGATCCTAAGCAACGCAACAACTCGGAATTTGACAAATAAAGGCCACCATCCCGTATATTAAAAGAAGGTACTATTTTACACATTTTCTTTTACCACATAAGTTCATATGAAAAATCTAAAAAAATACTTTTCTGATATTTTATGGTAGAGAGTTATCTGAGATCCGACCCAAACCAATAATTAAATAAGATTAAGGTAATTTTAAAAATGAAAGAGAGTATTTCTTTTAGCAAAAAAAAAACAATTATAATAATTAGAGTATGTGAAATTATTGTCTTTTTTTTTAAAAGGATTAAACATACTTAAAATAATGAGAAGCAAACAAAAGTGTTGCTTTCTATTTTTTGAATTAATATTATGTTTTTCTGTATATAGATTTGTTCAATGTAAATAAATTATTTAATCAAGTTATAAAAAGTTTCTGTAATTATTTAATTAATAATATTTAAAGTGTGTCAATTCTTTTTTTTACAGCTTAAATTTTAGATTAATTCATAAGTGGAAGAGTTCATCTAAATAAATCACAACGCAAACTCTTAATTCTATTCGTAATTATTCAAATTTAATAATTACTTTTTGACGCGAATTATAATTTAATTTTATTAATGCTTCGCGTTGCTCTTCTACTAGAATGTAGGTAAATACGATCACTTATATTATTTAAATTTATCTAAGGTATATAAAACTATATACCAATTTGCTATGAGGTTGCTTGGATGATTTGGACCAATTAACAATTTTGAATATATTTAATAAAAAAATAAAAGGTGTAATTATCTGTCCAGCACTACTATAAATTTGTTTTTATAGAATCCTAGAAGAATGCATATCAAGTTGTTTAAAACAATATGGCATTTAAGTTATTAAATATAAATTCTTAGTAATTAACATCTTTAAAAAGGTTACTTTTAGGATTTATTCTAACATAATTCTGGAATCCGAACTCTAACAATTTTAGGCTTACTTACAGGCAAGAGCTGATTATCGATTCAGTTGCAATTTCGACATATAAATTTGGTACATAAACAGAAAAATAATTACAGAATAAACAAGTATATATTATACAGCTTACCTTGCTTTTCGGAAATGTTGCTTGAAGAACTGATCTTGCCGGTCGCCACAGTAAACATTGTGATTCTGAAGTACACAACAAAAATAAACTGCCGCCTTTACTCTGTGTTGCCACTCGGATCTCTAAACTGTTGTTCGCAGCCAGATTCAGGCAGACGTTCTACAAAGATCTATATAGGTGGCCCATATCGATCCACACAAATCTGTGTTACTGAATGCTAATTCAATTAATTTAATAGAATAATTTAATAGACGTTACGATTAATTTAATAGATTAATAAAGTAATATACATCTGTTATTAAAATAAACACATAAGTGGTCTTCGAAATGCATACTAAAAAATCAATTTATATAGACATCTTTATTATTGTTCTATAATAATAACAATAATAGCTAATTTTAGTATAAATAATTACACATTTTTATATTATGATTAAATCTTATTTAAATTAACTTAATAAAACGCTATAGTAACACTAAAAAGTTGTCCCCAGATTCTAATAGAAAATCTATCAAGATCTATATAGATAGCTCATATCGATCTGTATAAATCTACACACATTTACTGAATGCTGTACAGATATTAAAATTTCAACATTTTCTCACTTTTTACGGTTAATTTAGTCAAACAGTAAGCTAATATACTTCTAATATTAATATAAATACATTATAAATGTGCTCCGAACTATATGCTACAAAATCAATTTATAATGATGTACCTGGGTTTCTCATGGACAAATGGGCCCAGATAGAGCCCATCTGCCCATATGAGACCCATATGGAACCCACATGGGCTCATAGTTCTGTGCTGCCTGGGTAATGTTTAAACAAAGGCCGCGTTGTTTTAAATTCCTCTTTAGCATATTATTGTAAGGCTTTATTTTCTAGAATGTGTTTTAATCTCAAAGATTTCTTGAAACTAAAGAATAAAAATTTTAAAATCAAAAAGAATCCGGTAGAATACCTGTAAACTTCTTTTGGCACGTGGTGCTGCCATCTAGGAGAAATGCCACAAACAATTTTGTCATATTTAATTACGAATTGTTTGAAAATGCGAACATAGTAAATTTTCCCCCTTAAGAACTTGCCTTAATTACGCGAAGACCCTCAAAAACTAATGTTTAAACAAAGGCCGCGTTGTTTTAAATTCCTCTTTAGCATATTATTGTAAGGCTTTATTTTCTAGAATGTGTTTTAATCTCAAAGATTTCTTGAAACTAAAGAATAAAAATTTTAAAATAAAAAAGAATCCGTTACAATACCTTTAAACTTCTTTCGGCACGTGGTGCTGCCATCTAGGAGAAATGCCACAAACAATTTTGTCATATTTAATTACGAATTGTTTGAAAATGCGAACATAGTAAATTTTCCCCCTTAAGAACTTGCCTTAATTACGCGAAGACCCTCAAAAACTAATGTTTAAACAAAGGCCGCGTTGTTTTAAATTCCTCTTTGGCATATTATTGTAAGGCTTTATTTTCTAGAATGTGTTTTTTCAAACATAAACCATAATTCTGTTCTTAGAAGTAGTCAAAGCGTGTTAGATGTCTGGGCGTGTAAGACATAGTTGTTGAGGTTGGATGTTTGGCAACTGTCCGAACAAAGCTTGTCCCACTCAAGCTTAGCCCCACCAGTGGCTGAGAGGCTCTGCTCTCAAAGCTGGTAGACGGAAGGTTCTGGTTTCCAACCCAATGATAAAACCCAACCGCGCCCAAATCGTTCAAAGTTTTCCGTGGTTTCCATCGAAACTTGCGTAAATACGGGTTAAAATCCCTTAGAAAACCCCCCACGGATTGAATTCCCCGCCATTGCTAAATTCGTAGTGTAGATGATGGTGTTGTTTTATGATGGCCAATTATCAACACGAGGGATGTAGGCACGAAAGGGGGAAGTGCCCTCCGTGGGGTCTTTCTAAAGGAAGCTAACCCGTATTCACACGAGGAAATCCAAGGTTCGAAGGAAAACTCCGAAAGATTAAGCCGACGGGCGCAATTGGCTTCGAATCCAGCACCACCCGTCTACCAGCGTCGAGAGCAGAATCTCTCGGCCACTTGTGGGGCAGATAATAGGTCGTCATAAACAATATCAACACCCACTCAAGCCTATTTTTCAGTCAATATTTATTTGAGATTTTAGCCGATATTTAGTCGATGAGAAAATAGTAAATCTACCACCTCGAATATTTCTGCCCTCAAAGATGGTAGACGCCTCGCCAATGGCTGAGAGATCCTGCTCTCGAAGCTGGTAGACGGGAAGTGCTGGGTTCGATCCCAATCGCGCCCGTCGGCCTAATCCTTCGGAGGTTTCGTGGTTTACTTCGAACCTTGGTTTTCCGAGCGTAAATACGGTTTAGGTTCTTTTAGAAAACCCCCCACGGAAGGCACCCCCCCCCCCCCCCTTCCTTAGGGCCTATATCCCTCGTGATCGTAATTGGCCGTCACGAGCACAATCAACCTTTCCAAAATTTGCACAACAGCTATTTGTGAAATTTCTTGTGCAAAAACCCTCCAAAGTGTGACGCTGGACGGTATTCTGAGATTTTAACTCATTGGGGACGAGCCATTTTTCAAAAATTAGCAAGAAATTTGCTTTTACGAATGTCACTAAAAATTAAAACCTGCTCACAACCTGTCAGAAGCAAGCATGCTTGAATTACACCTCATTTTTCCATCCTTACAAAATTTCCGGTTCCAGTAATATTTTCTTCCTCCAATCCACGAAACGTAACCTAACGTTAGTCACTTAAAAAGACCCGGATGATAATGTTAATCCTATGGGGTCGTTCCATACAAAATGAGCCAATCAGCTGTGGCAGACATGTCACAGATTTTAATGAAAATCATTATATAAGTAGATCATATCTATTTATGAGTAAATGTAAAAATGTCAGGCTTGTTTATTGTGAATTGTTTGAAAATGCGAACATAGTAAATTTTCCCCCTTAAGAACTTGCCTTAATTACGCGAAGACCCTCAAAAACTAATGTTTAAACAAAGGCCGCGTTGTTTTAAATTCCTCTTTGGCATATTATTGTAAGGCTTTATTTTCTAGAATGTGTTTTTTCAAACATAAACCATAATTCTGTTCATAGAAGTAGTGAAAGCGTGTTAGATGTCTGGGTGTGTAAGACATAGTTGTTGAGGTAGGATGTTTGACAACTGTCCGAACAAAGCTTGTCCCACTAAAGCTTAGCCCCACCAGTGGCTGAGAGGCTCTGCTCTCAAAGCTGGTAGACGGAAGGTGCTGGTTTCCAACCCAATGATAAAACACAACCGCGCCCAAATCTTTCAGAGTTTTCCGTGGTTTCCATCGAACCTTGCGTAAATACGGGTTAGGATCCCTTAGAAAACCCCCCACGGATTGAATTCCCCGCCATTGCTAAATTCGTAGTGTAGATGATGGTGTTGTTTTATGATGGCCAATTATCAACACGAGGGATGTAGGCACGAAAGGGGGAAGTGCCCTGCGTGGGGTCTTTCTAAAGGAAGATAACCCGTATTCACACGAGGAAATCCAAGGTTCGAAGGAAAACTCCGAAAGATTAAGCCGACGGGCGCAATTGGCTTCGAATCCAGCACCACCCGTCTACCAGCGTCGAGAGCAGAATCTCTCGGCCACTTGTGGGGCAGATAATAGGTCGTCATAAACAATATCAACACCCACTCAAGCCTATTTTTCAGTCAATATTTATTTGAGATTTTAGCCGATATTTAGTCGATGAGAAAATAGTAAATCTACCACCTCGAATATTTCTGCTCTCAAAGATGGTAGACGCCTCGCCAATGGCCAGTGGCTGAGAGGTTCTGCTCTCGAAGCTGGTAGACGGGAGGTGCTGGGTTCGAACCCAATCGCGCCCGTCGGCCTAATCGTTCGGAGTTTTCGTGGTTTTCTTCGAACCGTGGATTTCCATGCGTTAATACGGATTAGGTTCCCTTAGAAAGACCTCCACGGAAGGCACTCCCCCTAGGGCCTATATCCCTCGAGTAGATAATTGGCCGTCAACAATCAACCCAACCCAACCTCGCCAATGGTTCTCGAAGCTGGTAGACGGGAAGTGCTGGGTTCGATCCCAATCGCGCCCGTCGGCCTAATCGTTCGGAGTTTTCGTGGTTTTCTTCGAGCCGTGGATCTTCCATGCGTTAATAAGGATTAGGTTCCCTTAGAAAGACCTCCACGGAGGGCACTCCCCCGGGCCTATATCCCTCGTGTAGATAATTGGCCGTCAAAAATCAACCCAACCCTCGCCAATGGCTGAGAGATCCTGCTCTCGAAGCTGGTAGACGGGAAGTGCTGGGTTCAATCCCAATCGCGCCCGTCGGCCTAATCCTTCGGAGGTTTCGTGGTTTACTTCGAACCTTGGTTTTCCGAGCGTAAATACGGTTTAGGTTCTTTTAGAAAAACCCCCACGGAAGGCACTCCCCCCCCCCCCCCTTAGGGCCTATATCCCTCGTGATGGTAATTGGCCGTCACGAGCACAATCAACCTTTCCAAAATTTGCACAACAGGTATTTGTTGAATTTCTTGTGTAAAACCCTCCAAAGTGTGACGCAGGACGGTATTCTGAGATTTTAACTCATTGGGGACGAGCCATTTTTCACAAATTAGCAAGAAATTTGCTTTTACGCATGTCACTAAAAATTAAAACCTGCTCACAACCTGTCAGAAGCAAGCATGCTTGAATTACACCTCATTTTTCCATCCTTACAAAATTTCCGGTTCCAGTAATATTTTCTTCCTCCAATCCACGAAACGTAACCTTACGTTAGTCACTTAAAAAGACCCGGATGATAATGTTAATCCTATGGGGTCGTTCCAAACAAAATGAGCAAATCAGCTGTGGCAGAAATGTCACAGATTTTAATGAAAATCATTATATAAGTAGATCATATCTATTTATGAGTAAATGTAAAAATGTCAGGCTTGTTTATTGTGAATTGTTTGAAAATGCGAACATAGTAAATTTTCCCCCTTAAGAACTTGCCTTAATTACGCGAAGACCCTCAAAAACTAATGTTTAAACAAAGGCCGCGTTGTTTTAAATTCCTCTTTGGCATATTATTGTAAGGCTTTATTTTCTAGAATGTGTTTTATCAAACATAAACCATAATTCTGTTCTTAGAAGTAGTGAAAGTGTGCTAGATGTCTGGGTGTGTAAGACATAGTTGTTGAGGTAGGATGTTTGGCAACTGTCCGAACAAAGCTTGTCCCACTCAAGCTTAGCCCCACCAGTGGCTGAGAGGCTCTGCTCTCAAAGCTGGTAGACGGAAGGTGCTGGTTTCCAACCCAATGATAAAACCCAACCGCGCCCAAATCGTTCAGAGTTTTCCGTGGTTTCCATCGAACCTTGCGTAAATACGGGTTAGGATCCCTTAGAAACCCCCCCACGGATTGAATTCCCCGGCATTGCTAAATTCGTAGTGTAGATGATGGTGTTGTTTTATGATGGCCAATTATCAACACGAGGGATGTAGGCACGAAAGGGGGAAGTGCCCTCCGTGGGGTCTTTCTAAAGGAAGCTAACCCGTATTCATACGAGGAAATCCAAGGTTCGAAGGAAAACTCGGAACAGATGTGTTATTATCCCTCCCTCCGCCATCTTGGATTTTTTTTGGCGAGAAAACCCCTTTTCCGACAAGTTGTAAATGTCGCCAAGCACCCGTTTCTACGCATGTTTGGCTCAACGAAAATAAAATGTAAATAATAAACAAAATTTGCTAAACTGGCAAATCAGTAATCCTTGTATGAGCTCTTCGCGAACATTTAACGGAAAAAAAACATCGCCGAATTCAGCATTTCTCGCTAATATAGCATTCTCAAAATTCAGCAGTTCTCGACTTGTAGCAATCTCAAAATGTAAAAAACTCTTAAAACAGCAAAATATACCTAAAAAACGAGACTCGCTAAAGTGGCAATCAGCAACAGTTGTATGAGCGCTTCGCGCTCATTTTCCGAAAAAAAAAACATCGCCGAATTCAGCATTTTTCGCGATATAGAATTCTCAAAATTCATTAGTTCTCATTTTGTAGCAATCTCAAAATGTAAAAAACTCTTAAAGCAACAAAATATACATAAAATTATCAACATACCTTAACAGACATCTGCTTTCTTGAAACCTACAGCACAAAATATAACACCGCCGTCATTTTCCAAAATAGGCTTAATACGCATTGACACGCTATAAACAAATCCCCCTTTCATGTCAAAATTTCCTCATATTTCTTAATTACTTCAGCAAGAGCGTTTAAACGGACTACAGAAACTATAGTCAATGAAATACATCCAATAAATTTAACATAAAAATAAAAAGACAGCCATAGAACACGATATCAAAGAGTATCTGGTACAAGAGTCAACCATTCGTCAGGAACGACACCCGGCAGTGAAATGAATGTTCACGCTCTCGCGTCGTAAAAAAGGGGGTTGCCATAATAAGTTACTAGACGCCAAACACCGGGGTTGCCAGAGATATAAAAATCGCCAAATACTCAACATCGCGGAGGGTGGGATAATAACACATCTTAGCCGAAAACTCCGAAAGATTAAGCCGACGGGCGCAATTGGCTTCGAATCCAGCACCACCCGTCTACCAGCGTCGAGAGTAGAATCTCTCGGCCACTTGTGGGGCAGATAATAGGTCGTCATAAACAATATCAACACCCACTCAAGCCTATTTTTCAGTCAATATTTATTTGAGATTTTAGCCGATATTTAGTCGATGAGAAAATAGTAAATCTACCACCTCGAATATTTCTGCTCTCAAAGATGGTAGACGCCTCGCCAATGGCTGAGAGATCCTGCTCTCGAAGCTGGTAGACGGGAAGTGCTGGGTTCGATCCCAATCGCGCCCGTCGGCCTAATCGTTCGGAGGTTTCGTGGTTTACTTCGAACCTTGGTTTTCCGAGCGTAAATACGGTTTAGGTTCTTTTAGAAAACCCCCCACGGAAGGCACTCCCCCCCCCCCCCCTTAGGGCCTATATCCCTGGTGATGGTAATTGGCCGTCACGAGCACAATCAACCTTTCCAAAATTTGCACAACAGGTATTTGTTAAATTTCTATTGTAAAACCCTCCAAAGTGTGACGCTGGACGGTATTCTGAGATTTTAACTCATTGGGGACGAGCCATTTTTCAAAAATTAGCAAGAAATTTGCTTTTACGAATGTCACTAAAAATTAAAACCTGCTCACAACCTGTCAGAAGCAAGCATGCTTGAATTACACCTCATTTTTCCATCCTTACAAAATTTCCGGTTCCAGTAATATTTTCTTCCTCCAATCCACGAAACGTAACCTTACGTTAGTCACTTAAAAAGACCCGGATGATAATGTTAATCCTATGGGGTCGTTCCATACAAAATGAGCAAATCAGCTGTGGCAGACATGTCACAGATTTTAATGAAAATCATTATATAAGTAGATCATATCTATTTATGAGTAAATGTAAAAATGTCAGGCTTGTTTATTGTGAATTGTTTGAAAATGCGAACATAGTAAATTTCCCCCCTTAAGAACTTGCCTTAATTACGCGAAGACCCTCAAAAACTAATGTTTAAACAAAGGCGGTGTTGTTTTAAATTCCTCTTTGGCATATTATTGTAAGGCTTTATTTTTTAGAATGTGTTTTAATCTCAAAGATTTCTTGAAACTAAAGAATAAAAATTTTAAAATCAAAAAGAATCCGTTACAATACCTGTAAACTTCTTTTGGCACGTGGTGCTGCCATCTAGGAGAAATGCCACTAACAATTTTGTCATATTTAATTACGAATTGTTTGAAAATGCGAACATAGTAAATTTTCCCCCTTAAGAACTTGCCTTAATTACGCGAAGACCCTCAAAAACTAATGTTTAAACAAAGGCCGCGTTGTTTTAAATTCCTCTTTGGCATATTATTGTAAGGCTTTATTTTCTAGAATGTGTTTTAATCTCAAAGATTTCTTGAAACTAAAGAAAAAAATTTTAAAATCAAAAAGAATCCGTTACAATACCTGTAAACTTCTTTTGGCACGTGGTGCTGCCATCTAGGAGAAATGCCACAAACAATTTTGTCATATTTAATTACGAATTGTTTGAAAATGCGAACATAGTAAATTTTCCCCCTTAAGAACTTGCCTTAATTACGCGAAGACCCTCAAAAACTAATGTTTAAACAAAGGCCGCGTTGTTTTAAATTCCTCTTTGGCATATTATTGTAAGGCTTTATTTTCTAGAATGTGTTTTATCAAACATAAACCATAATTCTGTTCTTAGAAGTAGTGAAAGAGTGTTAGATGTCTGGGTGTGTAAGACATAGTTGTTGAGGTAGGATGTTTGGCAACTGTCCGAACAAAGCTTGTCCCACTCAAGCTTAGCCCCACCAGTGGCTGAGAGGCTCTGCTCTCAAAGCTGGTAGACGGAAGGTGCTGGTTTCCAACCCAATGATAAAACCGAACCGCGCCCAAATCGTTCAGAGTTTTCAGTGGTTTCCATCGAACCTTGCGTAAATACGGGTTAGGATCCCTTAGAAAACCCCCCACGGATTGAATTCCCCGGCATTGCTAAATTCGTAGTGTAGATGATGGCGTTGTTTTATGATGGCCAATTATCAACACGAGGGTTGAGGCACGAAAGGGGGAAGTGCCCTCCGTGGGGTCTTTCTAAAGGAAGCTAACCCGTATTCACACGAGGAAATCCAAGGTTCGAAGGAAAACTCCGAAAGATTAAGCCGACGGGCGCAATTGCCTTCGAATCCAGCACCACCCGTCTACCAGCGTCGAGAGCAGAATCTCTCGGCCACTTGTGGGGCAGATAATAGGTCGTCATAAACAATATGAACACCCACTCAAGCCTATTTTTCAGTCAATATTTATTTGAGATTTTAGCCGATATTTAGTCGATGAGAAAATAGTAAATCTACCACCTCGAATATTTCTGCTCTCAAAGATGGTAGACGCCTCGCCAATGGCTGAGAGATCCTGCTCTCGAAGCTGGTAGACGGGAAGTGCTGGGTTCGATCCCAATCGCGCCCGTCGGCCTAATCGTTCGGAGGTTTCGTGGTTTACTTCGAACCTTGGTTTTCCGAGCGTAAATACGGTTTAGGTTCTTTTAGAAAACCCCCCACGGAAGGCACTCCCCCTCCCTTAGGGCCTATATCCCTCGTGATGGTAATTGGCCGTCACGAGCACAATCAACCTTTCCAAAATTTGCACAACAGGTATTTGTTAAATTTCTTGTGTAAAACCCTCCAAAGTGTGACGCTGGACGGTATTCTGAGATTTTAACTCATTGGGGACGAGCCATTTTTCAAAAATTAGCAAGAAATTTGCTTTTACGAATGCCACTAAAAATTAAAACCTGCTCACAACCTGTCAGAAGCAAGCATGCTTGAATTGCACCTTATTTTTCCATCCTTATAAAATTTCCGGTTCCAGTAATATTTTCTTCCTCCAATCCACGAAACGTAACCTAACGTTAGTCGCTTAAAAAGACCCGGATGATAATGTTAATCCTATGGTGTCGTTCCATACAAAATGAGCAAATCAGCTGCGGCAGACATGTCACAGATTTTAATGAAAATCATTATATAAGTAGATCATATCTATTTATGAGTAAATGTAAAAATGTCAGGCTTGTTTATTGTGAATTGTTTGAAAATGCGAACATAGTAAATTTTCCCCCTGAAGAACTTGCCTTAATTACGCGAAAACCCTCAAAAACTAATGTTTAAACAAAGGCCGCGTTGTTTTAAATTCCTCTTTGGCATATTATTGTAAGGCTTTATTTTCTAGAATGTGTTTTAATCTCATAGATTTCTTGAAACTAAAGAATAAAAATTTTAAAATCAAAAAGAATCCGTTACAATACCTGTAAACTTCTTTTGGCACGTGGTGCTGCCATCTAGGAGAAATGCCACAAACAATTTTGTCATATTTAATTACGAATTGTTTGAAAATGCGAACTTAGTAAATTTCCCCCTTAAGAACTTGCCTTAATTACGCGAGAACCCTCAAAAACTAATGTTTAAACAAAGGCCGCGTTGTTTTAAATTCATCTTTGGCATATTATTGTAAGGCTTTATTTCCTAGAATGTGTTTTATCAAACATAAACCATAATTCTGTTCTTAGAAGTAGTGAAAGTGTGTTAGATGTCTGGGTGTGTAAGACATAGTTGTTGAGGTAGGATGTTTGGCAACTGTCCGAACAAAGCTTGTCCCACTCAAGCTTAGCCCCACCAGTGGCTGAGAGGCTCTGCTCTCAAAGCTGGTAGACGGAAGGTGCTGGTTTCCAACCCAATGATAAAACCGAACCGCGCCCAAATCGTTCAGAGTTTTCCGTGGTTTCCATCGAAACTTGCGTAAATACGGGTTAGGATCCCTTAGAAAACCCCCCAAGGATTGAAATCCCCGGCATTGCTAAATTCGTAGTGTAGATGATGGTGTTGTTTTATGATGGCCAATTATCAACACGAGGGATGTAGGCACGAAAGGGGGAAGTGCCCTCCGTGGGGTCTTTCTAAAGGAAGCTAACCCGTATTCACACGAGGAAATCCAAGGTTCGAAGGAAAACTCCGAAAGATTAAGCCGACGGGCGCAATTGGCTTCGAATCCAGCACCACCCGTCTACCAGCGTCGAGAGCAGAATCTCTCGGCCACTTGTGGGGCAGATAATAGGTCGTCATAAACAATATCAACACCCACTCAAGCCTATTTTTCAGTCAATATTTATTTCTCGCCCTCTCCGCCATTGAGTGTGTAGTCGCATTTTTCTGGAGCTCTTCAACAAAGTCTTATTTTTTTTGGAAATTATTCAGCCAGTTTTTCTATAATTAGCATATTCCTATTCCTATTGTTTACATATATATTTTGTTAAAGTTATGTTGAATTATATTAAGTAGTTTTCATTTTATAACACTTTAATAATTTTTTCTGTAGCATTTCTCGCGTGACTATAAGTCCGCCATTGTTAAGTTCTTTTATTTTACTTATAACTAATTATCTATGCATTTAAATTTATTATAACCTACTTCATCTTATTGCATATTACTTCAGCTTTAATCGGTTATATTTTATATTCATTTACTATGCTTATTAAGTTTTTAAATTTACTTTTAAAAATTTCTTTCTGAATACTTCTTCCGCGTGGCAAAGTCAGCCATTGCTAAGTTTTTCTATTTTTCTTATAACTATTTATATATGCATTTGATTTTATTATAACCTATTGTATCTTATTGCTTACACTCTCAGCTTTAATCGGCTATATTTGTTATTCATTTATAATATTTATAAAGCACACTCAAACGTACCTTTTGATATTTTTTCCTGTGGACGTTTCTTTTTTTTTTTCTGTTTTTGCCATGTTGTCATCGCCATTTTGATTTTCTGTGCTGTTGAGTTGTCAGCCGTCTTGATTCTGTTTTAGTTGATATCTTTACTATTTGCGATTGTAACTTGTGAATACCATTGGTTATCCTGCATACTGTGTCGGTTTAGAGTGGCTTAATTTTTAGATTTTTTGAGTAGCCTGAGTGTTTGCTGTTTTTGTGGTTGCTATGGTGAAGGGATGATTAAGGTGTCTGTATAATTTATTACGTGTTTTGTTTAGTCCTTTAGCCTGTTGTGGTCACATGATAGTGGATTACTAGAGCTTGGTTTATTTTTGGTTGTCAGGACAACAGTTTTTGTGTGTAATTATTTTTAGTTTGTGGTGTTATTATTATTATTGCTATGGTTACGGAGTAGCTTGTTTACGTTTTTGTTGTCGGGAGTGCTATTTTGAAGTTTATAGTTATTTTTCTGTAGCGTCTCATCTTTCGGAAAGGAGTTCGTTTTATTCGTTGCTTTCCTGGTTGGTTATTGTACTCATTTACTATTTTGGATCATTAGTTTTGTTTCAGAGCCATTGGCCCCTTATACATATACTGAAAGTTTATTCTCACTGTCATCATACTCTTGGACGTCGTTGGAGAACGGGTTTTTGTTCGATAGAGGGTCTTTTAGTCGATTTTTTAGTAGGATAGAGGGTCTTTTAGTTGGTTTTTGTAGATTTTTTTGTTTGATTCAGCAATGGAGGACTCAGAGAAGTGGATAAAGGATTGCGAAGGAAAAGAATTTGTAGAACAGATGCAAAGTATGACAGCGAGTGTATATGATGTCTTGGAGTATAAGCGGTCTAGATCCGACAAAGTTACGGCTCCACTGGTTTCAAACATTAAGAAAGCAATGGACTATATACTGAAAAAATGCACGGAGATACATACCGAAAATAAAGTGATGACAGCAAGATTGGAGGACCGAGCAGAATACTGTAACGCACTAGCAGACATGGCCCAGAAGATTTCAAGGACCTCAGTTAGTTCAGTGGAGGAGACGAAGGAAAGACCGAGACCATCTACAAGCAGAAGAGGAGAGGATTTCACAGTAATGATTACGCCAAACATAGATACTTATGACGTTAATGATCTAAAAGACAAGGTCAAATCAATTTGCAAATCAAGAGAGGAACTCCCAACGCCGTCAGATGTACTGGTTACTAAGAGTAATCAGGTTATAATGAAATATAGAAATAAACAAGAGGTAGACACAGTGGGTGAGATAATGAAAGATGCTCAAGAAGTGAAGGACGTGGCGAAAATTAGTGTCCCGGTGAGACGTAGGGAGAGAGTTCTGTTGCTTAGTTTGGATCCTGTTATAGATGAAGCGACGGTAAAGAAAGAAGTGGAGTCACATATTGTGCAAGGGGGAGTAGAAGATGTTTACACAGGGCTAAACGATAAGTTAGAATCAGTAACATTGGATTCCACAACAAAGAATATATTAGAAAAACTCTTAAGGAGACCTGGAAGGGAAGTGAGAGTAGTCAAGAAAATAGCAACTAAACAAGGGAAAACGAACTGGTTATTGGACGTAGATAGTGAGAGTAAAGATCTCCTCCTTGAGAGAAAGAGGATTTGCATAGACTATGAGAGGTACAGGGTGGTTGAATTTGTATCTATTACCCGATGCTTCAAATGTCAAAAGTTTGGACACTTAGCAAATCGATGTGACGGAGAAATACACTGCCAGAAATGTGCAGGGCCACATAATATTAAAGAATGCCAATCGACAAAAGAAAGCTGCTCAAACTGTTATTTTGAAAATACAGAACAAGAAGCACAACACAGAGCAGATAGCGTACAATGCCCAGTGTTCATAAAGTATAGAGAATCTTTGATCCCAAGGCGTAGCTAAGGGCGGTATATTCATCCCTGTGTCAATCTCTGGAGTTAATTTCTTACAAATCAATCTACACCACTGTTCCGATGCCAACGATGCTATGGTCAACTATGCTATTTCTAACAATATAAATATTATCGCGTGTCAAGATCCTTACGTTCTGGAGGGTGTTGTACAGGGAATTCCACCTGATTGGCCTTCTTTTCATTCTTCTAATAACAATGCAATTATCTTTATAACTAACAAGGAATATGCTGTTATAAATAGTCTGGTTTTGAGTAATAGTGTTACTATATCATTAAATATTTTAAATAGTATAATTTATATCTGTTCTCAATACTCCTCACCTTCCGGAAACTTGGATAAAGACCTGACTGACCTTGGCAATCACTTTCATAATTTTGATGACATCCTTATTGCTGGTGACCTCAACGTTCCACTGTTACAATTTGGTTACACCAGACAGACTGTCCGTTCAGAGATTCTCTTGGAACATCTTGCCGAAAAGAACCTAAGCATAGTAAACGACTCAGATGCACCTCACTCTTTCGTACAAGGACCGTTAAAAGGTAGGCCGGATCTCACATTGGCGGGAGTAAATGTCTGTGAAAAATTTATCAACTGGTCTGTGGACAATATTACATTTTCGTTTAGCGATCACCGCTATATTAAGTTTACGCTTGACTATGTTCCAGATTTGAAACAGAATATTAGATTTAAAACAAAAAATAAAAGTTTTGCAAAGTTTAATAACAAGATTAAAAGTATTGAAAATACTCTTTTGAATGATCTAATATTAGTCCAGAACAGTAACCAGTTAGAAAGACATATTAATGATACTATGAGTAAGATTGATGATATCTCTTCGGAATGCTTTCGCAAAGGATCACTATCATATAAGCCAGTAATCAGATGGTATACAGACAGTTTAAGAATTCAAAGAAACAAGGTAACTGCAAGCTATAAAAGACATAGAAAGAATCCAGAGAATACTCAACTACTTGATCTTTATAAAAAATACAGAAACGATTATAAGAAAAATGTGAAGTCGGCCAAGAGGAAGAGTTGGATTGTTTACTGTGAGAAAACAAATGAAGCCTACGGAAGGTTACATAATTATATTTCGGGAAAGAACCTAAAACATAATGATTTGATTTTTACACGCTTAGAGGACTCGGCCACCTTTGACTCATACAACGAAGTAGCCCAAGATTTAATGAAAGAACATTTTTCAACAGATTCTGTTCCGGAAGACATCTATGAATTTATATCTGATACAGTGCATAGTGTTCCAGACTTTAATAGCCCAGTGACAAGCAGAGAACTGAAATACGCTCTTAATATGCAAGACAATAATAAAGCTCCAGGATACGATTTATTCGATGCACTAATAGTTAAAAATCTTTGCCGTACTGCTAATATTTACGTAAGAAGATTATTTACAATTTGCTTACAGCTTGGACATTTTCCCCAGCAGTGGAAAATGGGAATTGCCATCTTTTTTAGGAAACGGAATAAAGACGGACGTACCACAAGATCATACAGACCAATAACATTATTGCCAATTATAGGAAAAATTTTAGAGAGAATTATTAAAATTAGAATTGTCCCGGAACTGGAAAATAGTGGATACTGGGATGAAGCACAACACGGCTTCCGTGAAGGTCACAGCACAATTACAGCACTAAAGGATCTGAAAATGTTAATTAACAGGAAATTAAGAGAATACAAGTACGTTACAATGGCATCGATCGATATTCAAGCCGCTTTTGATGCGGTTAGCTGGCAGATATTGGCTAGGATTATTGATAATTTACCTATCAGAAATTATTTAAAAGATATCTTAAAAAATTATATTTCAAATCGTAAAATAGGCTTTAATTTCTCTAACGGAATACGGTGGTATAATATATATAAAGGATGTCCACAAGGTAGTTGCATCGGCCCGTTGCTCTGGCTTTTTATAGCTGATTTTCTGATAAAAAGATTCAAGACTTACTTTGAAGAATTGCTCTCATACGCAGATGACTTTGTAATAATTGGACATGGAGACACAAGAAACGCACTGGAAGAAAACCTAAATAATAAATTAGCTTACTTTTACAATTTATGCCAAGAATTGCACCTTACCATAAGTATACAGAAATGTCTATGCATAATGTTTGGCAGGTACAATCTGGAAAACAGGCGTCCTATATTCAAAATACAAAATATATCAATACCAGTCAGAGACTCACTTACATATTTGGGGTTCGTGCTAGATGGAAAATTCAATTGGATAAATCACTTAGAACACATACGTGAGAAGATAAGGAATTATACGCTGGCAATTAAGAAAACTACAAAGAGAGATAAGGGTCTAAGTGCAGCAATAAGAAAAATTTGGTATCAGCAAATTATAGAAAAACAAATTACATACGGATCAGAAATCTGGTATAACGATCTTAAATCCTATGCATTAAGGAAATTAAGTTCGTGTCAAAGGATTGGACTCATGTCTATTGCCTCTACATATAGAACAGTCTCAACAGATGCACTCTGCACTATTACTGGAATAGCACCATTATATATCCAACTAAAATACAATAGTATGAAATATAATACCATCTTTAATGATAATAAAATTAAAATTGGCGAAGATATAATTTGCAGAGATAATATAATGAAAAACCTCACAACTAATAGTTTTCCATACTATAATAGTTTATTAAATCTTTATTTTACTGAAGAGAACGATGAGAAATTTATTGCTAAGAATATTCCTGTTATCTATACAGACGGATCAAAGATGGGCAACGGTGTCGGTGCAGCATTTACAGTATACGTAGATTCTAATTTCATTTTCGATTCTAAGATTAATCTTCATGCAAAGAACTCAGTCTATCAGGCCGAGCTAGTAGCAATAAAACACGCAGTAACATGGTTTATCAATTCAAGTTTTCATAGAGTAATAATTTTTACAGATAGTAAAGCATCTTACTTGGTGCTACAGAGGACCTTTCCAATCAACGTGATTGTTAAAGATATATTTGATAATTTGATACAAAACGCTAATAAACTCCTGACAATAGGCTGGATCAAAGCTCATGCTGGTAACCCAGGTAATGAGCGCGCAGATGAATTAGCTAAAAGTGCCACTTTGGTTAATCAAGCAGACGAACAAGACATACAGAATTTCCCAGTTTCACTCGTTAAGCGGTACTGTAAAGAAAAAGTGCTGATGGACTGGCAAGAATATTGGAAGAACTCTGTAAAAGGAAGAGAGACTTATGACATTTTGAAAAAGGTAGACACCAAGTTTGTGTGCTCAAAACAAGTTATCCAATATTTCCTGACCTCTCATGGGAGCTTTCCGGAATTTTTATTTAAAATAGGCAAAAGATCTAATCCAAATTGTGATTGTGGTATGCGCGGTGACATAAAACATTATCTTTTTGGCAGATGCCCGCTCGTCCAATACTTCTTCCATTTCGACAACTCTATTACTGTAAGTGCGAATATTAAAAGAGTTCTTTTTAATACAGATAACTACAATAAACTGTGCAATATTTACAACTCATTAAATGCTCACTTCTCGTTTATAAAATATAAGTTTTAACTCTAAGTTACATCTACTGAATTATAGAGCTGTATGTTTCATTATGTATTACATTATTATTAATTGGTCATCTTCTCATCCTTTACGTATGAATATACGGTATCTTTTATGTACTACAAGTTGGATACACGAACTATCCTTTTAATATGATTGATCTTAGTTAAGCTGGATATAAGGACTATCCTTTTATTTAGACAGTTTTAAAGACTACAATATTAGTTCTTCTCAATTAACTTCTTACGTGTCTCCATTTCTGACAGTGTGTTATTAAGGATAAGTGCAGGCATGTTATTCACGGAGTTGGCTATGCTCTTTGTCTTGTTGTAATAGTAGTGGCTAGACAGAACTCTTGATGGTAGTTTGTGTTGTGAGAAGATAAGAGTGGCTAATCACTTTATAAAATCAAATGGCGTTATTACTTGTCTATTGGAATAACTTGTTAACAGCAGTTTAGCTTAATCAAGTTACAGGCTAGTGTCTTTAAGAAGTACAGAAAATAAGGCACAGTATTATGGAAAAACTGGAAAAAGAACAGCACAAAATCTTAGAATTAGAGCAAGTATTCCTCAGTTCACCTGATGGAGTTTTTATCACAATATATATAGGGCGGAGCTGCTTATTTCCCTCATACTATCTTTACCTATGATACTGTTAGATATCATTTGTTAACTTAGATACTGAACTAGTCATTTCCTATTCAATGTATATTTCTACAGGTTTTTCTTGAAGCTACGCGGATTTTGTAGAATGGTATTTACCCATGGAATGCAAACATTATAGATACCTTGCAGTGAGGATCTCCAGTGTTTTCTAACGTGCTCTTCTATCATCTCATCTATGCTGATCTGCTTAATATATCGATTATCAATGTATATCATTATATACTGCTGTTGACTGATATTAACAGTTCTAATTAATATTAATTTTATTTTTAAAATACCTGTGCTAAAACTTTGACATTAATGGTGCTGTACAATGTTGAATGTGAAAGGAACTTTTGACAGTGACTTGAACTTTGTGGTGCTTATTGGATGAGATGGTATCTATCGGGTCTAAGTGACTCTAGAACTGAGAAAACGTTTCTTTTTATGACTTTTTATAGACAATGATATTGCTTAGAGACATTCGAAATTTTAGCATAGATACTGCAAAGATTTCTTGACACATATTATTATGAGTCTATGGATCTAAGTGACTTTAGAACTGTGTATTCATTTACATATTGACTCTTAATATACAATGACATTGTTGAGAGACAGTTGAACTATTTGCATAAATTCTGCAAAGACTTTTGACACACATTTTCATTTACAGGTGTTGTGGGTTATCTTAAACCCTCACTGCTATATCCTTAACTCGTCTGTGAAGTTGTGAGTAAACTTAAACTCTCCTTTTGTTATTATTTTTTATTGTTATTTTGTCAAAGCGAGATGCTTTTTTTTTCTAAGCATTAGGTGTATGCTTTTTTGTAATTTTTCTAAGTTTAAAAAAAAAAAAAAATGCCGCTGATTTGCCCGTTTCCTTGGTAAGGAGGAACTGGATGGTGGAGGGGTTTTCCTGCCAGGACATTTAGTCCATAAACCTAGCGGTTGGCGTCCTGGCCAGGTGACAGTCAATATTTATTTGAGATTTTAGCCGATATTTAGTCGATGAGAAAATAGTAAATCTACCACCTCGAATATTTCTGCTCTCAAAGATGGTAGACGCCTCGCCAATGGCTGAGAGATCCTGCTCTCGAAGCTGGTATACGGGAAGTGCTGGGTTCGATCCCAATCGCGCTCGTCGGCCTAATCGTTCGGAGGTTTCGTGGTTTACTTCGAACCTTGGTTTTCCGAGCGTAAATACGGTTTAGGTTCTTTTAGAAAATCCCCCACGGAAGGCCACCCCCCCCCCCCTTAGCGCCTATATCCCTCGTGATGGTAATTGGCCGTCACGAGCACAATCAACCTTTCCAAAATTTGCACAACAGCTATTTGTCAAATTTCTTGTGTAAAACCCTCCAAAGTGTGACGCTGGACGGTATTCTGAGATTTTAACTCATTGGGGACGAGCCATTTTTCAAAAATTAGCAAGAAATTTGCTTTTACGAATGTCACTAAAAATTAAAACCTGCTCACAACCTGTCAGAAGCAAGCATGCTTGAATTACACCTTATTCTTCCATCCTTACAAAATTTCCGGTTCCAGTAATATTTTCTTCCTCCAATCCACGAAACGTAACCTAACGTTAGTCACTTAAAAAGACCCGGATGATAATGTTAATCCTATGGGGTCGTTCCATACAAAATGAGCAAATCAGCTGTGGCAGACATGTCACAGATTTTAATGAAAATCATTATATAAGTAGATCATATCTATTTATGAGTAAATGTAAAAATGTCAGGCTTGTTTATTGTGAATTGTTTGAAAATGCGAACATAGTAAATTTTCCCCCTTAAGAACTTGCCTTAATTAAGCGAAGACCCTCAAAAACTAATGTTTAAACAAAGTCCGCGTTGTTTTAAATTCCTCTTTGGCATATTATTGTAAGGCTTTATTTTCTAGAATGTGTTTTAATCTCAAAGATTTCTTGAAACTAAAGAATAAAAATTTTAAAATCAAAAAGAATCCGTTACAATACCTGTAAACTTCTTTTGGCACGTGGTGCTGCCATCTAGGAGAAATGCCACAAACAATTTTGTCATATTTAATTACGAATTGTTTGAAAATGTGAACATAGTAAATTTTCCCCCTTAAGAACTTGCCTTAATTACGCGAAGACCCTCAAAACTAATGTTTAAACAAAGGCCGCGTTGTTTTAAATTCCTCTTTGGCATATTATTGTAAGGCTTTATTTTCTAGAATGTGTTTTAATCTCATAGATTTCTTGAAACTAAAGAATAAAAATTTTAAAATCAAAAAGAATCCGTTACAATACCTGTAAACTTCTTTTGGCACGTGGTGCTGCCATCTAGGAGAAATGCCACAAACAATTTTGTCATATTTAATTACGAATTGTTTGAAAATGCGAACTTAGTAAATTTCCCCCTTAAGAACTTGCCTTAATTACGCGAGAACCCTCAAAAACTAATGTTTAAACAAAGGCCGCGTTGTTTTAAATTCATCTTTGGCATATTATTGTAAGGCTTTATTTCCTAGAATGTGTTTTATCAAACATAAACCATAATTCTGTTCTTAGAAGTAGTGAAAGTGTGTTAGATGTCTGGGTGTGTAAGACATAGTTGTTGAGGTAGGATGTTTGGCAACTGCCCGAACAAAGCTTGTCCCACTCAAGCTTAGCCCCACCAGTGGCTGAGAGGCTCTGCTCTCAAAGCTGGTAGACGGAAGGTGCTGGTTTCCAACCCAATGATAAAACCGAACCGCGCCCAAATCGTTCAGAGTTTTCCGTGGTTTCCATCGAAACTTGCGTAAATACGGGTTAGGATCCCTTAGAAAACCCCCCAAGGATTGAAATCCCCGGCATTGCTAAATTCGTAGTGTAGATGATGGTGTTGTTTTATGATGGCCAATTATCAACACGAGGGATGTAGGCACGAAAGGGGGAAGTGCCCTCCGTGGGGTCTTTCTAAAGGAAGCTAACCCGTATTCACACGAGGAAATCCAAGGTTCGAAGGAAAACTCCGAAAGATTAAGCCGACGGGCGCAATTGGCTTCGAATCCAGCACCACCCGTCTACCAGCGTCGAGAGCAGAATCTCTCGGCCACTTGTGGGGCAGATAACAGGTCGTCATAAACAATATCAACACCCACTCAAGCCTATTTTTCAGTCAATATTTATTTGAGATTTTAGCCGATATTTAGTCGATGAGAAAATAGTAAATCTACCACCTCGAATATTTCTGCTCTCAAAGATGGTAGACGCCTCGCCAATGGCTGAGAGATCCTGCTCTCGAAGCTGGTAGACGGGAAGTGCTGGGTTCGATCCAAATCGCGCCCGTCGGCCTAATCGTTCGGAGGTTTCGTGGTTTACTTCGAACCTTGGTTTTCCGAGCGTAAATACGGTTTAGGTTCTTTTAGAAAATCCCCCACGGAAGGCCACCCCCCCCCCTTAGCGCCTATATCCCTCGTGATGGTAATTGGCCGTCACGAGCACAATCAACCTTTCCAAAATTTGCACAACAGCTATTTGTCAAATTTCTTGTGTAAAACCCTCCAAAGTTTGACGCTGGACGGTATTCTGAGATTTTAACTCATTGGGGACGAGCCATTTTTCAAAAATTAGCAAGAAATTTGCTTTTACGAATGTCACTAAAAATTAAAACCTGCTCACAACCTGTCAGAAGCAAGCATGCTTGAATTACACCTTATTCTTCCATCCTTACAAAATTTCCGGTTCCAGTAATATTTTCTTCCTCCAATCCACGAAACGTAACCTAACGTTAGTCACTTAAAAAGACCCGGATGATAATGTTAATCCTATGGGGTCGTTCCATACAAAATGAGCAAATCAGCTGTGGCAGACATGTCACAGATTTTAATGAAAATCATTATATAAGTAGATCATATCTATTTATGAGTAAATGTAAAAATGTCAGGCTTGTTTATTGTGAATTGTTTGAAAATGCGAACATAGTAAATTTTCCCCCTTAAGAACTTGCCTTAATTACGCGAAGACCCTCAAAAACTAATGTTTAAACAAAGTCCGCGTTGTTTTAAATTCCTCTTTGGCATATTATTGTAAGGCTTTATTTTCTAGAATGTGTTTTAATCTCAAAGATTTCTTGAAACTAAAGAATAAAAATTTTAAAATCAAAAAGAATCCGTTACAATACCTGTAAACTTCTTTTGGCACGTGGTGCTGCCATCTAGGAGAAATGCCACAAACAATTTTGTCATATTTAATTACGAATTGTTTGAAAATGTGAACATAGTAAATTTTCCCCCTTAAGAACTTGCCTTAATTACGCGAAGACCCTCAAAACTAATGTTTAAACAAAGGCCGCGTTGTTTTAAATTCCTCTTTGGCATATTATTGTAAGGCTTTATTTTCTAGAATGTGTTTTATCAAACATAAACCATAATTCTGTTCTTAGAAGTAGTGAAAGTGTGTTAGATGTGTGGGTGTGTAAGACATAGTTGTTCAGGTAGGATGTTTGGCAACTGTCCGAACAAAGCTTGTCCCACTCAAGCTTAGCCCCACCAGTGGCTGAGAGGCTCTGCTCTCAAAGCTGGTAGACGGAAGGTGCTGGTTTCCAACCCAATGATAAAACCCAACCGCGCCCAAATCGTTCAGAGTTTTCCGTGGTTTCCATCGAACCTTGCGTAAATACGGGTTAGGATCCCTTAGAAAACCCCCCACGGATTGAATTCACCGGCATTGCTAAATTCGTAGTGTAGATGACGGTGTTGTTTTATGATGGCCAATTATCAACACGAGGAATGTAGGCACGAAAGGGGGAAGTACCCTCCGTGGGGTCTTTCTAAAGGAAGCTAACCCGTATTCACACGAGGAAATCCAAGGTTCGAAGGAAAACTCCGAATGATTTAGCCGACGGGCGCAATTGGCTTCGAATCCAGCACCACCCGTCTACCAGCGTCGAGAGCAGAATCTCTCGGGCACTTGTGGGGCAGATAATAGGTCGTCATAAACAATATCAACACCCACTCAAGCCTCTTTTTCAGTCAATATTTATTTGAGATTTTAGCCGATATTTAGTCGATGACAAAATAGTAAATCTACCACCTCCAATATTTCTGCTCTCAAAGATGGTAGACGCCTCGCCAATGGCTGAGAGATCCTGCTCTCGAAGCTGGTAGACGGGAAGTGCTGGGTTCGATCCCAATCGCGCCCGTCGGCCTAATCGTTCGGAGGTTTCGTGGTTTACTTCGAACCTTGGTTTTCCGAGCGTAAATACGGTTTAGGTTCTTTTAGAAAACCCCCCACGGAAGACACTCCCCCCCCTTAGGGCCTATATCCCTCGTGATGGTAATTGGACGTCACGAGCACAATCAACCTTTCCAAAATTTGCACAACAGATATTTGTCAAATTTCTTGTGTAAAACTCTCCAAAGTGTGACGCTGGACGGTATTCTGAGATTTTAACTCATTGGGGACGAGCCATTTTTCAAAAATTAGCAAGAAATTTGCTTTTACGAATGTCACTAAAAATTAAAACCTGCTCACAACCTGTCAGAAGTAAGCATGCTTGAATTGCACCTCATTTTTCCATCCTTACAAAATTTCCGGTTCCAGTAATATTTTCTTCCCCCAATCCACGAAACGTAACCTTACATTAGTCACTTAAAAAGACCCGGATGATAATGTTAATCTTATGGGGTCGTTCCATACAAAATGAGCAAATCAGCTGTGCAGACATGTCACAGATTTTAATGAAAATCATTATATAAGTAGATCATATCTATTTATGAGTAAATGTAAAAATGTCAGGCTTGTTTATTGTGAATTGTTTGAAAATGCGAACATAGTAAATTTTCCCCCTTAAGAACTTGCCTTAATTACGCGAAGACCCTCAAAAACTAATGTTTAAACAAAGTCCGCGTTGTTTTAAATTCCTCTTTGGCATATTATTGTAAGGCTTTATTTTCTAGAATGTGTTTTAATCTCAAAGATTTCTTGAAACTAAAGAATAAAAATTTTAAAATCAAAAAGAATCCGTTACAATACCTGTAAACTTCTTTTGGCACGTGGTGCTGCCATCTAGGAGAAATGCCACAAACAATTTTGTCATATTTAATTACGAATTGTTTGAAAATGTGAACATAGTAAATTTTCCCCCTTAAGAACTTGCCTTAATTACGCGAAGACCCTCAAAACTAATGTTTAAACAAAGGCCGCGTTGTTTTAAATTCCTCTTTGGCATATTATTGTAAGGCTTTATTTTCTAGAATGTGTTTTATCAAACATAAACCATAATTCTGTTCTTAGAAGTAGTGAAAGTGTGTTAGATGTGTGGGTGTGTAAGACATAGTTGTTCAGGTAGGATGTTTGGCAACTGTCCGAACAAAGCTTGTCCCACTCAAGCTTAGCCCCACCAGTGGCTGAGAGGCTCTGCTCTCAAAGCTGGTAGACGGAAGGTGCTGGTTTCCAACCCAATGATAAAACCCAACCGCGCCCAAATCGTTCAGAGTTTTCCGTGGTTTCCATCGAACCTTGCGTAAATACGGGTTAGGATCCCTTAGAAAACCCCCCACGGATTGAATTCACCGGCATTGCTAAATTCGTAGTGTAGATGACGGTGTTGTTTTATGATGGCCAATTATCAACACGAGGAATGTAGGCACGAAAGGGGGAAGTACCCTCCGTGGGGTCTTTCTAAAGGAAGCTAACCCGTATTCACACGAGGAAATCCAAGGTTCGAAGGAAAACTCCGAATGATTTAGCCGACGGGCGCAATTGGCTTCGAATCCAGCACCACCCGTCTACCAGCGTCGAGAGCAGAATCTCTCGGGCACTTGTGGGGCAGATAATAGGTCGTCATAAACAATATCAACACCCACTCAAGCCTCTTTTTCAGTCAATATTTATTTGAGATTTTAGCCGATATTTAGTCGATGACAAAATAGTAAATCTACCACCTCCAATATTTCTGCTCTCAAAGATGGTAGACGCCTCGCCAATGGCTGAGAGATCCTGCTCTCGAAGCTGGTAGACGGGAAGTGCTGGGTTCGATCCCAATCGCGCCCGTCGGCCTAATCGTTCGGAGGTTTCGTGGTTTACTTCGAACCTTGGTTTTCCGAGCGTAAATACGGTTTAGGTTCTTTTAGAAAACCCCCCACGGAAGACACTCCCCCCCCTTAGGGCCTATATCCCTCGTGATGGTAATTGGACGTCACGAGCACAATCAACCTTTCCAAAATTTGCACAACAGATATTTGTCAAATTTCTTGTGTAAAACTCTCCAAAGTGTGACGCTGGACGGTATTCTGAGATTTTAACTCATTGGGGACGAGCCATTTTTCAAAAATTAGCAAGAAATTTGCTTTTACGAATGTCACTAAAAATTAAAACCTGCTCACAACCTGTCAGAAGTAAGCATGCTTGAATTGCACCTCATTTTTCCATCCTTACAAAATTTCCGGTTCCAGTAATATTTTCTTCCCCCAATCCACGAAACGTAACCTTACATTAGTCACTTAAAAAGACCCGGATGATAATGTTAATCTTATGGGGTCGTTCCATACAAAATGAGCAAATCAGCTGTGCAGACATGTCACAGATTTTAATGAAAATCATTATATAAGTAGATCATATCTATTTATGAGTAAATGTAAAAATGTCAGGCTTGTTTATTGTGAATTGTTTGAAAATGCGAACATAGTAAATTTCCCCCCTTAAGAACTTGCCTTAATTACGCGAAGACCCTCAAAAACTAATGTTTAAACAAAGGCGGTGTTGTTTTAAATTCCTCTTTGGCATATTATTGTAAGGCTTTATTTTCTAGAATGTGTTTTAATCTCAAAGATTTCTTGAAACTAAAGAATAAAAATTTTAAAATCAAAAAGAATCCGTTACAATACCTGTAAACTTCTTTTGGCACGTGGTGCTGCCATCTAGGAGAAATGCCACAAACAATTTTGTCATATTTAATTACGAATTGTTTGAAAATGCGAACATAGTAAATTTTCCCCCTTAAGAACTTGCCTTAATTACGCGAAGACCCTCAAAAACTAATGTTTAAACAAAGGCCGCGTTGTTTTAAATTCCTCTTTGGCATATTATTGTAAGGCTTTATTTTCTAGAATGTGTTTTAATCTCAAAGATTTCTTGAAACTAAAGAAAAAAATTTTAAAATCAAAAAGAATCCGTTACAATACCTGTAAACTTCTTTTGGCACGTGGTGCTGCCATCTACGAGAAATGCCACAAACAATTTTGTCATATTTAATTACGAATTGTTTGAAAATGCGAACATAGTAAATTTTCCCCCTTAAGAACTTGCCTTAATTAGGCGAAGACCCTCAAAAACTAATGTTTAAACAAAGGCCGCGTTGTTTTAAATTCCTCTTTGGCATATTATTGTAAGGCTTTATTTTCTAGAATGTGTTTTATCAAACATAAACCATAATTCTGTTCTTAGAAGTAGTGAAAGAGTGTTAGATGTCTGGGTGTGTAAGACATAGTTGTTGAGGTAGGATGTTTGGCAACTGTCCGAACAAAGCTTGTCCCACTCAAGCTTAGCCCCACCAGTGGCTGAGAGGCTCTGCTCTCAAAGCTGGTAGACGGAAGGTGCTGGTTTCCAACCCAATGATATAACCGAACCGCGCCCAAATCGTTCAGAGTTTTCAGTGGTTTCCATCGAACCTTGCGTAAATACGGGTTAGGATCCCTTAGAAAACCCCCCACGGATTGAATTCCCCTGCATTGCTAAATTCGTAGTGTAGATGATGGCGTTGTTTTATGATGGCCAATTATCAACACGAGGGATGTAGGCACGAAAGGGGGAAGTGCCCTCCGTGGGGTCTTTCTAAAGGAAGCTAACCCGTATTCACACGAGGAAATCCAAGGTTCGAAGGAAAACTCCGAAAGATTAAGCCGACGGGCGCAATTGGCTTCGAATCCAGCACCACCCGTCTACCAGCGTCGAGAGCAGAATCTCTCGGACACTTGTGGGGCAGATAATAGGTCGTCATAAACAATATGAACACCCACTCAAGCCTATTTTTCAGTCAATATTTATTTGAGATTTTAGCCGATATTTAGTCGATGAGAAAATAGTAAATCTACCACCTCGAATATTTCTGCTCTCAAAGATGGTAGACGCCTCGCCAATGGCTGAGAGATCCTGCTCTCGAAGCTGGTAGACGGGAAGTGCTGGGTTCGATCCCAATCGCGCCCGTCGGCCTAATCGTTCGGAGGTTTCATGGTTTACTTCGAACCTTGGTTTTCCGAGCGTAAATACGGTTTAGGTTCTTTTAGAAAACCCCCACGGAAGGCACCCCCCCCCCTTAGGGCCTATATCCCTCGTGATGGTAATTGGCCGTCACGAGCACAATCAACCTTTCCAAAATTTGCACAACAGGTATTTGTTAAATTTCTTGTGTAAAACCCTCCAAAGTGTGACGCTGGACGGTATTCTGAGATTTTAACTCATTGGGGACGAGCCATTTTTCAAAAATTAGCAAGAAATTTGCTTTTACGAATGCCACTAAAAATTAAAACCTGCTCAAAACCTGTCAGAAGCAAGCATGCTTGAATTACACCTTATTTTTCCATCCTTATAAAATTTCCGGTTCCAGTAATATTTTCTTCCTCCAATCCACGAAACGTAACCTAACGTTAGTCACTTAAAAAGACCCGGATGATAATGTTAATCCTATGGGGTCGTTCCATACAAAATGAGCAAATCAGCTGCGGCAGACATGTCACAGATTTTTGAAAATCATTATATAAGTAGATCATAACTATTTATGAGTAAATGTAAAAATGTCAGGCTTGTTTATTGTGAATTGTTTGAAAATGCGAACATAGTAAATTTTCCCCCTGAAGAACTTGCCTTAATTACGCGAAAACCCTCAAAAACTAATGTTTAAACAAAGGCCGCGTTGTTTTAAATTCCTCTTTGGCATATTATTGTAAGGCTTTATTTTCTAGAATGTGTTTTAATCTCAAAGATTTCTTGAAACTAAAGAATAAAAATTTTAAAATCAAAAAGAATCCGTTACAATACCTGTAAACTTCTTTTGGCACGTGGTGCTGCCATCTAGGAGAAATGCCACAAACAATTTTGTCATATTTAATTACGAATTGTTTTAAAATGCGAACATAGTAAATTTTCCCCCTTAAGAACTTACCTTAATTACGCGAAGACCCTCAAAAACTAATGTTTAAACAAAGGCCGCGTTGTTTTAAATTCCTCTTTGGCATATTATTGTAAGGCTTTATTTTCTAGAATGTGTTTTATCAAACATAAACCATAATTCTGTTCTTAGAAGTAGTGAAAGAGTGTTAGATGTCTGGGTGTGTAAGACATAGTTGTTGAGGTAGGATGTTTGGCAACTGTCCGAACAAAGCTTGTCCCACTCAAGCTTAGCCCCACCAGTGGCTGAGAGGCTCTGCTCTCAAAGCTGGTAGACGGAAGGTGCTGGTTTCCAACCCAATGATATAACCGAACCGCGCCCAAATCGTTCAGAGTTTTCAGTGGTTTCCATCGAACCTTGCGTAAATACGGGTTAGGATCCCTTAGAAAACCCCCCACGGATTGAATTCCCCTGCATTGCTAAATTCGTAGTGTAGATGATGGCGTTGTTTTATGATGGCCAATTATCAACACGAGGGATGTAGGCACGAAAGGGGGAAGTGCCCTCCGTGGGGTCTTTCTAAAGGAAGCTAACCCGTATTCACACGAGGAAATCCAAGGTTCGAAGGAAAACTCCGAAAGATTAAGCCGACGGGCGCAATTGGCTTCGAATCCAGCACCACCCGTCTACCAGCGTCGAGAGCAGAATCTCTCGGACACTTGTGGGGCAGATAATAGGTCGTCATAAACAATATGAACACCCACTCAAGCCTATTTTTCAGTCAATATTTATTTGAGATTTTAGCCGATATTTAGTCGATGAGAAAATAGTAAATCTACCACCTCGAATATTTCTGCTCTCAAAGATGGTAGACGCCTCGCCAATGGCTGAGAGATCCTGCTCTCGAAGCTGGTAGACGGGAAGTGCTGGGTTCGATCCCAATCGCGCCCGTCGACCTAATCGTTCGGAGGTTTCGTGGTTTACTTCGAACCTTGGTTTTCCGAGCGTAAATACGGTTTAGGTTCTTTTAGAAAACCCCCCACGGAAGGCACTCCCCCTCCCTTAGGGCCTATATCCCTCGTGATGGTAATTGGCCGTCACGAGCACAATCAACCTTTCCAAAATTTGCGCAACAGGTATTTGTTAAATTTCTTGTGTAAAACCCTCCAAAATGTGACGCTGGACGGTATTCTGAGATTTTAACTCATTGGGGACGAGCCATTTTTCAAAAATTAGCAAGAAATTTGCTTTTACGAATGCCACTAAAAATTAAAACCTGCTCACAACCTGTCAGAAGCAAGCATGTTTGAATTGCACCTTATTTTTCCATCCTTATAAAATTTCCGGTTCCAGTAATATTTTCTTCCTCCAATCCACGAAACGTAACCTAACGTTAGTCACTTAAAAAGACCCGGATGATAATGTTAATCCTATGGGGTCGTTCCATACAAAATGAGCAAATCAGCTGCGGCAGACATGTCACAGATTTTAATGAAAATCATTATATAAGTAGATCATATCTATTTATGAGTAAATGTAAAAATGTCAGGCTTGTTTATTGTGAATTGTTTGAAAATGCGAACATAGTAAATTTTCCCCCTGAAGAACTTGCCTTAATTACGCGAAAACCCTCAAAAACTAATGTTTAAACAAAGGCCGCGTTGTTTTAAATTCCTCTTTGGCATATTATTGTAAGGCTTTATTTTCTAGAATGTGTTTTATCAAACATAAACCATAATTCTGTTCTTAGAAGTAGTGAAAGTGTGTTAGATGTCTGGGTGTGTAAGACATAGTTGTTGAGGTAGGATGTTTGGCAACTGTCCGAACAAAGCTTGTCCCACTCAAGCTTAGCCCCACCAGTGGCTGAGAGGCTCTGCTCTCAAAGCTGGTAGACGGAAGGTGCTGGTTTCCAACCCAATGATAAAACCGAACCGCGCCCAAATCGTTCAGAGTTTTCCGTGGTTTCCATCGAACCTTGCGTAAATACGGGTTAGGATCCCTTAGAAAACCCCCCACGGATTGAATTCCCCGGCATTGCTAAATTCGTAGTGTAGATGATGGCGTTGTTTTATGATGGCCAATTATCAACACGAGGGATGTAGGCACGAAAGGGGGAAGTGCCCTCCGTGGGGTCTTTCTAAAGGAAGTTAACCGGTATTCACACGAGGAAATCCAAGGTTCGAAGGAAAACTCCGAAAGATTAAGCCGACGGGCGCAATTGGCTTCGAATCCAGCACCACCCGTCTACCAGCGTCGAGAGCAGAATCTCTCGGCCACTTGTGGGGCAGATAATAGGTCGTCATAAACAATATCAACACCCACTCAAGCCTATTTTTCGGTCAATATTTATTTGAGATTTTAGCCGATATTTAGTCGATGAGAAAATAGTAAATCTACCACCTCGAATATTTCTGCTCTCAAAGATGGTAGACGCCTCGCCAATGGCTGAGAGATCCTGCTCTCGAAGCTGGTAGACGGGAAGTGCTGGGTTCGATCCCAATCGCGCCCGTCGGCCTAATCGTTCGGAGGATTCGTGGTTTACTTCGAACCTTGGTTTTCCGAGCGTAAATACGGTTTAGGTTCTTTTAGAAAACCCCCACGGAAGGCACTCCCCCTCCCTTAGGGCCTATATCCCTCGTGATGGTAATTGGCCGTCACGAGCACAATCAACCTTTCCAAAATTTGCACAACAGGTATTTGTTAAATTTCTTGTGTAAAACCCTCCAAAATGTGACGCTGGACGGTATTCTGAGATTTTAACTCATTGGGGACGAGCCATTTTTCAAAAATTAGCAAGAAATTTGCTTTTACGAATGCCACTAAAAATTAAAACCTGCTCACAACCTGTCAGAAGCAAGCATGCTTGAATTGCACCTTATTTTTCCATCCTTATAAAATTTCCGGTTCCAGTAATATTTTCTTCCTCCAATCCACGAAACGTAACCTAACGTTAGTCACTTAAAAAGACCCGGATGATAATGTTAATCCTATGGGGTCGTTCCATACAAAATGAGCAAATCAGCTGCGGCAGACATGTCACAGATTTTAATGAAAATCATTATATAAGTAGATCATATCTATTTATGAGTAAATGTAAAAATGTCAGGCTTGTTTATTGTGAATTGTTTGAAAATGCGAACATAGTAAATTTCCCCCCTTAAGAACTTGCCTTAATTACGCGAAGACCCTCAAAAACTAATGTTTAAACAAAGGCGGTGTTGTTTTAAATTCCTCTTTGGCATATTATTGTAAGGCTTTATTTTCTAGAATGTGTTTTAATCTCAAAGATTTCTTGAAACTAAAGAATAAAAATTTTAAAATCAAAAAGAATCCGTTACAATACCTGTAAACTTCTTTTGGCACGTGGTGCTGCCATCTAGGAGAAATGCCACAAACAATTTTGTCATATTTAATTACGAATTGTTTGAAAATGCGAACATAGTAAATTTTCCCCCTTAAGAACTTGCCTTAATTACGCGAAGACCCTCAAAAACTAATGTTTAAACAAAGGCCGCGTTGTTTTAAATTCCTCTTTGGCATATTATTGTAAGGCTTTATTTTCTAGAATGTGTTTTATCAAACATAAACCATAATTCTGTTCTTAGAAGTAGTGAAAGAGTGTTAGATGTCTGGGTGTGTAAGACATAGTTGTTGAGGTAGGATGTTTGGCAACTGTCCGAACAAAGCTTGTCCCACTCAAGCTTAGCCCCACCAGTGGCTGAGAGGCTCTGCTCTCAAAGCTGGTAGACGGAAGGTGCTGGTTTCCAACCCAATGATAAAACCGAACCGCGCCCAAATCGTTCAGAGTTTTCAGTGGTTTCCATCGAACCTTGCGTAAATACGGGTTAGGATCCCTTAGAAAACCCCCCACGGATTGAATTCCCCGGCATTGCTAAATTCGTAGTGTAGATGATGGCGTTGTTTTATGATGGCCAATTATCAACACGAGGGATGTAGGCACGAAAGGGGGAAGTGCCCTCCGTGGGGTCTTTCTAAAGGAAGCTAACCCGTATTCACACGAGGAAATCCAAGGTTCGAAGGAAAACTCCGAAAGATTAAGCCGACGGGCGCAATTGGCTTCGAATCCAGCACCACCCGTCTACCAGCGTCGAGAGCAGAATCTCTCGGCCACTTGTGGGGCAGATAATAGGTCGTCATAAACAATATGAACACCCACTCAAGCCTATTTTTCAGTCAATATTTATTTGAGATTTTAGCCGATATTTAGTCGATGAGAAAATAGTAAATCTACCACCTCGAATATTTCTGCTCTCAAAGATGGTAGACGCCTCGCCAATGGCTGAGAGATCCTGCTCTCGAAGCTGGTAGACGGGAAGTGCTGGGTTCGATCCCAATCGCGCCCGTCGGCCTAATCGTTCGGAGGTTTCGTGGTTTACTTCGAACCTTGGTTTTCCGAGCGTAAATACGGTTTAGGTTCTTTTAGAAAACCCCCCACGGAAGGCACCCCCCCCCTTTAGGACATATATCCCTCGTGATGGTAATTGGACATCACGAGCACAATCAACCTTTCCAAAATTTGCACAACAGGTATTTGTTAAATTTCTTGTGTAAAACCCTCCAAAGTGTGACGCTGGACGGTATTCTGAGATTTTAACTCATTGGGGACGAGCCATTTTTCAAAAATTAGCAAGAAATTTGCTTTTACGAATGCCACTAAAAATTAAAACCTACTCAAAACCTGTCAGAAGCAAGCATGCTTGAATTACACCTTATTTTCCCATCCTTATAAAATTTCCGGTTCCAGTAATATTTTCTTCCTCCAATACACGAAACGTAACCTAACGTTAGTCACTTAAAAAGACTCGGATGATAATGTTAATCCTATGGGGTCGTTCCATACAAAATGAGCAAATCAGCTGCGGCAGACATGTCACAGATTTTAATGCAAATCATTATATAAGTAGATCATATCTATTTATGAGTAAATGTAAAAATGTCAGGCTTGTTTATTGTGAATTGTTTGAAAATGCGAACATAGTAAATTTTCCCCCTGAAGAACTTGCCTTAATTACGCGAAAACCCTCAAAAACTAATGTTTAAACAAAGGCCGCGTTGTTTTAAATTCCTCTTTGGCATATTATTGTAAGGCTTTATTTTCTAGAATGTGTTTTAATCTCAAAGATTTCTTGAAACTAAAGAATAAAAATTTTAAAATCAAAAAGAATCCGTTACAATACCTGTAAACTTCTTTTGGCACGTGGTGCTGCCATCTAGGAGAAATGCCACAAACAATTTTGTCATATTTAATTACGAATTGTTTGAAAATGCGAACATAGTAAATTTTCCCCCTTAAGAACTTACCTTAATTACGCGAAGACCCTCAAAAACTAATGTTTAAACAAAGGCCGCGTTGTTTTAAATTCCTCTTTGGCATATTATTGTAAGGCTTTATTTTCTAGAATGTGTTTTATCAAACATAAACCATAATTCTGTTCTTAGAAGTAGTGAAAGTGTGTTAGATGTGTGGGTGTGTAAGACATAGTTGTTGAGGTAGGATGTTTGGCAACTGTCCGAACAAAGCTTGTCCCACTCAAGCTTAGCCCCACCAGTGGCTGAGAGGCTCTGCTCTCAAAGCTGGTAGACGGAAGGTGCTGGTTTCCAACCCAATGATAAAACCGAACCGCGCCCAAATCGTTCAGAGTTTTCCGTGGTTTCCATCGAACCTTGCGTAAATACGGGTTAGGATCCCTTAGAAAACCCCCCACGGATTGAATTCCCCGGCATTGCTAAATTCGTAGTGTAGATGATGGCGTTGTTTTATGATGGCCAATTATCAACACGAGGGATGTAGGCACGAAAGGGGGAAGTGCCCTCCGTGGGGTCTTTCTAAAGGAAGTTAACCCGTATTCACACGAGGAAATCCAAGGTTCGAAGGAAAACTCCGAAAGATTAAGCCGACGGGCGCAATTGGCTTCGAATCCAGCACCACCCGTCTACCAGCGTCGAGAGCAGAATCTCTCGGCCACTTGTGGGTCAGATAATAGGTCGTCATAAACAATATCAACACCCACTCAAGCCTATTTTCCAGTCAATATTTATTTGAGATTTTAGCCGATATTTAGTCGATGAGAAAATAGTAAATCTACCACCTCGAATATTTCTGCTCTCAAAGATGGTAGACGCCTCGCCAATGGCTGAGAGATCCTGCTCTCGAAGCTGGTAGACGGGAAGTGCTGGGTTCGATCCCAATCGCGCCCGTCTGCCTAATCGTTCGGAGGTTTCGTGGTTTACTTCGAACCTTGGTTTTCCGAGCGTAAATACGGTTTAGGTTCTTTTAGAAAATCCCCCACGGAAGGCACTCCCCCCCCCCCCCCCCTTAGGGCTTATATCCCTCGTGATGGTAATTGGCCGTCACGAGCACAATCAACCTTTCCAAAATTTGCACAACAGATATTTGTCAAATTTCTTGTGTAAAACCCTCCAAAGTGTGACGCTGGACGGTATTCTGAGATTTTAACTCATTGGGGACGAGCCATTTTTCAAAAATTAGCAAGAAATTTGCTTTTACGAATGTCACTAAAAATTAAAACCTGCTCACAACCTGTCAGAAGCAAGCATGCTTGAATTACACCTCATTTTTCCATCCTTACAAAATTTCCGGTTCCAGTAATATTTTCTTCCTCCAATCCACGAAACGTAACCTTACGTTAGTCACTTAAAAAGACCCGGATGATAATGTTAATCTTATGGGGTCGTTCCATACAATATGAGCAAATCAGCTGTGCAGACATGTCACAGATTTTAATGAAAATCATTATATAAGTAGATCATATCTATTTATGAGTAAAGGTAAAAATGTCAGGCTTGTTTATTGTGAATTGTTTGAAAATGCGAACATAGTAAATTTTCCCCCTGAAGAACTTGCCTTAATTACGCGAAAACCCTCAAAAACTAATGTTTAAACAAAGGCCGCGTTGTTTTAAATTCCTCTTTGGCATATTATTGTAAGGCTTTATTTTCTAGAATGTGTTTTAATCTCAAAGATTTCTTGAAACTAAAGAATAAAAATTTTAAAATCAAAAAGAATCCGTTACAATACCTGTACACTTCTTTTGGCACGTGGTGCTGCCATCTAGGAGAAATGCCACAAACAATTTTGTCATATTTAATTACGAATTCTTTGAAAATGCGAACATAGTAAATTTCCCCCCTTAAGAACTTGCCTTAATTACGCGAAGACCCTCAAAAACTAATGTTTAAACAACGGCCGCGTTGTTTTAAATTCCTCTTTGGCATATTATTGTAAGGCTTTATTTTCTAGAATGTGTTTTAATCTCAAAGATTTCTTGAAACTAAAGAATAAAAATTTTAAAATCAAAAAGAATCCGTTACAATACCTGTAAACTTCTTTTGGCACGTGGTGCTGCCATCTAGGAGAAATGCCACAAACAATTTTGTCATATTTAATTACGAATTGTTTGAAAATGTGAACATAGTAAATTTTCCCCCTTAAGAACTTGCCTTAATTACGCGAAGACCCTCAAAACTAATGTTTAAACAAAGGCCGCGTTGTTTTAAATTCCTCTTTGGCATATTATTGTAAGGCTTTATTTTCTAGAATGTGTTTTATCAAACATAAACCATAATTCTGTTCTTAGAAGTAGTGAAAGTGTGTTAGATGTGTGGGTGTGTAAGACATAGTTGTTGAGGTAGGATGTTTGGCAACTGTCCGAACAAAGCTTGTCCCACTCAAGCTTAGCCCCACCAGTGGCTGAGAGGCTCTGCTCTCAAAGCTGGTAGACGGAAGGTGCTGGTTTCCAACCCAATGATAAAACCCAACCGCGCCCAAATCGTTCAGAGTTTTCCGTGGTTTCCATCGAACCTTGCGTAAATACGGGTTAGGATCCCTTAGAAAACCCCCCACGGAAGGCACCCCCCCCCCCTTAGGGCCTATATCCCTCGTGATGGTAATTGGCCGTCACGAGCACAATCAACCTTTCCAAAATTTGCACAACAGGTATTTGTTAAATTTCTTGTGTAAAACCCTCCAAAGTGTGACGCTGGACGGTATTCTGAGATTTTAACTCATTGGGGACGATCCATTTTTCAAAAATTAGCAAGAAATTTGCTTTTACGAATGCCACTAAAAATTAAAACCTGCTCAAAACCTGTCAGAAGCAAGCATGCTTGAATTACACCTTATTTTTCCATCCTTATAAAATTTCCGGTTCCAGTAATATTTTCTTCCTCCAATCCACGAAACGTAACCTAACGTTAGTCACTTAAAAAGACCCGGATGATAATGTTAATCCTATGGGGTCGTTCCATACAAAATGAGCAAATCAGCTGCGGCAGACATGTCACAGATTTTAATGAAAATCATTATATAAGTAGATCATATCTATTTATGAGTAAATGTAAAAATGTCAGGCTTGTTTATTGTGAATTGTTTGAAAATGCGAACATAGTAAATTTTCCCCCTTAAGAACTTGCCTTAATTACGCGAAGACCCTCAAAAACTAATGTTTAAACAAAGGCGGTGTTGTTTTAAATTCCTCTTTGGCATATTATTGTAAGGCTTTATTTTCTAGAATGTGTTTTAATCTCAAAGATTTCTTGAAACTAAAGAATAAAAATTTTAAAATCAAAAAGAATCCGTTACAATACCTGTAAACTTCTTTTGGCACGTGGTGCTGCCATCTAGGAGAAATGCCACAAACAATTTTGTCATATTTAATTACGAATTGTTTGAAAATGCGAACATAGTAAAATTTCCCCCTTAAGAACTTGCCTTAATTACGCGAAGACCCTCAAAAACTAATGTTTAAACAAAGGCCGCGTTGTTTTAAATTCCTCTTTGGCATATTATTGTAAGGCTTTATTTTCTAGAATGTGTTTTAATCTCAAAGATTTCTTGAAACTAAAGAAAAAAATTTTAAAATCAAAAAGAATCCGTTACAATACCTGTAAACTTCTTTTGGCACGTGGTGCTGCCATCTAGGAGAAATGCCACAAACAATTTTGTCATATTTAATTACGAATTGTTTGAAAATGCGAACATAGTAAATTTTCCCCCTTAAGAACTTGCCTTAATTACGCGAAGACCCTCAAAAACTAATGTTTAAACAAAGGCCGCGTTGTTTTAAATTCCTCTTTGGCATATTATTGTAAGGCTTTATTTTCTAGAATGTGTTTTATCAAACATAAACCATAATTCTGTTCTTAGAAGTAGTGAAAGAGTGTTAGATGTCTGGGTGTGTAAGACATAGTTGTTGAGGTAGGATGTTTGGCAACTGTCCGAACAAAGCTTGTCCCACTCAAGCTTAGCCCCACCAGTGGCTGAGAGGCTCTGCTCTCAAAGCTGGTAGACGGAAGGTGCTGGTTTCCAACCCAATGATAAAACCGAACCGCGCCCAAATCGTTCAGAGTTTTCAGTGGTTTCCATCGAACCTTGCGTAAATACGGGTTAGGATCCCTTAGAAAACCCCCCACGGATTGAATTCCCCGGCATTGCTAAATTCGTAGTGTAGATGATGGCGTTGTTTTATGATGGCCAATTATCAACACGAGGGATGTAGGCACGAAAGGGGGAAGTGCCCTCCGTGGGGTCTTTCTAAAGGAAGCTAACCCGTATTCACACGAGGAAATCCAAGGTTCGAAGGAAAACTCCGAAAGATTAAGCCGACGGGCGCAATTGGCTTCGAATCCAGCACCACCAGTCTACCAGCGTCGAGAGCAGAATCTCTCGGCCACTTGTGGGGCAGATAATAGGTCGTCATAAACAATATGAACACCCACTCAAGCCTATTTTTCAGTCAATATTTATTTGAGATTTTAGCCGATATTTAGTCGATGAGAAAATAGTAAATCTACCACCTCGAATATTTCTGCTCTCAAAGAAGGTAGACGCCTCGCCAATGGCTGAGAGATCCTGCTCTCGAAGCTGGTAGACGGGAAGTGCTGGGTTCGATCCCAATCGCGCCCGTCGTCCTAATCGTTCGGAGGTTTCGTGGTTTACTTCGAACCTTGGTTTTCCGAGCGTAAATACGGTTTAGGTTCTTTTAGAAAACCCCCCACGGAAGGCACCCCCCCCCCTTAGGGCCTATATCCCTCGTGATGGTAATTGGCCGTCACGAGCACAATCAACCTTTCCAAAATTTGCACAACAGGTATTTGTTAAATTTCTTGTGTAAAACCCTCCAAAGTGTGACGCTGGACAGTATTCTGAGATTTTAACTCATTGGGGACGAGCGATTTTTCAAAAATTAGCAAGAAATTTGCTTTTACGAATGCCACTAAAAATTAAAACCTGCTCACAACCTGTCAGAAGCAAGCATGCTTGAATTGCACCTTATTTTTCCATCCTTATAAAATTTCCGGTTCCAGTAATATTTTCTTCCTCCAATCCACGAAACGTAACCTAACGTTAGTCACTTAAAAAGACCCGGATGATAATGTTAATCCTATGGGGTCGTTCCATACAAAATGAGCAAATCAGCTGCGGCAGACATGTCACAGATTTTAATGAAAATCATTATATAAGTAGATCATATCTATTTATGAGTAAATGTAAAAATGTCAGGCTTGTTTATTGTGAATTGTTTGAAAATGCGAACATAGTAAATTTTCCCCCTGAAGAACTTGCCTTAATTACGCGAAAACCCTCAAAAACTAATGTTTAAACAAAGGCCGCGTTGTTTTAAAATCCTCTTTGGCATATTATTGTAAGGCTTTATTTTCTAGAATGTGTTTTAATCTCATAGATTTCTTGAAACTAAAGAATAAAAATTTTAAAATCAAAAAGAATCCGTTACAATACCTGTAAACTTCTTTTGGCACGTGGTGCTGCCATCTAGGAGAAATGCCACAAACAATTTTGTCATATTTAATTACGAATTGTTTGAAAATGCGAACTTAGTAAATTTTCCCCCTTAAGAACTTGCCTTAATTACGCGAGAACCCTCAAAAACTAATGTTTAAACAAAGGCCGCGTTGTTTTAAATTCATCTTTGGCATATTATTGTAAGGCTTTATTTCCTAGAATGTGTTTTATCAAACATAAACCATAATTCTGTTCTTAGAAGTAGTGAAAGTGTGTTAGATGTCTGGGTGTGTAAGACATAGTTGTTGAGGTAGGATGTTTGGCAACTGTCCGAACAAAGCTTGTCCCACTCAAGCTTAGCCCCACCAGTGGCTGAGAGGCTCTGCTCTCAAAGCTGGTAGACGGAAGGTGCTGGTTTCCAACCCAATGATAAAACCGAACCGCGCCCAAATCGTTCAGAGTTTTCCGTGGTTTCCATCGAAACTTGCGTAAATACGGGTTAGGATCCCTTAGAAAACCCCCCACGGATTGAATTCACCGGCATTGCTAAATTCGTAGTGTAGATGACGGTGTTGTTTTATGATGGCCAATTATCAACACGAGGAATGTAGGCACGAAAGGGGGAAGTGCCCTCCGTGGGGTCTTTCTAAAGGAAGCTAACCCGTATTCACACGAGGAAATCCAAAGTTCGATGGAAAACTCCGAATGATTAAGCCGACGGGCGCAATTGGCTTCGAATCCAGCACCACCCGTCTACCAGCGTCGAGAGCAGAATCTCTCGGCCACTTGTGGGGCAGATAATAGGTCGTCATAAACAATATCAACACCCACTCAAGCCTCTTTTTCAGTCAATATTTATTTGAGATTTTAGCCGATATTTAGTCGATGAGAAAATAGTAAATCTACCACCTGCAATATTTCTGCTCTCAAAGATGGTAGACGCCTCGCCAATGGCTGAGAGATCCTGCTCTCGAAGCTGGTAGACGGGAAGTGCTGGGTTCGATCCCAATCGCGCCCGTCGGCCTAATCGATCGGAGGTTTCGTGGTTTACTTCGAACCTTGGTTTTCCGAGCGTAAATACGGTTTAGGTTCTTTTAGAAAACCCCCCACGGAAGGCACTCCCCCCCCCCCCTTAGGGCCTATATCCCTCGTGATGGTAATTGGACGTCACGAGCACAATCAACCTTTCCAAAATTTGCACAACAGATATTTGTCAAATTTCTTGTGTAAAACCCTCCAAAGCGTGACGCTGGACGGTATTCTGAGATTTTAACTCATTGGGGACGAGCCATTTTTCAAAAATTAGCAAGAAATTTGCTTTTACGAATGTCACTAAAAATTAAAACCTGCTCACAACCTGTCAGAAGCAAGCATGCTTGAATTACACCTCATTTTTCCATCCTTACAAAATTTCCGGTTCCAGTAATATTTTCTTCCTCCAATCCACGAAACGTAACCTTACGTTAGTCACTTAAAAAGACCCGGATGATAATGTTAATCTTATGGGGTCGTTCCATACAAAATGAGCAAATCAGCTGTGCAGACATGTCACAGATTTTAATGAAAATCATTATATAAGTAGATCATATCTATTTATGAGTAAATGTAAAAATGTCAGGCTTGTTTATTGTGAATTGTTTGAAAATGCGAACATAGTAAATTTTCCCCCTTAAGAACTTGCCTTAATTACGCGAAGACCCTCAAAAACTAATGTTTAAACAAAGGCCGCGTTGTTTTAAATTCCTCTTTGGCATATTATTGTAAGGCTTTATTTTCTAGAATGTGTTTTAATCTCAAAGATTTCTTGAAACTAAAGAATAAAAATTTTAAAATCAAAAAGAATCCGTTACAATACCTGTAAACTTCTTTTGGCACGTGGTGCTGCCATCTAGGAGAAATGCCACAAACAATTTTTTCATATTTAATTACGAATTGTTTGAAAAGGTGAACATAGTAAATTTTCCCCCTTAAGAACTTGCCTTAATTACCCGAAGACCCTCAAAAATCTAATGTTTAAACAAAGGCCGCGTTGTTTTAAATTCCTCTTTGGCATATTATTGTAAGGCTTTATTTTCTAGAATGTGTTTTAATCTCAAAGATTTCTTGAAACTAAAGAATAAAAATTTTAAAATCAAAAAGAATCCGTTACAATACCTGTAAACTTCTTTTGGCACGTGGTGCTGCCATCTAGGAGAAATGCCACAAACAATTTTGTCATATTTAATTACGAATTATTTGAAAATGTGAACATAGTAAATTTTCCCCCTTAAGAACCTGCCTTAATTACGCGAAGACCCTCAAAAACTAATGTTTAAACAAAGGCCGCGTTGTTTTAAATTCCTCTTTGGCATATTATTGTAAGGCTTTATTTTCTAGAATGTGTTTTATCAAACATAAACCATAATTCTGTTCTTAGAAGTAGTGAAAGTGTGTTAGATGTGTGCGTGTGTAAGACATAGTTGTTAAGGTAGGATGTTTGGCAACTGTCCGAACAAAGCTTGTCCCACTCAAGCTTAGCCCCACCAGTGGCTGAGAGGCTCTGCTCTCAAAGCTGGTAGACGGAAGGTGCTGGTTTCCAACCCAATGATAAAACCCAACCGCGCCCAAATCGTTCAGAGTTTTCCGTGGTTTCCATCGAACCTTGCGTAAATACGGGTTAGGATCCCTTAGAAAACCCCCCACGGATTGAATTCCCCGGCATTGCTAAATTCGTAGTGTAGATGATGGTGTTGTTTTATGATGGCCAATTATCAACACGAGGAATGTAGGCACGAAAGGGGGAAGTGCCCTCCGTGGGGTCTTTCTAAAGGAAGCTAACCCGTATTCACACGAGGAAATCCAAGGTTCGAAGGAAAACTCCGAAAGATTAAGCCGACGGGCGCAATTGGCTTCGAATCCAGCACCACCCGTCTACCAGCGTCGAGAGCAGAATCTCTCGGCCACTTGTGGGGCAGATAATAGGTCGTCATAAACAATATCAACACCCACTCAAGCCTATTTTTCAGTCAATATTTATTTGAGATTTTAGCCGATATTTAGTCGATGAGAAAATAGTAAATCTACCACCTCCAATATTTCTGCTCTCAAAGATGGTATACGCCTCGCCAATGGCTGAGAGATCCTGCTCTCGAAGCTGGCAGACGGGAAGTGCTGGGTTCGATCCCAATCGCGCCCGTCGGCCTAATCGTTCGGAGGTTTCGTGGTTTACTTCGAACCTTGGTTTTCCGAGCGTAAATACGGTTTAGGTTCTTTTAGAAAATCCCCCACGGAAGGCACTCCCCCCCCCCCCCCCCTTAGGGCCTATATCCCTCGTGATGGTAATTGGCCGTCACGAGCACAATCAACCTTTCCAAAATTTGCACAACAGATATTTGTCAAATTTCTTGTGTAAAACCCTCCAAAGTGTGACGCTGGACGGTATTCTGAGATTTTAACTCATTGGGGACGAGCCATTTTTCAAAAATTAGCAAGAAATTTGCTTTTACGAATGTCACTAAAAATTAAAACCTGCTCACAACCTGTCAGAAGCAAGCATGCTTGAATTACACCTCATTTTTCCATCCTTACAAAATTTCCGGTTCCAGTACTATTTTCTTCCTCCAATCCACGAAACCTAACCTTACGTTAGTCACTTAAAAAGACCCGGATGATAATGTTAATCTTATGGGGTCGTTCCATACAATATGAGCAAATCAGCTGTGCAGACATGTCACAGATTTTAATGAAAATCATTATATAAGTAGATCATATCTATTTATGAGTAAAGGTAAAAATGTCAGGCTTGTTTATTGTGAATTGTTTGAAAATGCGAACATAGTAAATTTTCCCCCTGAAGAACTTGCCTTAATTACGCGAAAACCCTCAAAAACTAATGTTTAAACAAAGGCCGCGTTGTTTTAAATTCCTCTTTGGCATATTATTGTAAGACTTTATTTTCTAGAATGTGTTTTAATCTCAAAGATTTCTTGAAACTAAAGAATAAAAATTTTAAAATCAAAAAGAATCCGTTACAATACCTGTACACTTCTTTTGGCACGTGGTTCTGCCATCTAGGAGAAATGCCACAAACAATTTTGTCATATTTAATTACGAATTCTTTGAAAATGCGAACATAGTAAATTTCCCCCCTTAAGAACTTGCCTTAATTACGCGAAGACCCTCAAAAACTAATGTTTAAACAACGGCCGCGTTGTTTTAAATTCCTCTTTGGCATATTATTGTAAGGCTTTATTTTCTAGAATGTGTTTTAATCTCAAAGATTTCTTGAAACTAAAGAATAAAAATTTTAAAATCAAAAAGAATCCGTTACAATACCTGTAAACTTCTTTTGGCACGTGGTGCTGCCATCTAGGAGAAATGCCACAAACAATTTTGTCATATTTAATTACGATTTGTTTGAAAATGTGAACATAGTAAATTTTCCCCCTTAAGAACTTGCCTTAATTACGCGAAGACCCTCAAAAACTAATGTTTAAACAAAGGCCGCGTTGTTTTAAATTCCTCTTTGGCATATTATTGTAAGGCTTTATTTTCTAGAATGTGTTTTATCAAACATAAACCATAATTCTGTTCTTAGAAGTAGTGAAAGTGTGTTAGATGTGTGGGTGTGTAAGACATAGTTGTTAAGGTAGGATGTTTGGCAACTGTCCGAACAAAGCTTGTCCCACTCAAGCTTAGCCCCACCAGTGGCTGAGAGGCTCTGCTCTCAAAGCTGGTAGACGGAAGGTGCTGGTTTCCAACCCAATGATAAAACCCAACCGCGCCCAAATCGTTCAGAGTTTTCCGTGGTTTCCATCGAACCTTGCGTAAATACGGGTTAGGATCCCTTAGAAAACCCCCCACGGATTGAATTCCCCGGCATTGCTAAATTCGTAGTGTAGATGATGGTGTTGTTTTATGATGGCCAATTATCAACACGAGGAATGTAGGCACGAAAGGGGGAAGTGCCCTCCGTGGGGTCTTTCTAAAGGAAGCTAACCCGTATTCACACGAGGAAATCCAAGGTTCGAAGGAAAACTCCGAATGATTAAGCCGACGGGCGCAATTGGCTTCGAATCCAGCACCACCCGTCTACCAGCGTCGAGAGCAGAATCTCTCGGCCACTTGTGGGGCAGATAATAGGTCGTCATAAACAATATCAACACCCACTCAAGCCTATTTTTCAGTCAATATTTATTTGAGATTTTAGCCGATATTTAGTCGATGAGAAAATAGTAAATCTACCACCTCCAATATTTCTGCTCTCAAAGATGGTATACGCCTCGCCAATGGCTGAGAGATCCTGCTCTCGAAGCTGGCAGACGGGAAGTGCTGGGTTTGATCCCAATCGCGCCCGTCGGCCTAATCGTTCGGAGGTTTCGTGGTTTACTTCGAACCTTGGTTTTCCGAGCGTAAATACGGTTTAGGTTCTTTTAGAAAATCCCCCACGGAAGGCACTCCCCCCCCCCCCTTAGGGCCTATATCCCTCGTGATGGTAATTGGCCGTCACGAGCACAATCAACCTTTCCAAATTTTGCACAACAGATATTTGTCAAATTTCTTGTGTAAAACCCTCCAAAGTGTGACGCTGGACGGTATTCTGAGATTTTAACTCATTGGGGACGAGCCATTTTTCAAAAATTAGCAAGAAATTTGCTTTTACGAATGTCACTAAAAATTAAAACCTGCTCACAACCTGTCAGAAGCAAGCATGCTTGAATTACACCTCATTTTTCCATCCTTACAAAATTTCCGGTTCCAGTAATATTTTCTTCCTCCAATCCACGAAACGTAACCTTACGTTAGTCACTTAAAAAGACCCGGATGATAATGTTAATCTTATGGGGTCGTTCCATACAATATGAGCAAATCAGCTGTGCAGACATGTCACAGATTTTAATGAAAATCATTATATAAGTAGATCATATCTATTTATGAGTAAAGGTAAAAATGTCAGGCTTGTTTATTGTGAATTGTTTGAAAATGCGAACATAGTAAATTTTCCCCCTGAAGAACTTGCCTTAATTACGCGAAAACCCTCAAAAACTAATGTTTAAACAAAGGCCGCGTTGTTTTAAATTCCTCTTTGGCATATTATTGTAAGGCTTTATTTTCTAGAATGTGTTTTAATCTCAAAGATTTCTTGAAACTAAAGAATAAAAATTTTAAAATCAAAAAGAATCCGTTACAATACCTGTACACTTCTTTTGGCACGTGGTGCTGCCATCTAGGAGAAATGCCACAAACAATTTTGTCATATTTAATTACGAATTCTTTGAAAATGCGAACATAGTAAATTTCCCCCCTTAAGAACTTGCCTTAATTACGCGAAGACCCTCAAAAACTAATGTTTAAACAACGGCCGCGTTGTTTTAAATTCCTCTTTGGCATATTATTGTAAGGCTTTATTTTCTAGAATGTGTTTTAATCTCAAAGATTTCTTGAAACTAAAGAATAAAAATTTTAAAATCAAAAAGAATCCGTTACAATACCTGTAAACTTCTTTTGGCACGTGGTGCTGCCATCTAGGAGAAATGCCACAAACAATTTTGTCATATTTAATTACGATTTGTTTGAAAATGTGAACATAGTAAATTTCCCCCCTTAAGAACTTGCCTTAATTACGCGAAGACCCTCAAAAACTAATGTTTAAACAAAGGCCGCGTTGTTTTAAATTCCTCTTTGGCATATTATTGTAAGGCTTTATTTTCTAGAATGTGTTTTATCAAACATAAACCATAATTCTGTTCTTAGAAGTAGTGAAAGTGTGTTAGATGTGTGGGTGTGTAAGACATAGTTGTTAAGGTAGGATGTTTGGCAACTGTCCGAACAAAGCTTGTCCCACTCAAGCTTAGCCCCACCAGTGGCTGAGAGGCTCTGCTCTCAAAGCTGGTAGACGGAAGGTGCTGGTTTCCAACCCAATGATAAAACCCAACCGCGCCCAAATCGTTCAGAGTTTTCCGTGGTTTCCATCGAACCTTGCGTAAATACGGGTTAGGATCCCTTAGAAAACCCCCCACGGATTGAATTCCCCGGCATTGCTAAATTCGTAGTGTAGATGATGGTGTTGTTTTATGATGGCCAATTATCAACACGAGGAATGTAGGCACGAAAGGGGGAAGTGCCCTCCGTGGGGTCTTTCTAAAGGAAGCTAACCCGTATTCACACGAGGAAATCCAAGGTTCGAAGGAAAACTCCGAATGATTAAGCCGACGGGCGCAATTGGCTTCGAATCCAGCACCACCCGTCTACCAGCGTCGAGAGCAGAATCTCTCGGCCACTTGTGGGGCAGATAATAGGTCGTCATAAACAATATCAACACCCACTCAAGCCTCTTTTTCAGTCAATATTTATTTGAGATTTTAGCCGATATTTAGTCGATGAGAAAATAGTAAATCTACCACCTCCAATATTTCTGCTCTCAAAGATGGTAGACGCCTCGCCAATGGCTGAGAGATCCTGCTCTCGAAGCTGGTAGACGGGAAGTGCTGGGTTCGATCCCAATCGCGACCGTCGGCCTAATCGTTCGAAGGTTTCGTGGTTTACTTCGAACCTTGGTTTCCGAGCGTAAATACGGTTTAGGTTCTTTTAGAAAACCCCCCACGGAAGGCACTCCCCCCCCTTAGGGCCTATATCCCTCGTGATGGTAATTGGCCGTCACGAGCACAATCAACCTTTCCAAAATTTGCACAACAGATATTTGTCAAATTTCTTGTGTAAAACCCTCCAAAGTGTGACGCTGGACGGTATTCTGAGATTTTAACTCATTGGGGACGAGCCATTTTTCAAAAATTAGCAAGAAATTTGCTTTTACGAATGTCACTAAAAATTAAAACCTGCTCACAACCTGTCAGAAGCAAGCATGCTTGAATTACACCTCATTTTTCCATCCTTACAAAATTTCCGGTTCCAGTAATATTTTCTTCCTCCAATCCACGAAACGTAACCTTACGTTAGTCACTTAAAAAGACCCGGATGATAATGTTAATCTTATGGGGTCGTTCCATACAATATGAGCAAATCAGCTGTGCAGACATGTCACAGATTTTAATGAAAATCATTATATAAGTAGATCATATCTATTTATGAGTAAAGGTAAAAATGTCAGGCTTGTTTATTGTGAATTGTTTGAAAATGCGAACATAGTAAATTTTCCCCCTGAAGAACTTGCCTTAATTACGCGAAAACCCTCAAAAACTAATGTTTAAACAAAGGCCGCGTTGTTTTAAATTCCTCTTTGGCATATTATTGTAAGGCTTTATTTTCTAGAATGTGTTTTAATCTCAAAGATTTCTTGAAACTAAAGAATAAAAATTTTAAAATCAAAAAGAATCCGTTACAATACCTGTACACTTCTTTTGGCACGTGGTGCTGCCATCTAGGAGAAATGCCACAAACAATTTTGTCATATTTAATTACGAATTCTTTGAAAATGCGAACATAGTAAATTTCCCCCCTTAAGAACTTGCCTTAATTACGCGAAGACCCTCAAAAACTAATGTTTAAACAACGGCCGCGTTGTTTTAAATTCCTCTTTGGCATATTATTGTAAGGCTTTATTTTCTAGAATGTGTTTTAATCTCAAAGATTTCTTGAAACTAAAGAATAAAAATTTTAAAATCAAAAAGAATCCGTTACAATACCTGTAAACTTCTTTTGGCACGTGGTGCTGCCATCTAGGAGAAATGCCACAAACAATTTTGTCATATTTAATTACGATTTGTTTGAAAATGTGAACATAGTAAATTTTCCCCCTTAAGAACTTGCCTTAATTACGCGAAGACCCTCAAAAACTAATGTTTAAACAAAGGCCGCGTTGTTTTAAATTCCTCTTTGGCATATTATTGTAAGGCTTTATTTTCTAGAATGTGTTTTATCAAACATAAACCATAATTCTGTTCTTAGAAGTAGTGAAAGTGTGTTAGATGTGTGGGTGTGTAAGACATAGTTGTTAAGGTAGGATGTTTGGCAACTGTCCGAACAAAGCTTGTCCCACTCAAGCTTAGCCCCACCAGTGGCTGAGAGGCTCTGCTCTCAAAGCTGGTAGACGGAAGGTGCTGGTTTCCAACCCAATGATAAAACCCAACCGCGCCCAAATCGTTCAGAGTTTTCCGTGGTTTCCATCGAACCTTGCGTAAATACGGGTTAGGATCCCTTAGAAAACCCCCCACGGATTGAATTCCCCGGCATTGCTAAATTCGTAGTGTAGATGATGGTGTTGTTTTATGATGGCCAATTATCAACACGAGGAATGTAGGCACGAAAGGGGGAAGTGCCCTCCGTGGGGTCTTTCTAAAGGAAGCTAACCCGTATTCACACGAGGAAATCCAAGGTTCGAAAGAAAACTCCGAATGATTAAGCCGACGGGCGCAATTGGCTTCGAATCCAGCACCACCCGTCTACCAGCGTCGAGAGCAGAATCTCTCGGCCACTTGTGGGGCAGATAATAGGTCGTCATAAACAATATCAACACCCACTCAAGCCTCTTTTTCAGTCAATATTTATTTGAGATTTTAGCCGATATTTAGTCGATGAGAAAATAGTAAATCTACCACCTCCAATATTTCTGCTCTCAAAGATGGTAGACGCCTCGCCAATGGCTGAGAGATCCTGCTCTCGAAGCTGGTAGACGGGAAGTGCTGGGTTCGATCCCAATCGCGACCGTCGGCCTAATCGTTCGAAGGTTTCGTGGTTTACTTCGAACCTTGGTTTTCCGAGCGTAAATACGGTTTAGGTTCTTTTAGAAAACCCCCCACGGAAGGCACTCCCCCCCCCTTAGGGCCTATATCCCTCGTGATGGTAATTGGCCGTCACGAGCACAATCAACCTTTCCAAAATTTGCACAACAGATATTTGTCAAATTTCTTGTGTAAAACTCTCCAAAGTGTGACGCTGGACGGTATTCTGAGATTTTAACTCATTGGGGACGAGCCATTTTTCAAAAATTAGCAAGAAATTTGCTTTTACGAATGTCACTAAAAATTAAAACCTGCTCACAACCTGTCAGAAGCAAGCATGCTTGAATTACACCTCATTTTTCCATCCTTACAAAATTTCCGGTTCCAGTAATATTTTCTTCCTCCAATCCACGAAACGTAACCTTACGTTAGTCACTTAAAAAGACCCGGATGATAATGTTAATCTTATGGGGTCGTTCCATACAAAATGAGCAAATCAGCTGTGCAGACATGTCACAGATTTTAATGAAAATCATTATATAAGTAGATCATATCTATTTATGAGTAAATGTAAAAATGTTAGGCTTGTTTATTGTGAATTGTTTGAAAATGCGAACATAGTAAATTTTCCCCCTTAAGAACTTGCCTTAATTACGCGAAGACCCTCAAAAACTAATGTTTAAACAAAGGCCGCGTTGTTTTAAATTCCTCTTTGGCATATTATTGTAAGGCTTTATTTTCTAGAATGTGTTTTAATCTCAAAGATTTCTTGAAACTAAAGAATAAAAATTTTAAAATCAAAAAGAATCCGTTACAATACCTGTAAACTTCTTTTGGCACGTGGTGCTGCCATCTAGGAGAAATGCCACAAACAATTTTGTCATATTTAATTACGAATTGTTTGAAAATGCGAACATAGTAAATTTTCCCCTTAAGAACTTGCCTTAATTACGCGAAGACCCTCAAAAACTAATGTTTAAACAAAGGCCGCGTTGTTTTAAATTCCTCTTTGGCATATTATTGTAAGGCTTTATTTTCTAGAATGTGTTTTAATCTCAAAGATTTCTTGAAACTAAAGAATAAAAATTTTAAAATCAAAAAGAATCCGTTACAATACCTGTAAACTTCTTTTGGCACGTGGTGCTGCCATCTAGGAGAAATGCCACAAACAATTTTGTCATATTTAATTACGAATTGTTTGAAAATGCGAACATAGTAAATTTTCCCCCTTAAGAACTTACCTTAATTAAGCGAAGACCCTCAAAAACTAATGTTTAAACAAAGGCCGCGTTGTTTTAAATTCCTCTTTGGCATATTATTGTAAGACTTTATTTTCTAGAATGTGTTTTATCAAACATAAACCATAATTCTGTTCTTAGAAGTAGTGAAAGTGTGTTAGATGTCTGGGTGTGTAAGACATAGTTGTTTAGGTAGTATGTTTGGCAACTGTCCGAACAAAGCTTGTCCCACTCAAGCTTAGCCCCACCAGTGGCTGAGAGGCTCTGCTCTCAAAGCTGGTAGACGGAAGGTGCTGGTTTCCAACCCAATGATAAAACCCAACCGCGCCCAAATCGTTCAGCGTTTTCCGTGGTTTCCATCGAACCTTGCGTAAATACGGGTTAGGATCCCTTAGAAAACACCCCACGGATTGAATTCCCCGGCATTGCTAAATTCGTAGTGTAGATGATGGTGTTGTTTTATGATGGCCAATTATCAACACGAGGGATGTAGGCACGAAAGGGGGAAGTGCCCACCGTGGGGTCTTTCTAAAGGAAGCTGACCCGTATTCACACGAGGAAATCCAAGGTTCGAAGGAAAACTCCGAAAGATTAAGCCGACGGGCGCAATTGGCTTCGAATCCAGCACCACCCGTCTACCAGCGTCGAGAGCAGAATCTCTCGGCCACTTGTGGGGCAGATAATAGGTCGTCATAAACAATATCAACACCCACTCAAGCCTATTTTTCAGTCAATATTTATTTGAGATTTTAGCCGATATTTAGTCGATGAGAAAATAGTAAATCTACCACCTCCAATATTTCTGCTCTCAAAGATGGTATACGCCTCGCCAATGGCTGAGAGATCCTGCTCTCGAAGCTGGCAGACGGGAAGTGCTGGGTTCGATCCCAATCGCGCCCGTCGGCCTAATCGTTCGGAGGTTTCGTGGTTTACTTCGAACCTTGGTTTTCCGAGCGTAAATACGGTTTAGGTTCTTTTAGAAAATCCCCCACGGAAGGCACTCCCCCCCCCCCCCCTTAGGGCCTATATCCCTCGTGATGGTAATTGGCCGTCACGAGCACAATCAACCTTTCCAAATTTTGCACAACAGATATTTGTCAAATTTCTTGTGTAAAACCCTCCAAAGTGTGACGCTGGACGGTATTCTGAGATTTTAACTCATTGGGGACGAGCCATTTTTCAAAAATTAGCAAGAAATTTGCTTTTACGAATGTCACTAAAAATTAAAACCTGCTCACAACCTGTCAGAAGCAAGCATGCTTGAATTACACCTCATTTTTCCATCCTTACAAAATTTCCGGTTCCAGTAATATTTTCTTCCTCCAATCCACGAAACGTAACCTTACGTTAGTCACTTAAAAAGACCCGGATGATAATGTTAATCTTATGGGGTCGTTCCATACAATATGAGCAAATCAGCTGTGCAGACATGTCACAGATTTTAATGAAAATCATTATATAAGTAGATCATATCTATTTATGAGTAAAGGTAAAAATGTCAGGCTTGTTTATTGTGAATTGTTTGAAAATGCGAACATAGTAAATTTTCCCCCTGAAGAACTTGCCTTAATTACGCGAAAACCCTCAAAAACTAATGTTTAAACAAAGGCCGCGTTGTTTTAAATTCCTCTTTGGCATATTATTGTAAGGCTTTATTTTCTAGAATGTGTTTTAATCTCAAAGATTTCTTGAAACTAAAGAATAAAAATTTTAAAATCAAAAAGAATCCGTTACAATACCTGTACACTTCTTTTGGCACGTGGTGCTGCCATCTAGGAGAAATGCCACAAACAATTTTGTCATATTTAATTACGAATTCTTTGAAAATGCGAACATAGTAAATTTCCCCCCTTAAGAACTTGCCTTAATTACGCGAAGACCCTCAAAAACTAATGTTTAAACAACGGCCGCGTTGTTTTAAATTCCTCTTTGGCATATTATTGTAAGGCTTTATTTTCTAGAATGTGTTTTAATCTCAAAGATTTCTTGAAACTAAAGAATAAAAATTTTAAAATCAAAAAGAATCCGTTACAATACCTGTAAACTTCTTTTGGCACGTGGTGCTGCCATCTAGGAGAAATGCCACAAACAATTTTGTCATATTTAATTACGATTTGTTTGAAAATGTGAACATAGTAAATTTTCCCCCTTAAGAACTTGCCTTAATTACGCGAAGACCCTCAAAAACTAATGTTTAAACAAAGGCCGCGTTGTTTTAAATTCCTCTTTGGCATATTATTGTAAGGCTTTATTTTCTAGAATGTGTTTTATCAAACATAAACCATAATTCTGTTCTTAGAAGTAGTGAAAGTGTGTTAGATGTGTGGGTGTGTAAGACATAGTTGTTTAGGTAGTATGTTTGGCAACTGTCCGAACAAAGCTTGTCCCACTCAAGCTTAGCCCCACCAGTGGCTGAGAGGCTCTGCTCTCAAAGCTGGTAGACGGAAGGTGCTGGTTTCCAACCCAATGATAAAACCCAACCGCGCCCAAATCGTTCAGCGTTTTCCGTGGTTTCCATCGAACCTTGCGTAAATACGGGTTAGGATCCCTTAGAAAACACCCCACGGATTGAATTCCCCGGCATTGCTAAATTCGTAGTGTAGATGATGGTGTTGTTTTATGATGGCCAATTATCAACACGAGGGATGTAGGCACGAAAGGGGGAAGTGCCCACCGTGGGGTCTTTCTAAAGGAAGCTAACCCGTATTCACACGAGGAAATCCAAGGTTCGAAGGAAAACTCCGAAAGATTAAGCCGACGGGCGCAATTGGCTTCGAATCCAGCACCACCCGTCTACCAGCGTCGAGAGCAGAATCTCTCGGCCACTTGTGGGGCAGATAATAGGTCGTCATAAACAATATCAACACCCACTCAAGCCTATTTTTCAGTCAATATTTATTTGAGATTTTAGCCGATATTTAGTCGATGAGAAAATAGTAAATCTACCACCTCCAATATTTCTGCTCTCAAAGATGGTATACGCCTCGCCAATGGCTGAGAGATCCTGCTCTCGAAGCTGGCAGACGGGAAGTGCTGGGTTCGATCCCAATCGCGCCCGTCGGCCTAATCGTTCGGAGGTTTCGTGGTTTACTTCGAACCTTGGTTTTCCGAGCGTAAATACGGTTTAGGTTCTTTTAGAAAATCCCCACGGAAGGCACTCCCCCCCCCCCCCCCCTTAGGGCCTATATCCCTCGTGATGGTAATTGGCCGTCACGAGCACAATCAACCTTTCCAAATTTTGCACAACAGATATTTGTCAAATTTCTTGTGTAAAACCCTCCAAAGTGTGACGCTGGACGGTATTCTGAGATTTTAACTCATTGGGGACGAGCCATTTTTCAAAAATTAGCAAGAAATTTGCTTTTACGAATGTCACTAAAAATTAAAACCTGCTCACAACCTGTCAGAAGCAAGCATGCTTGAATTACACCTCATTTTTCCATCCTTACAAAATTTCCGGTTCCAGTAATATTTTCTTCCTCCAATCCACGAAACGTAACCTTACGTTAGTCACTTAAAAAGACCCGGATGATAATGTTAATCTTATGGGGTCGTTCCATACAATATGAGCAAATCAGCTGTGCAGACATGTCACAGATTTTAATGAAAATCATTATATAAGTAGATCATATCTATTTATGAGTAAAGGTAAAAATGTCAGGCTTGTTTATTGTGAATTGTTTGAAAATGCGAACATAGTAAATTTTCCCCCTGAAGAACTTGCCTTAATTACGCGAAAACCCTCAAAAACTAATGTTTAAACAAAGGCCGCGTTGTTTTAAATTCCTCTTTGGCATATTATTGTAAGGCTTTATTTTCTAGAATGTGTTTTAATCTCAAAGATTTCTTGAAACTAAAGAATAAAAATTTTAAAATCAAAAAGAATCCGTTACAATACCTGTACACTTCTTTTGGCACGTGGTGCTGCCATCTAGGAGAAATGCCACAAACAATTTTGTCATATTTAATTACGAATTCTTTGAAAATGCGAACATAGTAAATTTCCCCCCTTAAGAACTTGCCTTAATTACGCGAAGACCCTCAAAAACTAATGTTTAAACAACGGCCGCGTTGTTTTAAATTCCTCTTTCGCATATTATTGTAAGGCTTTATTTTCTAGAATGTGTTTTAATCTCAAAGATTTCTTGAAACTAAAGAATAAAAATTTTAAAATCAAAAAGAATCCGTTACAATACCTGTAAACTTCTTTTGGCACGTGGTGCTGCCATCTAGGAGAAATGCCACAAACAATTTTGTCATATTTAATTACGATTTGTTTGAAAATGTGAACATAGTAAATTTTCCCCCTTAAGAACTTGCCTTAATTACGCGAAGACCCTCAAAAACTAATGTTTAAACAAAGGCCGCGTTGTTTTAAATTCCTCTTTGGCATATTATTGTAAGGCTTTATTTTCTAGAATGTGTTTTATCAAACATAAACCATAATTCTGTTCTTAGAAGTAGTGAAAGTGTGTTAGATGTGTGGGTGTGTAAGACATAGTTGTTCAGGTAGGATGTTTGGCAACTGTCCGAACAAAGCTTGTCCCACTCAAGCTTAGCCCCACCAGTGGCTGAGAGGCTCTGCTCTCAAAGCTGGTAGACGGAAGGTGCTGGTTTCCAACCCAATGATAAAACCCAACCGCGCCCAAATCGTTCAGAGTTTTCCGTGGTTTCCATCGAACCTTGCGTAAATACGGGTTAGGATCCCTTAGAAAACCCCCCACGGATTGAATTCCCCGGCATTGCTAAATTCGTAGTGTAGATGATGGTGTTGTTTTATGATGGCCAATTATCAACACGAGGAATGTAGGCACGAAAGGGGGAAGTGCCCTCCGTGGGGTCTTTCTAAAGGAAGCTAACCCGTATTCACACGAGGAAATCCAAGGTTCGAAGGAAAACTCCGAATGATTAAGCCGACGGGCGCAATTGGCTTCGAATCCAGCACCACCCGTCTACCAGCGTCGAGAGCAGAATCTCTCGGCCACTTGTGGGGCAGATAATAGGTCGTCATAAACAATATCAACACCCACTCAAGCCTCTTTTTCAGTCAATATTTATTTGAGATTTTAGCCGATATTTAGTCGATGAGAAAATAGTAAATCTACCACCTCCAATATTTCTGCTCTCAAAGATGGTAGACGACTCGCCAATGGCTGAGAGATCCTGCTCTCGAAGCTGGTAGACGGGAAGTGCTGGGTTCGATCCCAATCGCGACCGTCGGCCTAATCGTTCGGAGGTTTCGTGGTTTACTTCGAACCTTGGTTTTCCGAGCGTAAATACGGTTTAGGTTCTTTTAGAAAACCCCCCACGGAAGGCACTCCCCCCCCCTTAGGGCCTATATCCCTCGTGATGGTAATTGGCCGTCACGAGCACAATCAACCTTTCCAAAATTTGCACAACAGATATTTGTCAAATTTCTTGTGTAAAACTCTCCAAAGTGTGACGCTGGACGGTATTCTGAGATTTTAACTCATTGGGGACGAGCCATTTTTCAAAAATTAGCAAGAAATTTGCTTTTACGAATGTCACTAAAAATTAAAACCTGCTCACAACCTGTCAGAAGCAAGCATGCTTGAATTACACCTCATTTTTCCATCCTTACAAAATTTCCGGTTCCAGTAATATTTTCTTCCTCCAATCCACGAAACGTAACCTTACGTTAGTCACTTAAAAAGACCCGGATGATAATGTTAATCTTATGGGGTCGTTCCATACAAAATGAGCAAATCAGCTGTGCAGACATGTCACAGATTTTAATGAAAATCATTATATAAGTAGATCATATCTATTTATGAGTAAATGTAAAAATGTTAGGCTTGTTTATTGTGAATTGTTTGAAAATGCGAACATAGTAAATTTTCCCCCTTAAGAACTTGCCTTAATTACGCGAAGACCCTCAAAAACTAATGTTTAAACAAAGGCCGCGTTGTTTTAAATTCCTCTTTGGCATATTATTGTAAGGCTTTATTTTCTAGAATGTGTTTTAATCTCAAAGATTTCTTGAAACTAAAGAATAAAAATTTTAAAATCAAAAAGAATCCGTTACAATACCTGTAAACTTCTTTTGGCACGTGGTGCTGCCATCTAGGAGAAATGCCACAAACAATTTTGTCATATTTAATTACGAATTGTTTGAAAATGCGAACATAGTAAATTTTCCCCTTAAGAACTTGCCTTAATTACGCGAAGACCCTCAAAAACTAATGTTTAAACAAAGGCCGCGTTGTTTTAAATTCCTCTTTGGCATATTATTGTAAGGCTTTATTTTCTAGAATGTGTTTTAATCTCAAAGATTTCTTGAAACTAAAGAATAAAAATTTTAAAATCAAAAAGAATCCGTTACAATACCTGTAAACTTCTTTTGGCACGTGGTGCTGCCATCTAGGAGAAATGCCACAAACAATTTTGTCATATTTAATTACGAATTGTTTGAAAATGCGAACATAGTAAATTTTCCCCCTTAAGAACTTACCTTAATTAAGCGAAGACCCTCAAAAACTAATGTTTAAACAAAGGCCGCGTTGTTTTAAATTCCTCTTTGGCATATTATTGTAAGGCTTTATTTTCTAGAATGTGTTTTATCAAACATAAACCATAATTCTGTTCTTAGAAGTAGTGAAAGTGTGTTAGATGTCTGGGTGTGTAAGACATAGTTGTTTAGGTAGTATGTTTGGCAACTGTCCGAACAAAGCTTGTCCCACTCAAGCTTAGCCCCACCAGTGGCTGAGAGGCTCTGCTCTCAAAGCTGGTAGACGGAAGGTGCTGGTTTCCAACCCAATGATAAAACCCAACCGCGCCCAAATCGTTCAGCGTTTTCCGTGGTTTCCATCGAACCTTGCGTAAATACGGGTTAGGATCCCTTAGAAAACACCCCACGGATTGAATTCCCCGGCATTGCTAAATTCGTAGTGTAGATGATGGTGTTGTTTTATGATGGCCAATTATCAACACGAGGGATGTAGGCACGAAAGGGGGAAGTGCCCACCGTGGGGTCTTTCTAAAGGAAGCTAACCCGTATTCACACGAGGAAATCCAAGGTTCGAAGGAAAACTCCGAAAGATTAAGCCGACGGGCGCAATTGGCTTCGAATCCAGCACCACCCGTCTACCAGCGTCGAGAGCAGAATCTCTCGGCCACTTGTGGGGCAGATAATAGGTCGTCATAAACAATATCAACACCCACTCAAGCCTATTTTTCAGTCAATATTTATTTGAGATTTTAGCCGATATTTAGTCGATGAGAAAATAGTAAATCTACCACCTCCAATATTTCTGCTCTCAAAGATGGTAGACGCCTCGCCAATGGTTGAGAGATCCTGCTCTCGAAGCTGGTAGACGGGAAGTGCTGGGTTCGATCCCAATCGCGCCCGTCGGCCTAATCGTTCGGAGGTTTCGTGGTTTACTTCGAACCTTGGTTTTCCGAGCGTAAATACGGTTTAGGTTCTTTTAGAAAACCCCCCACGGAAGGCACCCCCCCCCCCTTAGGGCCTATATCCCTCGTGATGGTAATTGGCCGTCACGAGCACAATCAACCTTTCCAAAATTTGCACAACAGAAATTTGTCAAATTTCTTGTGTAAAACTCTCCAAAGTGTGACGCTGGACGGTATTCTGAGATTTTAACTCATTGGGGACGAGCCATTTTTCAAAAATTAGCAAGAAATTTGCTTTTACGAATGTCACTAAAAATTAAAACCTGCTCACAACCTGTCACAAGCAAGCATGCTTGAATTACACCTCATTTTTCCATCCTTACAAAATATCCGGTTCCAGTAATATTTTCTTCCTCCAATCCACGAAACGTAACCTTACGTTAGTCACTTAAAAAGACCCGGATGATAATGTTAATCTTATGGGGTCGTTCCATACAAAATGAGCAAATCAGCTGTGCAGACATGTCACAGATTTTAATGAAAATCATTATATAAGTAGATCATATCTATTTATGAGTAAATGTAAAAATGTCAGGCTTGTTTATTGTGAATTGTTTGAAAATGCGAACATAGTAAATTTTCCCCCTTAAGAACTTGCCTTAATTACGCGAAGACCCTCAAAAACTAATGTTTAAACAAAGGCCGCGTTGTTTTAAATTCCTCTTTGGCATATTATTGTAAGGCTTTATTTTCTAGAATGTGTTTTAATCTCAAAGATTTCTTGAAACTAAAGAATAAAAATTTTAAAATCAAAAAGAATCCGTTACAATACCTGTAAACTTCTTTTGGCACGTGGTGCTGCCATCTAGGAGAAATGCCACAAACAAATTTGTCATATTTAATTACGAATTGTTTGAAAATGTGAACATAGTAAATTTTCCCCCTTAAGAACTTGCCTTAATTAAGCGAAGACCCTCAAAAACTAATGTTTAAACAAAGGCCGCGTTGTTTTAAATTCCTCTTTGGCATATTATTGTAAGGCTTTATTTTCTAGAATGTGCTTTATCAAACATAAACCATAATTCTGTTCTTAGAAGTAGTGAAAGTGTGTTAGATGTGTGGGTGTGTAAGACATAGTTGTTAAGGTAGGATGTTTGGCAACTGTCCGAACAAAGCTTGTCCCACTCAAGCTTAGCCCCACCAGTGGCTGAGAGGCTCTGCTCTCAAAGCTGGTAGACGGAAGGTGCTGGTTTCCAACCCAATGATAAAACCCAACCGCGCCCAAATCGTTCAGAGTTTTCCGTGGTTTCCATCGAACCTTGCTTAAATACGGGTTAGGATCCCTTAGAAAACCCCCCACGGATTGAATTCCCCGGCATTGCTAAATTCGTAGTGTAGATGATGGTGTTGTTTTATGATGGCCAATTATCAACACGAGGAATGTAGGCACGAAAGGGGGATCTGCCCTCCGTGGGGTCTTTCTAAAGGAAGCTAACCCGTATTCACACGAGGAAATCCAAGGTTCGAAGGAAAACTCCGAAAGATTAAGCCGACGGGCGCAATAGGCTTTGAATCCAGCACCACCCGTCTACCAGCGTCGAGAGCAGAATCTCTCGGCCACTTGTTGGGCAGATAATAGGTCGTCATAAACAATATCAACACCCACTCAAGCCTATTTTTCAGTCAATATTTATTTGAGATTTTAGCCGATATTTAGTCGATGAGAAAATAGTAAATCTACCACCTCCAATATTTCTGCTCTCAAAGATGGTAGACGCCTCGCCAATGGCTGAGAGATCCTGCTCTCGAAGCTGGTAGACGGGAAGTGCTGGGTTCGATCCCAATCGCGCCCGTCGGCCTAATCGTTCGGAGGTTTCGTGGTTTAATTCGAACCTTGGTTTTCCGAGCGTAAATACGGTTTAGGTTCTTTTAGAAAACCCCCCACGGAAGGCACTCCCCCCCCCCCCTTAGGGCCTATATCCCTCGTGATGGTAATTGGACGTCACGAGCACAATCAACCTTTCCAAAATTTTCACAACAGATATTTGTCAAATTTCTTGTCTAAAACTCTCCAAAGTGTGACGCTGGACGGTATTCTGAGATTTTAACTCATTGGGGACGAGCCATTTTTCAAAAATTAGCAAGAAATTTGCTTTTACGAATGTCACTAAAAATTAAAACCTGCTCACAACCTGTCTGAAGCAAGCATGCTTGAATTACACCTCATTTTTCCATCCTTACAAAATCTCCGGTTCCAGTAATATTTTCTTCCTCCAATCCACGAAACGTAACCTTACGTTAGTCACTTAAAAAGATCCGGATGATAATGTTAATCTTATGGGGTCGTTCCATACAAAATGAGCAAATCAGCTGTGCAGACATGTCACAGATTTTAATGAAAATCATTATATAAGTAGATCATATCTATTTATGAGTAAATGTAAAAATGTCAGGCTTGTTTATTGTGAATTGTTTGAAAATGCGAACATAGTAAATTTTCCCCCTTAAGAACTTGCCTTAATTACGCGAAGACCCTCAAAAACTAATGTTTAAACAAAGGCCGCGTTGTTTTAAATTCCTCTTTGGCATATTATTGTAAGGCTTTATTTTCTAGAATGTGTTTTAATCTCAAAGATTTCTTGAAACTAAAGAATAAAAATTTTAAAATCAAAAAGAATCCGTTACAATACCTGTAAACTTCTTTTGGCACGTGGTGCTGCCATCTAGGAGAAATGCCACAAACAATTTTGTCATATTTAATTACGAATTGTTTGAAAATGCGAACATAGTAAATTTTCCCCCTTAAGAACTTGCCTTAATTACGCAAAGACCCTCAAAAACTAATGTTTAAACAAAGTCCGCGTTGTTTTAAATTCCTCTTTGGCATATTATTGTAAGGCTTTATTTTCTAGAATGTGTTTTAATCTCAAAGATTTCTTGAAACTAAAGAATAAAAATTTTAAAATCAAAAAGAATCCGTTACAATACCTGTAAACTTCTTTTGGCACGTGGTGCTGCCATCTAGGAGAAATGCCACAAACAATTTTGTCATATTTAATTACGAATTGTTTGAAAAGTCGAACATAGTAAATTTTCCCCCTTAAGAACTTACCTTAATTACGCGAAGACCCTCAAAAACTAATGTTTAAACAAAGGCCGCGTTGTTTTAAATTCCTCTTTGGCATATTATTGTAAGGCTTTATTTTCTAGAATGTGTTTTATCAAACATAAACCATAATTCTGTTCTTAGAAGTAGTGAAAGTGTGTTAGATGTCTGGGTGTGTAAGACATAGTTGTTGAGGTAGGATGTTTGGCAACTGTCCGAACAAAGCTTGTCCCACTCAAGCTTAGCCCCACCAGTGGCTGAGAGGCTCTGCTCTCAAAGCTGGTAGACGGAAGGTGCTGGTTTCCAACCCAATGATAAAACCCAACCGCGCCCAAATCGTTCAGCGTTTTCCGTGGTTTCCATCGAACCTTGCGTAAATACGGGTTAGGATCCCTTAGAAAACACCCCACGGATTGAATTCCCCGGCATTGCTAAATTCGTAGTGTAGATGATGGTGTTGTTTTATGATGGCCAATTATCAACACGAGGGATGTAGGCACGAAAGGGGGAAGTGCCCACCGTGGGGTCTTTCTAAAGGAAGCTAACCCGTATTCACACGAGGAAATCCAAGGTTCGAAGGAAAACTCCGAAAGATTAAGCCGACGGGCGCAATTGGCTTCGAATTCAGCACCACCCGTCTACCAGCGTCGAGAGCAGAATCTCTCGGCCACTTGTGGGCCAGATAATAGGTCGTCATAAACAATATCAACACCCACTCAATCCTATTTTTCAGTCAATATTTATTTGAGATTTTAGCCGATATTTAGTCGATGAGAAAATAGTAAATCTACCACCTCGAATATTTCTGCTCTTAAAGATGGTAGACGCCTCGCCAATGGCTGAGAGATCCTGCTCTCGAAGCTGGTAGACGGGAAGTGCTGGGTTCGATCCCAATCGCGCCCGTCGACCTAATCGTTCGGAGGTTTCGTGGTTTACTTCGAACCTTGGTTTTCCGAGCGTAAATACGGTTTAGGTTCTTTTAGAAAACCCCCCACGGAAGGCACCCCCCCCCCTTAGGGCCTATATCCCTCGTGATGGTAATTGGCCGTCACGAGCACAATCAACCTTTCCAAAATTTGCACAACAGCTATTTGTCAAATTTCTTGTGTAAAACCCTCCAAAGTGTGACGCTGGACGGTATTCTGAGATTTTAACTCATTGGGGACGAGCCATTTTTCAAAAATTAGCAAGAAATTTGCTTTTACGAATGTCACTAAAAATTAAAACCTGCTCACAACCTCTCAGAAGCAAGCATGCTTGAATTACACCTTATTCTTCCATCCTTACAAAATTTCCGGTTCCAGTAATATTTTCTTCCTCCAATCCACGAAACGTAACCTAACGTTAGTCACTTAAAAAGACCCGGATGATAATGTTAATCCTATGGGGTCGTTCCATACAAAATGAGCAAATCAGCTGTGGCAGACATGCCACAGATTTTAATGAAAATCATTATATAATTAGATCATATCTATTTATGAGTAAATGTAAAAATGTCAGGCTTGTTTATTGTGAATTGTTTGAAAATGCGAACATAGTAAATTTTCCCCCTTAAGAACTTGCCTTAATTACGCGAAGACCCTCAAAAACTAATGTTTAAACAAAGGCCGCGTTGTTTTAAATTCCTCTTTGGCATATTATTGTAAGGCTTTATTTTCTAGAGTGTGTTTTAATCTCAAAGATTTCTTGAAACTAAAGAATAAAAATTTTAAAATCAAAAAGAATCCGTTACAATACCTGTAAACTTCTTTTGGCACGTGGTGCTGCCATCTAGGAGAAATGCCACAAACAATTTTGTCATATTTAATTACGAATTGTTTGAAAATGCGAACATAGTAAATTTTCCCCCTTAAGAACTTGCCTTAATTACGCGAAGACCCTCAAAAACTAATGTTTAAACAAAGTCCGCGTTGTTTTAAATTCCTCTTTGGCATATTATTGTAAGGCTTTATTTTCTAGAATGTGTTTTAATCTCAAAGATTTCTTGAAACTAAAGAATAAAAATTTTAAAATCAAAAAGAATCCGTTACAATACCTGTAAACTTCTTTTGGCACGTGGTGCTGCCATCTAGGAGAAATGCCACAAACAATTTTGTCATATTTAATTACGAATTGTTTGAAAATGCGAACATAGTAAATTTTCCCCCTTAAGAACTTACCTTAATTACGCGAAGACCCTCAAAAACTAATGTTTAAACAAAGGCCGCGTTGTTTTAAATTCCTCTTTGGCATATTATTGTAAGGCTTTATTTTCTAGAATGTGTTTTATCAAACATAAACCATAATTCTGTTCTTAGAAGTAGTGAAAGTGTGTTAGATGTCTGGGTGTGTAAGACATAGTAGTTGAGGTAGGATGTTTGGCAACTGTCCGAACAAAGCTTGTCCCACTCAAGCTTAGCCCCACCAGTGGCTGAGAGGCTCTGCTCTCAAAGCTGGTAGACGGAAGGTGCTGGTTTCCAACCCAATGATAAAACCCAACCGCGCCCAAATCGTTCAGCGTTTTCCGTGGTTTCCATCGAACCTTGCGTAAATACGGGTTAGGATCCCTTAGAAAACCCCCCACGGATTGAATTCCCCGGCATTGCTAAATTCGTAGTGTAGATGATGGTGTTGTTTTATGATGGCCAATTATCAACACGAGGAATGTAGGCACGAAAGGGGGAAGTGCCCTCCGTGGGGTCTTTCTAAAGGAAGCTAACCCGTATTCACACGAGGAAATCCAAGGTTCGAAGGAAAACTCCGAATGATTAAGCCGACGGGCGCAATTGGCTTCGAATCCAGCACCACCCGTCTACCAGCGTCGAGAGCAGAATCTCTCGGCCACTTGTGGGGCAGATAATAGGTCGTCATAAACAATATCAACACCCACTCAAGCCTCTTTTTCAGTCAATATTTATTTGAGATTTTAGCCGATATTTAGTCGATGAGAAAATAGTAAATCTACCACCTCCAATATTTCTGCTCTCAAAGATGGTAGACGCCTCGCCAATGGCTGAGAGATCCTGCTCTCGAAGCTGGTAGACGGGAAGTGCTGGGTTCGATCCCAATCGCGCCCGTCGGCCTAATCGTTCGGAGGTTTCGTGGTTTACTTCGAACCTTGGTTTTCCGAGCGTAAATACGGTTTAGGTTCTTTTAGAAAACCCCCCACGGAAGGCACCCCCCCCCCTTAGGGCCTATATCCCTCGTGATGGTAATTGGCCGTCACGAGCACAATCAACCTTTCCAAAATTTGCACAACAGAAATTTGTCAAATTTCTTGTGTAAAACTCTCCAAAGTGTGACGCTGGACGGTATTCTGAGATTTTAACTCATTGGGGACGAGCCATTTTTCAAAAATTAGCAAGAAATTTGCTTTTACGAATGTCACTAAAAATTAAAACCTGCTCACAACCTGTCACAAGCAAGCATGCTTGAATTACACCTCATTTTTCCATCCTTACAAAATATCCGGTTCCAGTAATATTTTCTTCCTCCAATCCACGAAACGTAACCTTACGTTAGTCACTTAAAAAGACCCGGATGATAATGTTAATCTTATGGGGTCGTTCCATACAAAATGAGCAAATCAGCTGTGCAGACATGTCACAGATTTTAATGAAAATCATTATATAAGAAGATCATATCTATTTATGAGTAAATGTAAAAATGTCAGGCTTGTTTATTGTGAATTGTTTGAAAATGCGAACATAGTAAATTTTCCCCCTTAAGAACTTGCCTTAATTACGCGAAGACCCTCAAAAACTAATGTTTAAACAAAGGCCGCGTTGTTTTAAATTCCTCTTTGGCATATTATTGTAAGGCTTTATTTTCTAGAATGTGTTTTAATCTCAAAGATTTCTTGAAACTAAAGAATAAAAATTTTAAAATCAAAAAGAATCCGTTACAATACCTGTAAACTTCTTTTGGCACGTGGTGCTGCCATCTAGGAGAAATGCCACAAACAAATTTGTCATATTTAATTACGAATTGTTTGAAAATGTGAACATAGTAAATTTTCCCCCTTAAGAACTTGCCTTAATTAAGCGAAGACCCTCAAAAACTAATGTTTAAACAAAGGCCGCGTTGTTTTAAATTCCTCTTTGGCATATTATTGTAAGGCTTTATTTTCTAGAATGTGCTTTATCAAACATAAACCATAATTCTGTTCTTAGAAGTAGTGAAAGTGTGTTAGATGTGTGGGTGTGTAAGACATAGTTGTTAAGGTAGGATGTTTGGCAACTGTCCGAACAAAGCTTGTCCCACTCAAGCTTAGCCCCACCAGTGGCTGAGAGGCTCTGCTCTCAAAGCTGGTAGACGGAAGGTGCTGGTTTCCAACCCAATGATAAAACCCAACCGCGCCCAAATCGTTCAGAGTTTTCCGTGGTTTCCATCGAACCTTGCTTAAATACGGGTTAGGATCCCTTAGAAAACCCCCCACGGATTGAATTCCCCGGCATTGCTAAATTCGTAGTGTAGATGATGGTGTTGTTTTATGATGGCCAATTATCAACACGAGGAATGTAGGCACGAAAGGGGGATCTGCCCTCCGTGGGGTCTTTCTAAAGGAAGCTAACCCGTATTCACACGAGGAAATCCAAGGTTCGAAGGAAAACTCCGAAAGATTAAGCCGACGGGCGCAATAGGCTTTGAATCCAGCACCACCCGTCTACCAGCGTCGAGAGCAGAATCTCTCGGCCACTTGTTGGGCAGATAATAGGTCGTCATAAACAATATCAACACCCACTCAAGCCTATTTTTCAGTCAATATTTATTTGAGATTTTAGCCGATATTTAGTCGATGAGAAAATAGTAAATCTACCACCTCCAATATTTCTGCTCTCAAAGATGGTAGACGCCTCGCCAATGGCTGAGAGATCCTGCTCTCGAAGCTGGTAGACGGGAAGTGCTGGGTTCGATCCCAATCGCGCCCGTCGGCCTAATCGTTCGGAGGTTTCGTGGTTTAATTCGAACCTTGGTTTTCCGAGCGTAAATACGGTTTAGGTTCTTTTAGAAAACCCCCCACGGAAGGCACTCCCCCCCCCCCCCTTAGGGCCTATATCCCTCGTGATGGTAATTGGACGTCACGAGCACAATCAACCTTTCCAAAATTTTCACAACAGATATTTGTCAAATTTCTTGTCTAAAACTCTCCAAAGTGTGACGCTGGACGGTATTCTGAGATTTTAACTCATTGGGGACGAGCCATTTTTCAAAAATTAGCAAGAAATTTGCTTTTACGAATGTCACTAAAAATTAAAACCTGCTCACAACCTGTCTGAAGCAAGCATGCTTGAATTACACCTCATTTTTCCATCCTTACAAAATCTCCGGTTCCAGTAATATTTTCTTCCTCCAATCCACGAAACGTAACCTTACGTTAGTCACTTAAAAAGATCCGGATGATAATGTTAATCTTATGGGGTCGTTCCATACAAAATGAGCAAATCAGCTGTGCAGACATGTCACAGATTTTAATGAAAATCATTATATAAGTAGATCATATCTATTTATGAGTAAATGTAAAAATGTCAGGCTTGTTTATTGTGAATTGTTTGAAAATGCGAACATAGTAAATTTTCCCCCTTAAGAACTTGCCTTAATTACTCGAAGACCCTCAAAAACTAATGTTTAAACAAAGGCCGCGTTGTTTTAAATTCCTCTTTGGCATATTATTGTAAGGCTTTATTTTCTAGAATGTGTTTTAATCTCAAAGATTTCTTGAAACTAAAGAATAAAAATTTTAAAATCAAAAAGAATCCGTTACAATACCTGTAAACTTCTTTTGGCACGTGGTGCTGCCATCTAGGAGAAATGCCACAAACAATTTTGTCATATTTAATTACGAATTGTTTGAAAATGCGAACATAGTAAATTTTCCCCCTTAAGAACTTGCCTTAATTACGCAAAGACCCTCAAAAACTAATGTTTAAACAAAGTCCGCGTTGTTTTAAATTCCTCTTTGGCATATTATTGTAAGGCTTTATTTTCTAGAATGTGTTTTAATCTCAAAGATTTCTTGAAACTAAAGAATAAAAATTTTAAAATCAAAAAGAATCCGTTACAATACCTGTAAACTTCTTTTGGCACGTGGTGCTGCCATCTAGGAGAAATGCCACAAACAATTTTGTCATATTTAATTACGAATTGTTTGAAAAGTCGAACATAGTAAATTTTCCCCCTTAAGAACTTACCTTAATTACGCGAAGACCCTCAAAAACTAATGTTTAAACAAAGGCCGCGTTGTTTTAAATTCCTCTTTGGCATATTATTGTAAGGCTTTATTTTCTAGAATGTGTTTTATCAAACATAAACCATAATTCTGTTCTTAGAAGTAGTGAAAGTGTGTTAGATGTCTGGGTGTGTAAGACATAGTTGTTGAGGTAGGATGTTTGGCAACTGTCCGAACAAAGCTTGTCCCACTCAAGCTTAGCCCCACCAGTGGCTGAGAGGCTCTGCTCTCAAAGCTGGTAGACGGAAGGTGCTGGTTTCCAACCCAATGATAAAAACCAACCGCGCCCAAATCGTTCAGCGTTTTCCGTGGTTTCCATCGAACCTTGCGTAAATACGGGTTAGGATCCCTTAGAAAACACCCCACGGATTGAATTCCCCGGCATTGCTAAATTCGTAGTGTAGATGATGGTGTTGTTTTATGATGGCCAATTATCAACACGAGGGATGTAGGCACGAAAGGGGGAAGTGCCCACCGTGGGGTCTTTCTAAAGGAAGCTAACCCGTATTCACACGAGGAAATCCAAGGTTCGAAGGAAAACTCCGAAAGATTAAGCCGACGGGCGCAATTGGCTTCGAATTCAGCACCACCCGTCTACCAGCGTCGAGAGCAGAATCTCTCGGCCACTTGTGGGCCAGATAATAGGTCGTCATAAACAATATCAACACCCACTCAATCCTATTTTTCAGTCAATATTTATTTGAGATTTTAGCCGATATTTAGTCGATGAGAAAATAGTAAATCTACCCCCTCGAATATTTCTGCTCTTAAAGATGGTAGACGCCTCGCCAATGGCTGAGAGATCCTGCTCTCGAAGCTGGTAGACGGGAAGTGCTGGGTTCGATCCCAATCGCGCCCGTCGACCTAATCGTTCGGAGGTTTCGTGGTTTACTTCGAACCTTGGTTTTCCGAGCGTAAATACGGTTTAGGTTCTTTTAGAAAACCCCCCACGGAAGGCACCCCCCCCCCCTTAGGGCCTATATCCCTCGTGATGGTAATTGGCCGTCACGAGCACAATCAACCTTTCCAAAATTTGCACAACAGCTATTTGTCAAATTTCTTGTGTAAAACCCTCCAAAGTGTGACGCTGGACGGTATTCTGAGATTTTAACTCATTGGGGACGAGCCATTTTTCAAAAATTAGCAAGAAATTTGCTTTTACGAATGTCACTAAAAATTAAAACCTGCTCACAACCTGTCAGAAGCAAGCATGCTTGAATTACACCTTATTCTTCCATCCTTACAAAATTTCCGGTTCCAGTAATATTTTCTTCCTCCAATCCACGAAACGTAACCTAACGTTAGTCACTTAAAAAGACCCGGATGATAATGTTAATCCTATGGGGTCGTTCCATACAAAATGAGCAAATCAGCTGTGGCAGACATGCCACAGATTTTAATGAAAATCATTATATAATTAGATCATATCTATTTATGAGTAAATGTAAAAATGTCAGGCTTGTTTATTGTGAATTGTTTGAAAATGCGAACATAGTAAATTTTCCCCCTTAAGAACTTGCCTTAATTACGCGAAGACCCTCAAAAACTAATGTTTAAACAAAGGCCGCGTTGTTTTAAATTCCTCTTTGGCATATTATTGTAAGGCTTTATTTTCTAGAATGTGTTTTAATCTCAAAGATTTCTTGAAACTAAAGAATAAAAATTTTAAAATCAAAAAGAATCCGTTACAATACCTGTAAACTTCTTTTGGCACGTGGTGCTGCCATCTAGGAGAAATGCCACAAACAATTTTGTCATATTTAATTACGAATTGTTTGAAAATGCGAACATAGTAAATTTTCCCCCTTAAGAACTTGCCTTAATTACGCGAAGACCCTCAAAAACTAATGTTTAAACAAAGTCCGCGTTGTTTTAAATTCCTCTTTGGCATATTATTGTAAGGCTTTATTTTCTAGAATGTGTTTTAATCTCAAAGATTTCTTGAAACTAAAGAATAAAAATTTTAAAATCAAAAAGAATCCGTTACAATACCTGTAAACTTCTTTTGGCACGTGGTGCTGCCATCTAGGAGAAATGCCACAAACAATTTTGTCATATTTAATTACGAATTGTTTGAAAATGCGAACATAGTAAATTTTCCCCCTTAAGAACTTACCTTAATTACGCGAAGACCCTCAAAAACTAATGTTTAAACAAAGGCCGCGTTGTTTTAAATTCCTCTTTGGCATATTATTGTAAGGCTTTATTTTCTAGAATGTGTTTTATCAAACATAAACCATAATTCTGTTCTTAGAAGTAGTGAAAGTGTGTTAGATGTCTGGGTGTGTAAGACATAGTTGTTGAGGTAGGATGTTTGGCAACTGTCCGAACAAAGCTTGTCCCACTCAAGCTTAGCCCCACCAGTGGCTGAGAGGCTCTGCTCTCAAAGCTGGTAGACGGAAGGTGCTGGTTTCCAACCCAATGATAAAACCCAACCGCGCCCAAATCGTTCAGCGTTTTCCGTGGTTTCCATCGAACCTTGCGTAAATACGGGTTAGGATCCCTTAGAAAACACCCCACGGATTGAATTTCCCGGCATTGCTAAATTCGTAGTGTAGATGATGGTGTTGTTTTATGATGGCCAATTATCAACACGAGGGATGTAGGCACGAAAGGGGGAAGTGCCCACCGTGGGGTCTTTCTAAAGGAAGCTAACCCGCATTCACACGAGGAAATCCAAGGTTCGAAGGAAAACTCCGAAAGATTAAGCCGACGGGCGCAATTGGCTTCGAATCCAGCACCACCCGTCTACCAGCGTCGAGAGCAGAATCTCTCGGCCACTTGTGGGGCAGATAATAGGTCGTCATAAACAATATCAACACCCACTCAATCCTATTTTTCAGTCAATATTTATTTGAGATTTTAGCCGATATTTAGTCGATGAGAAAATAGTAAATCTACCACCTCGAATATTTCTGCTCTTAAAGATGGTAGACGCCTCGCCAATGGCTGAGAGATCCTGCTCTCGAAGCTGGTAGACGGGAAGTGCTGGGTTCGATCCCAATCGCGCCCGTCGACCTAATCGTTCGGAGGTTTCGTGGTTTACTTCGAACCTTGGTTTTCCGAGCGTAAATACGCTTTAGGTTCTTTTAGAAAACCCCCCACGGAAGGCACCCCCCCCCCCTTAGGGCCTATATCCCTCGTGATGGTAATTGGCCGTCACGAGCACAATCAACCTTTCCAAAATTTGCACAACAGCTATTTGTCAAATTTCTTGTGTAAAACCCTCCAAAGTGTGACGCTGGACGGTATTCTGAGATTTTAACTCATTGGGGACGAGCCATTTTTCAAAAATTAGCAAGAAATTTGCTTTTACGAATGTCACTAAAAATTAAAACCTGCTCACAACCTGTCAGAAGCAAGCATGCTTGAATTACACCTTATTCTTCCATCCTTACAAAATTTCCGGTTCCAGTAATATTTTCTTCCTCCAATCCACGAAACGTAACCTAACGTTAGTCACTTAAAAAGTCCCGGATGATAATGTTAATCCTATGGGGTCGTTCCATACAAAATGAGCAAATCAGCTGTGGCAGACATGCCACAGATTTTAATGAAAATCATTATATAATTAGATCATATCTATTTATGAGTAAATGTAAAAATGTCAGGCTTGTTTATTGTGAATTGTTTGAAAATGCGAACATAGTAAATTTTCCCCCTTAAGAACTTGCCTTAATTACGCGAAGACCCTCAAAAACTAATGTTTAAACAAAGGCCGCGTTGTTTTAAATTCCTCTTTGGCATATTATTGTAAGGCTTTATTTTCTAGAATGTGTTTTAATCTCAAAGATTTCTTGAAACTAAAGAATAAAAATTTTAAAATCAAAAAGAATCCGTTACAATACCTGTAAACTTCTTTGGCACGTGGTGCTGCCATCTAGGAGAAATGCCACAAACAATTTTGTCATATTTAATTACGAATTGTTTGAAAATGTGAACATAGTAAATTTTCCCCCTTAAGAACTTGCCTTAATTACGCGAAGACCCTCAAAAACTAATGTTTAAACAAAGGCCGCGTTGTTTTAAATTCCTCTTTGGCATATTATTGTAAGGCTTTATTTTCTAGAATGTGTTTTATCAAACATAAACCATAATTCTGTTCTTAGAAGTAGTGAAAGTGTGTTAGATGTCTGGGTGTGTAAGACATAGTTGTTGAGGTAGGATGTTTGGCAACTGTCCGAACAAAGCTTGTCCCACTCAAGCTTAGCCCCACCAGTGGCTGAGAGGCTCTGCTCTCAAAGCTGGTAGACGGAAGGTGCTGGTTTCCAACCCACTGATAAAACCCAACCGCGCCCAAATCGTTCAGCGTTTTCCGTGGTTTCCATCGAACCTTGCGTAAATACGGGTTAGGATCCCTTAGAAAACACCCCACGGACTGAATTCCCCGGCATTGTTAAATTCGTAGTGTAGATGATGGTGTTGTTTTATGATGGCCAATTATCAACACGAGGGATGTAGGCACGAAAGGGGGAAGTGCCCACCGTGGGGTCTTTCTAAAGGAAGCTAACCCGTATTCACACGAGGAAATCCAAGGTTCGAAGGAAAACTCCGAAAGATTAAGCCGACGGGCGCAATTGGCTTCGAATCCAGCACCACCCGTCTACCAGCGTCGAGAGCAGAATCTCTCGGCCACTTGTGGGGCAGATAATAGGTCGTCATAAACAATATCAACACCCACTCAAGCCTATTTTTCAGTGAATATTTATTTGAGATTTTAGCCGATATTTAGTCGATGAGAAAATAGTAAATCTACCACCTCCAATATTTCTGCTCTCAAAGATGGTAGACGCCTCGCCAATGGCTGAGAGATCCTGCTCTCGAAGCTGGTAGACGGGAAGTGCTGGGTTGGATCCCAATCGCGCCCGTCGGCCTAATCGTTCGGAGGTTTCGTGGTTTACTTCGAACCTTGGTTTTCCGAGCGTAAATACGGTTTAGGTTCTTTCAGAAAACCCCCCACGGAAGGCACCCCCCCCCCCTTAGGGCCTATATCCCTCGTGATGGTAATTGGCCGTCACGAGCACAATCAACCTTTCCAAAATTTGCACAACAGATATTTGTCAAATTTCTTGTGTAAAACCCTCCAAAGTGTGACGCTGGACGGTATTCTGAGATTTTAACTCATTGGGGACGAGCCATTTTTCAAAAATTAGCAAGAAATTTGCTTTTACGAATGTCACTAAAAATTAAAACCTGCTCACAACCTGTCAGAAGCAAGCATGCTTGACTTACACCTTATTTTTCCATCCTTACAAAATTTCCGGTTCCAGTAATATTTTCTTCCTCCAATCCACGAAACGTAACCTAACGTTAGTCACTTAAAAAGACCCGGATGATAATGTTAATCCTATGGGGTCGTTCCATACAAAATGAGCAAATCAGCTGTGGCAGACATGCCACAGATTTTAATGAAAATCATTATATAAGTAGATCATATCTATTTATGAGTAAATGTAAAAATGTCAGGCTTGTTTATTTAAGTATTAAAATTTACATTAAAAGTGGATGCAAAATCGAGATTTTGTCAACATGCTAAAAACTTCAATTTTGATTATTAGCCTTGGAAATGGAAAGACTATATTAAAAATTATTTATAATTAGGAATGAATAATATGCAGCAGATCGGCGTAAGTTAGTAATTGTATCCTTATTCCGTAATTTGAAAAAAAAAATATTTTTGAAAATTTTTGAGGGAAAAATTCAATATTTCTATTATTCATTTAAACATGAAGGACACCTCTAACAAGGTTAAATCAACTTGACATTATAGCTAAAAGTATATATTTTGAATATCGAAAGTTTCATTCTTGCCTTTTTATTCCTTAATGAGAAAAAAAATAAATAGTAAAAAATGTTGAAGCGTAAAATGCAATATTTCTATCACTTCTTTTTAAGTGAAGGAAAGCTTTTTTAAACTTTTAAATTATTTGATATTATAGATAAAAGTATATATTCTAAATATAGAAACTTTTATTCTTACTTTCAGTTTATTTTTGGCTATTAATATATTTATTTTAAACTACAGTAAAAAAAAAAAAAATATTTCGTTGTACAAAAATTAAATATTTATCCTCTAAACCCATAGATGGCAGTAGTTCATTTTTTCCTTTTGAAATCGTGCAATATTGTAAAAAAACGCGCGCGGATTCAAACAGCAAAGCTCTTGGAATGCAACAAATATTACTTTTTTAACCCAATTTTGTGACGTTAGTAATCAAAAGGCAAAATTGAATTTTTTTTTTTTTTTAGAATATCATGGACTTATTGATCTTTATGTCTGTGTAATAACTATAATGTCTGACCATTCCTTCATTATTTTTTTTCCCTATCAATAAGAGGAAAAATTACGATTTTGTCATTTTTTTTAATGTTTCTAAATTTTTTTAAAAGTGAAGGGAATACATGGCAACTTAAAAACTTTAGCAATTCGATCTTAATATGTAACACTATATCAGGCATCAATTTCGCAGATGTTTTTGAATTTCTTTAATTTTTATAACGTTTTTAATTTTCTCGAAATTGACAAATTTTCAATTCTTACAACAAATTTAAGATTAATCATGACGTTACCAAATTATTATTACTAAATAAATATGAAGATAATTTTTCAGCGATTACAATATTACGAAAAGATTTAATTTATGTTAAATAGTTTTCAAGATACGGAACTTCACACTTGCATCTTTGAACGATTGTACACATGCCATTCTATGTCACAAGTTTTTTAAATGTCCAGAACTTCCAAAAAAAATTTTTTTGTCGAAATATTTTGCAATGCTCTATTTGAATATGAATTGAATCTGTGTATCAAATTTTATTAAAATCGGTTACTATGCAGACACGACTTTTTTTTAATTTTTGCTCATTTTGTGTGGGATGACCCTATGGGGAAGCTATTTTCAAATATCTCGCTTGAATTTTGATATTTTCGAATGATTCTTTTAGCTATAGGATAGCTGAGGACGATCTACAACCGGGCTAGTTTTTACTATTTTTATTTTGGTTATAGTTTTTTATATTAGGATAGTTCTAATTTCAGAGCCGGTTCAAACCGGTTCCGAAAGTAAAAGTAATTTTTTTTTTTAAATATTAAACAAAAATCCTAAAAGTATAAACTAACCCGGTTGTAGATCGTCTTCAGCTATCCTATGCAAAAATAAACGGTCAAGTGCGAGTATTACTCGCGCACAGAGGGTTCCGTACAATAAATATATGAATTGGTAATTGTATTATTTAAAAAAAAACCGTTGCTAAAAGAATACAAAGACTTTGTAAAAAACTGTACAAAGTAGAGTTGGGTATAACGCTATATACTAGGAAAATGTAAATGATATACAATGAAACTTCATAGAGATATGGAACCTAAACAATAGCAAATATAGCTATTCTGTATAACTCCTTTTTACTTTCTTCTATCTTTAAAAGAAGAAAGTATTGGATTCGTGAAAATTTTCGAATTCCGGTTTTTGACGGATTTATACGGTTTAGGGGATATAAATCACGAAAAACATGTTTTTACAAAATGTCTGTCTGTGAGTCTACCTGTCTGTGTATGACGCAAATTTGGTGGGCTCTCTATATTAAGAACTATTGAACGGAATTTAATAAATTTTAGAATCGGTTAGTCCCTGATATAAATTGGTGCTGATTACTTTTTGGTGTATATCGCCCAGCAGCTGGCGCTGTTATGCTGCATTATTCATGATTTCCACAATAGCTATATCTCAAGAACTAAAGCACGGATTTTCAAAAACTTCTTATTCAGTTAGTCCTTGATATAATTCGGTGCTGATAACTTTTTGGTGTAAATCGCCCAATAGGTGGCGCTGTTATGCTGCATTATTCATGATTATCGCAATAACCCTATCTCACGAACTAATGTACGAATTTTCATCAAACTTCAAATGAGGTTAGCCCCTATATAAATTAGCGCTGTTTAGTTTTTGGTGTAAATCGCCCAATAGGTGGCGCTACTATGCTACAATTTTCACGATTTCCACAATAGCTGTATCTCAAGAACTAATGCATGAATTTTCATCAAATTTAGATTCAGTTAGTTCGAGATATAAATTGATCCTGATACGTTTTTGGTGTAAATTCCCCAAGAGGTGCCACTGGTATGCAGAACTTTTCACGATTTCCGCAATAGCTCTATCTCAAAAACTAATGCACGGATTTTCACCAAACTTCAAATTCAATTAGAAGTTCACGTAAGTTGTCCCTGATTAGACTTTTGTGTAAATCACCTAACCGGTGACACTGCTGTGCTGCATTTATCAGGAAATATTAACGAGTAGGAGATAGAAAAAAGTTTTGGGATTGACAAATCCGACTAGTTTAATATTATCTTAATCTGTTTATGATGAACTTAATTTAGTACTGACAATAAAAGCAGTGCATTTTTAAACTTCATCTGGCCTTTCATAAAACTAAATTCAGCGTAGTAATAACCTTTCTTTCTATAGTGTAGCTAAAAAAAGAAATACATTCGTTCAGAGTTTAAGTTTGGCATTGTGCTAAGTGCGCTTCGAAAGAAGGTCACAAATTTTAAACGCCGTCTTGTCCCGTGGTGCTTTTTTCCAGATAGGTTTTTAATTAACATTTAAAGTCACTCGAGGCGTATTGAAAGATCCATTCAATGCAAAATAGTCGCGAATTCCATAGTATTTATGTAATTCATTCTAATTAAGGAGTCTCAGGGCTCTTAAAATTGGAAAAAATGAAAAAAAAGAGACCAATTTCAACATTTAATATCTTAAAATGTATATGATTTTAAAACACAATTTTTATTGAGATGAAAGATATAAGTACGTTCTTTCATTTTATGTATTTTAAAAATTTCAAGATGCATAATTAGCATTTATAGGGCGCTCCAAACAGTCAGACATTTGACAAGCAGAAAATTGATTTAATAGAATACGCGCATGATTAGAAAACAAATATTGCAACTAGAATAAAAATTTTGCTGCCTACTTATACTTCAGATTGTAATAATTACCCTGAACCTAAATAAATTTGTATTTAAAGCATTCTTATATTTTTAATACAAAGTTGTATTTTAGCTAATAGAAAATTTTGAAAATTTCAACAACATAATCACTTAAAAAAATATTTTTTTTTTCTTAACAATAAAAAGGAAATTTTAAGTTCAGTTTATACAGATTAACATGAAACGTATGTTTTGAAAATTTCATGAAAAAATATTCAGAAGTTTGAGATATTCTGCGCGTTATGCCCAAAAACGTCATTTGGAGAAAAACGATTTCAAAGTTTCGGAAACGCCGCTTCAGCTATTGAGCGGGTATAATTCTAAAAGCCATGACTTCTGTTCTAATGAGAATTTGATGGAAACGATTATATTAAAACGTTCAAAAAAATAGAAGTTTAACATCTAAAAAAATTAAAATAAATTTTTTTTTGAAACTTTAAGAGTCCTGAGACCAGTTAAATTAGTCTGTTTTTAACAATTTGACGTTTATTTATTTTATACTGTTACTGACCATTGCATTACACATATATATCATTAAAAGTTGTTAACTAGGCTTTAAAAGCCGATGGCAAATAGAGTACGTAGCCCCTGTCATTATGTATATCCGAACCGTCCGTATATTTAAGGGTTAGGCAGCCTAAGAGAGACTGCTCAGGGCCGGCTAGGCCTGCCCCTTAGAGCTTAACGTCTCTCCCGGTATGTTCCCCGACACGTTGGGGCTCGTTAGTGAGTACAGCCCTGTCCGGCCGTATGCAGACGGACAAACACAAAATGCTCAAGTGGCAACGCTCACCCGCCAAGGGCGTCTATGCACCACCGACCACAGAACCCAGAATTTATTTTAAAAAGAACAAAGTGGGATTACAAAAATTAGACGAATGCCTTCCCGCCAGGAAAACGCCTACTCGCGACAGAGGGCGGGAGTATGAGAACATTTAAAGTAAAAATAAAATTAAATAAATAATAATAATAATAATAATAATAAACATCACTGATCCTGGCCGCCGGGGTAGGAACCCCTCTCGCGACAAGGGGCGGCAGGAAGGGAAAAGAATGGAATGCGTGGCACAAGTAAGATGGCACGAGCAAATACTCAAGCGTCCATTGGAGATGTAATGATTTGCGTGGCACAAATAAGATGGCACGAGCAAATACTCAGCGTCCATTGGAGATGTGATGCTTTGTGTGGCACAAGTAAGATGGCACGAGCAGATAAGCAGAACCAGGGCTTAAGTTAAGTTTGTTAAGTATGTAAGGAAATTGTGAATGTGTTTTAATTTGTTGAGTAGGAGGGTGCGGGAAAGGACGTTTTGGAGCCAGTTGACTGGCAGTATGTCTGGACGCCTCAAGTGCCAGCGTTGCGTGAGAGTACAACTGTAGTACGGGTGACTTATAGTGCCATCTTCACCGCAGACGCAAGTGGCAGTGGATCTTATTTTGAAGCGGTCCAGATATGCCATGAAAGGGCCATGTCCTGTTAAGAAGCTAGTGGTGTAGGGTGTTAAGTTATATAGTGTGAGAGAAACTTTAGGAATTAGCTTATATGTGTGCCTGCCCTTTTTGAAGTATCCCAGTGCTCCTGCCATCGCGTCAGTATCCTTGCTCTAAGGACCCCTTTGACGTATGACTGGGGCACTGGGAGGTGTGTGTCTATTGTTTCTTTCTGTGTGGCCTTCTTCGCTAGGTTGTCTGCTAGTTCATTGCCAAAGATACCTTTGTGAGCCGAGACGTGACCTAGTGAGATACGATGTAGGAGATTCTTAAGTTTTAGTTTGATTTGCAGTACTAGAGGATGTTTTGTCCTGTGTGCCTGTATTGCCTGCAGGCCAGAAAGGCAGTCACTGTAGATGATAATACTATTGCTAGAGATCTCGGCTAATTACTGACGATTTTTTTCGAAAATCATGATCAACAATGCTTTTATACTTCTGCTTGGATAGGTACCTCCAGCGCTGCTCAACACTTTTGCTGAATGCCCGTAAATCGAAATTTGTGTGTAGCGGGAAAATGCGATTTTCTCAAAAATTATGTGACCTAGGTTAACTGCTATAATTTTTCTACAATGTATTAACGTCTACTACCTCCAATTTTTTTTTAATTTTAGTTTCAGTAGATTCGCAATTAGATGGAGGGGGGGGGGACATATTTTTGCGCTACATTTTCGACGATATCTTTGAAAATGTAATACCTAAAATTAAAAGAAATGTATTTTTGAATTCAGCGTTATGAAAGCTTTCACACGATAGACAAAAAAAAAGGTTTTTTTTTTTTTTTTTTTTTTCAAGTAACTTAATTTGCCCCTCTACATTTTTACTAAATATATTTATAAATGTTTTATATTCTGAAATATGTGGGTCAACAGTCTTTATTACTTCCCCCAATTTGAACTTTTCACGTTCCATAGTTTACAAGTAAAATGGCTGTGACAGACGTTCACAGGAGTGATCGTATGATGCTTCCCTTTTCACTTTTTAACTACGGAACCCTAAAAATCATTCGAAAATATCAAAATTCAAGCGAGATATTTGAAAATAACTTCCCCATAGGATTAACATTATCATCCGGGTCTTTTTGAGTGACTAGTGTAGGCTCTTAAAGGCGTTTCCCAAATAGCATGAACATTAGCAGCAAGTGTGTTTCTTTCTGACATTACCTTGCAGTGACAAATTTGAATTGAGAAATTCGCAGCAAATTTACCGCAAGGCATACCATTCCCTACTTGCAGGAATAGTTTGTTCTGAAACCGATGGCAAGACTGTCATTAATTCACGAAAGTGACGAAAGCGAAAAATCCCTCTGTTGAGAAAATTGACAAACAGCACATATGCAGAAATTGAAGAAATTTTATTTGGTTGCACCGCTTTTTCTAAACGCTATACTTATTAAATACCAAAAAAGGCTCGCATTGAAAAGTATAAATATTACCTTAACTTGTTTATGGTGATGAAAACAATGCTTGCACCTACTGACGGTGTATTCGCTTCAATAGACCTAATCAGGTCTATAGACCCCTTCGAAGGAGTTAAACTTATAGTGTAATAGTCCAAGAGCTGTTAAACATTTTAGGGAAGGTATTTGAGGCAGCCTGAAAATTTGTGCAACACTTCTTTTGTAATGCCTGAATACAAAATCGAATGTCTGGCTGAAGGATCGTGGCCCAAAACCTGTGCCAGACAAAAAATGGCACTTGACACGTGTCTGGCACCGTTTTTCTGCCAACTAAAGTGTCTGTCATTTTCAAAACATTTTTTTCTAAGCATAAATATTATTGTGCCTCAATCTCAGCGTGCCTCAAATACCTTTTTTGGGTAGTCAAAAAATGGCACTTGACACGTGTCTGGCACAGTTTTTGGGCCAACTAAAGTGTCTGTCATTTTCAAAATATTTTTTTCTAAGTATAAATATTATTCTGTTTCAATCTCAGCGTGCCTCAAATACTTTTTTTGGGTAGTGTCAAAAAATGGCACTTGACACGTGTCTGGCACAGGTTTTGGGCCACGATCCTTTAGCCAGACATTTGATTTTGTATTCAGGCGATATTTATGTTCAGGCATTACAAAAGAAGTGCTGCACAAATTTTCAGGGTGCCTCAAATGCCTACTCAAAAATGTTCAACAGCTCTCCTACTATAACAGTTGTAGACAGATAATGGGGCGTGGAAAGATGAGTACTTTTCATAGTAAGCTTCCAGTATTTTTTATTACTTTTTGCCGTTAATTTGCAAAAAAATTGATGCAGCATGAATTTAACGTGCACGACAAGTTAGCTGCAAGCTCAAAGTGCGGTGACTTCGGCGTTTGCGTTATCTTGCTGCAGTCTTGTTATGAACTTTCAGTCTTGTCATGCTGAGCTTGCTGCAACTTTGCAGGTTTTCAAAGCAAGGCTGCTGCAATTTTTTTGAAAATAAAAATGCTATCTGGGTTTGTTTCTTTTAAAGATATGAATGAAGTGTACTACTGACACCTGCGCGACAAGAAGAACCTTGCACATTAGGGAGGGGAAGGGTTGCGTATCTGGAATCAGGAACATAACATTATATTCCTCCCGGACTCCATATTCAGCTTTAACTCTAGAAAACCTTGAAGAAATGCACTAACACTCTGCCAAACTTATTATGTTTGTGGTTATTATATGTTTAGACTACTAAAAGAGGCATTTGGAGAAATTGTTTTGAAGGCAAATGTCCAGTTGTTTTTTTTTTTGTTTTTTTTTTGCCAGAGAAAAAGTCCAGGCTTAATCCAGTCCAGTGGTTACTTCGTGTTTGGAACAGTTCGTTGTCAGTTCGTGACCACTAGTGTTACCAGATCCAGTCTCAGAAAAAGCGAGACAGTGACATCTAAATCGGGACGTAAGAACGCAGAAAACTCTATGAAAATGCAACTTGTCTACATGGGCGTAGGAAGGGGGGGGGGGGTTGGACCCCCAAAGAATTATTTTACAGGTATAAATAATTTTTATTTTAAAGATTATTTAAAAGAGCAATAGTTCTATAAAAGATAAGCAATAATAGCATGAACCGATAAAACGCAACTTTTAGTTTACTATGTTACTATTTAGCAAGGCCGTAGGCAGGGGGGGGAATCTCCATGGATAGATCCCCCCCCCCTCCGAAATTTTTATCAAGGTGTATCAAAGATGTCATAAAATATATACTATAAAATAAGTTTCAATGCAAGTATCTTCGTTTTTATTATTCATATTTTTGCACTTGCACTTTTAAGCAATTCAATAAAATAAATCATTCTATTAAACTAAGAAAATGACATTAAAATTTTCACTAGTGCCAGTTTTTTGGGATGAAAATATTCTCAAAAACTTAATTACTTGCCACTTCCCATCTATACATGTAAAATATCCTAGTCCTCTTGGAATAAGCGTAAAAGAAAGGAGACAGGTATCAGTCTATAGTCATCCTTGTCCTGAGGGTACGGTCAAGCGGGGTCCGAGTGATGGTGATTACGTTACACAATAGGTTCAGAACATCGGTGATTTTCCCTTCAAGGTCAACTAAAATTTCACGGTAACGGAATGTTGTTTTTTCGTTTCCTTTTCTTTTCTTTTGACCTATTGACGGGAATTTTCCCTTTACCCATACAATATAAGAGTTCAAATGGAAACCTCTCCAAAGCAGAATTTTATTTCGATCTCTAGTGATTTCGTTTTCGCAAATTTTACTGTGTAAGATTATTGTGTTTATTTACTTGTGTTTATTGTGTTTATTGTGATTATTGTGTTTATTACACAATAAAACCAATTCAGACGGAATCTCAGGCACAAAAAAAAAAAAAAAAAAAAAATCTTTAGACAGGTTTCCGTCTTAGACTGTAGAAATATACGGTATTTGTATAGTAGGGATAAAAAAAAAATACGTTTAAAAAATGTGTTCATTTTAGACAGGTTCCGTTTTCTTAGGAACCTGCATTTTTTTTATGTTCTGATAGTCGTCCTTAATTATTCCTTTTACTATATTTTTATGTCCCGACGTAGAAAGCGCTAATCACCTTTTTTGTATTCCTGTTCCGTTCTCTGTGATATTGGACATAGCAACACTAGTCGCGACAGACGAGCGTACCACGGGAGTGACATGAGCGATCTCGTCTAACCACGTAAAATATTTAGTTATTTTCGAAAATTTAAATTAGAATATATTAAAATTTAGTTTGTCTTCCATCTCTTTTATTACTGAGAAGTTGAATATTCTCAGGACCCTTTGAGACAGTATATTTAGATAAGCTTTTATATGAACTGAGTTTTTAACACGTGAAATTTTGAATACTATAATCTTATACTGTAATGCGAGCAAAAATTGTGTGTGTGTGTGTGTAAATTTTATCTTGAGAACGGCTCTAACGATTTTGATTAAATTTTGCACCCTACCGTTTTCGGGCACGAAAATACCATTGGGATGAGTCTCGTGTTCGATAAAATTCGATTAGTGGGGGATTTTGGGTCATAATGGGTCATGCATGGTCAAGCTAATTATATCTAAAGAACGGCTCAATCGATTTTGACCAAATTTTGTATCCAACCATTTTCGGGCACGAGAAGACTATTGGGCTAGGTCACGTGTTCGAGAAATTTCGATTTGTGGGTCATTTTTGGGTCACTGTGGGTCTAGCTATTTTTATCTAAAAAACGGCTCTAACGATTTTCACTAAACTCTATATTCTACAGTTTTGAATTACGAGATGACCATTGGGCTAAGTCACATGTTCGAGAAAATTCGATTAGGGGGTCATTTTTCGGTCACCGTGGGTCAAGCTAAGTTTATCTAGATAACGGCTCTAACGATTTTGATGAAATTTTGCACCCTACTGTTTTCGGGCACGAAAAGACGATTGGGATGGGTCACGTGTTCGAGAAAATTCGATTAGTGGGTCATTTTGGGTCATAATGTGTCAGGGTCAAGCTAATTATATCTAGAGAACGGCTCAATCGATTTTGACTGAATTTTGTATCTAATCATTTTCGGGCACGAAAAGACCATTGGGATGGGTCTCATGTTCGAGAAAATTCGATTAGTGGGTCATTTTGGGTCATAATGAGTCGGGGTCAAGCTAATTATATTTAGAGAAAGGCTCAATCGATTTTGACTAAATTTTGTATCTAACCATTTTCAGGCACGAAAAAAACCATTGGGATGGCTCTCGTGTTCGAGAAAATTCGATTAGTGGGACAATTTGGGTCATAATGGGTCAGGGTCAAGCTAATTATATCTAAAGAACGGCTCAATCGATTTTGATTAAATTTTGTATCTAACCATTTTCGGGCACGAAAAGACCATTGGAATGGGTCACGTGTTCGAGAAAATTCGATTAGTGGTTCATTTTTGGGTCACTGTGGGTCAAGCTATATTTATCTAAAAAACGGTTCTAACGATTTTTACTAAACTCTATATTCTACAGTTTTGGATTACGAGAAGACCATTAGGCTAAGTCACATGTTCAAGAAAATTCGATTAGTGGGTAATTTTTGGGTCACCGTGGGTCAATCTATGTTATCTAGATAACGGCTCTAACGATTTTGACGAAATTTTGCACCCTACAGTTTTCGGGCACGAAAAGACCATTGGGATGAGTCTCGTGTTCGAGAAAATTAGATTAGTGGGCTTTTTGGGTCATAATGGGTCAGGGTCGAGCTAATTATACCTAGAGAACGGCTCTATCGATTTTGACTAAATTTTGTATCTAACAATTTTTGGGCACGAAAAGACCATTGGGATGGGTAACGTGTTCGAGAAAATTCGATTAGTGGGTCATTTTTGGGTCACTGTGGGTCAAGCTATTTTTATCTAAAAAACGGCTCTAACGATTTTTACTAAACTATATTCTACAGTTTTGGATTACGAGAAGACCATTAGGCTAAGTCACATGTTCAAGGGAATTCGATTAGTGGGTCATTTTTGGGTCAATGTGGGTCAATCTATCTAGAAAACAGCTCTAACGATTTTGACGAAATTTCGCACCCTACTGTTTTCGGGCACGAAAAGACCATTGGGATGGGTCTCGTGTTCAAGAAAATTCGATTAGTGGGTCATTTTGGGTCATAATGAGTCAGGGTCAAGCTAATTATATCTAAAGAACGGCTCAATCGATTTTGACTAAATTTTGTATCTAAACATTTTCGGGCACGCATAGATCATTGGCATGGGTCACGTGTTCGAGAAAATTCGATTAGTGGGTCATTTTTGGGTCACTGTGGGTCAATTATTTTTATCTAAAAAACGGCTCTAACTATTTTCACTAAACTCTATGTTCTACAGTTTTGGATTACGAGAAGACCATTGGGCTAAGTCACATGTTCGCGACAATTCGATTAGTGGGTCATTTTTGGGTCACCGTGGGTCAATCTAAGTTATCTAGATAACGGCTCTTACGATTTTGACGAAATTTTGCACCGTACTGTTTTCGGGCACGAAAAGACCATTGGGATGAGTCTCGTGTTCGAGAAATTTAGATTAGTGGGCATTTTGGGTCATAATGGGTCAGGGTCGAGCTAATTATATCTAGAGAACGGCTCAATCGATTTTGACTAAATTTTGTATCTAAAAATTTTTGGACACGAAAAGACCATTGGGATGGGTAACGTGTTCAATAAAATTCGATTAGTGGGTCATTTTTGGGTCACCGTGGGTCCAGCTAAGTTTATCTAGATAACGGCTCTACTATTTTGAAGAAATTCTGTAAGCTATTGTTTTCAGGTACAAAAATACCATTGGGATGGGTCACGTGTTTGAGAAAATTCGATTAGTGGGTCATTATGAGTCAGGGTCAAGCTAATTACATCTAAAAACGGCTCAAGACATTTTCACAATTTTTTTAATATACGGCCGTTTCTGGTCATGAGATGACGTTTGGGCTAAGTCACATGTTCGAGAAAATTCAATTAGTGGGTCATTTTGAGTCACAATGGGCCAGAGTCAAGCTAATTGAATCTAAAAACATGCTCAAAACATTTTGACCAAATTTTATATTATACCGTTTCTGGGCATGAGAAGAGAATTGGGCTAGGTCACATGTTCGAGAAAATTCGATTAGTGGGTCATTTTGGGTCACAATGGGTCAGGGTCCAGCTAATTTTATCTAAAAACGGCTTAAACGATTTTGACTAAATTTTGTATTCTATCATTTTTGGGCTCGAGAAGACCATTGGTCTAGGTCGCATGTTCAAGAAAATTTGATTAGTGGATCATTTTCGCTCACAATGGGTCAGGGTCAAGCTAATTGTATTTAAAAAGCGCTTCAAAACATTTTGTATAATACCGTTTCCGAGCATGATAAGACCATTGGGCAGGGTCTCTGTGAGAGAAACTTTAGGAATCAGTTTAATATGTATGCCTGCCCTTGAATGGGGTATCCCAGTGTTCCTGCCATCGCGTCAGTATCCTTGCTCTAAGGACCCTTTTGACGTATGACTGGAGCACTGGGAGGTGCGTGTCTATTGTTTCTTTCTGTGTGGCCTTCTTCGCTAGGTCGTCTGCTAGTTCATTGCCAAAGGTACCTTTGTGAGCCGAGACGTGACCTAGCAAGATTCGATGCAGGAGATTCTTTAGTTTTGGTTTTATTTGCAGTACTAGAGAATGTTTTTTCCTGTGTGCCTGTATTGCCTGCAGGCCAGAGAGGCAGTCGCTTTAGATGGTAATACTATTGCTAAGGTGGGATTCCGCCCATTCTAATGCTTTTAGTATTGCGAAAAGCTCCGCTTGGAATACGGAGTTATCATCTAGCCTTGCAGACCACTGACGGACCACCACCGTGCCTTCCGTGACGCAGAAAGCTGCGCCCACGCCGGTCTCTGTGCCTGATCCATCAGTGAAGAGTGTGGTGCTAAGGGCAGGTGTGTAGCTATTGCGTGTTATGTTTACTTGAAAGTGTGAAGTCTCCTCAGTGGGGTGAAGCTGCCAGCTCCTGACTTTGTATTGTAATGTTGTGTTTGGAAAAACAGAATCTATTACTGTGTCATGTTTTAGCTGTAGAATTGAGGATTTTGCGTATTCGTATTCTAGTTGAAGTGTGATGGGTGGAATACCTGTGAGTATATGTAGTGCATCTGTGGAGATTGTGAGGTAGCCCCTTGATATTTGTAGGAGAAAAGTGCGTTGTATTGAGCTTAGTTTAGGTTTTTCTAAGGATGATAATTTACCACCCCAGATACAGGTCCCGTAAAGTATTAGTCTTTAGATTATTGTTAGGTACTAGATCTTTAGTGTTTTGTTGTCTACCCCTCCCAGCTTAGAAGTTAGTCTTAATGAATTGTTATGATATGCTGCCAATTTAAGTTTTAGGTCGTTAAGGTGTGGGATCCATTTAAGATTTGCGTCAATGGTTATGCCTAGAAGTTTTATGGAATGTACGTGTCGTATGGAGACATTATTGATCCTCATCACTGGAGGGCGTTTAGGATCATATCTGTGTGGTTTGGTGAATACTAGTGCTTGAGACTTTTGTGGTGAGAGTGTGAGGTGCAGTGAATCCAGGAGCCGGCAGAAAATAGGAAGAGCTTCGGCAAACTGTTCCTCCAGATGACGTCTGTAACGACCAGAGAAAATGAAGCTGAAATCATCGGCGAAGGCAAATAGCATAAATCCCAGCCGATTTAGTTCTGTTAGTAGCACATTTGCTACCAGCAGCCAGAGGATTGGGCCAAGGCACGAGCCTTGGGAGCAACCCTACTGCAATCGGTGGGTAGATGTGCCAGTGCCCCAATTAATTAGGACGCTCCTCTGTGAGAGGTAGGAGCCGATGAGACCAGCTATGTTCCCCGGACAGCTGAGTGCTTGTAGCTGTATGAGAATGTCTCGCCATTCTAAATTGTCGAATGCGCCTTGTATGTCTAGTGAGACGAGTAATGTTGCGTTGCCCTGCCCTATGCTTTCAGCACAGGCAGTCATTATGGCATGAAGTGCGAGTTCGCATGAATGGCCTTCGCGGAACCCGAATCGTCTGGGGTGGAGAAGGTTGTTTGACTCCAAGAAGTGCATCAACCGGATAACCAGAAGTTTTTCCAGAATCTTTCCTAGAGTGGGAAGAAGGCAGATGGGTGTGTATGAATTAGGTTCGGAAGGACACTTGCCTTGCTTCAAAAAGTAAACCACCTCCCCCTGCCTGAGCACTAAAGGAAAGTACCTCATGGCGAGGCAGAGATTAGCCCAACGCGTGAATATGTGTGAAAGTTGTTTGTGAGTAAGTTTTAATATCCGGAAATCAATTGAGTCCGGCCCTGGGGCCTTCTTGTCATTTAGTGTGTATAGTGCTGTTTTTACTTTTGCCTTTGTGAAACGTTTGTCTTCGTGTGCTGTGAACTGGATATCCTGGTTGCCTTGTTGTGGAAAAGCCGAAGGGCCAAAGAGAGTATGTGTCAGGAATTCCAGGTTATTTTATCGTGGTTTCGTGAGTTGGTCTTTCTAGACGTATTTCATCCGGAGTGAAAAACTTGCCGGTCAGAAATTTTTGAGTGATGCCAAAAGGGTTCTCATTATTGCTGCAGAATTTCTTCCACGCCGCCCGTCTCGCCACCAGAATCTCACGTTTGTAAACTGCTTTAAGTCTCGTACGACGTGCTGCAAGGGTCTTTACTTCAGGGGGGATAGGATCGAGCAGGCGCAATGTTTTAATCTTGCATCTGAGGGCCGTCAGTTGGTTCCTCCGCTTTTTAAGATCCTTGTTCCAGAATGAGAAAGTGTGTGATTTGCGGATTGTTTAAAGTCGAAAGGAAGCCTTCGCCGCAGTCTGCAAGGTTTCGATGAAATTAGATGTGAAGGAGTTGAATGTGTTTTCGTTGTGCACCCCTTCGAGTTGTGCTGAAAGGGATGACTTATGACTTTTGATGACGTTGTTAAATTTGCAAAGGTTTCCGCGAGTTGTGTTGTAGCGTCTACGTTGTGTGTGGAGGGGAGAGGTCATGTAAGAAAAGTGTATGTATTTATGGTCTGAGCCACTGTGTTTGTCTGATACGGACGAGTGTGATATTCGTGGAAGGGTGAAGGAATTTGTAATGGTTAGGTCAGGCCAGCCTTCTGCTATGACCCTGTCGTCTGCATCTCGTCTTTCGAAAGTGGCTTCAGAGTTGTGCATGTTTGCAAGTGCCAAGTTATGGATAATTATGTGTTCTGACAGGGAGTCACCCCGGGCGTCTTCACGCGGACATCCCCGGAGGGATGAGTTTGCGTTGAAGTCTCCACCACAGATGAAAGCCTTCCTGTTAGTGATGGTGTGTTCCCATTCCGAAAGACAAAAGTCAAAGTCTGCCGAGGGGGCTGCGTAGCAGGATCCGACGAAAATCTCGCCCTCATCTTTAAGGGTTAATATCTCGGATAATTACCAATGATTTTTTTCGAAATTCATTATCAACAATGCTTTTATACTTCTGCTACGATAGGTACATCCAACGTCCCTCAACACCTTTGCTGAAAGCCCGCAAATCGAAATTTGTGTGTAAAGGAAAAATGTACTTTTCACAAATGTTATGTGACCTAGAGTAGTTACTATAATTTACCTGCAAGGTTAAAATTAACGTCTACTACCTCTAATTTTTTCATAATTTTAGTTTCAGTACATTCGAAAATAGATGGGGTGGGGGGGCATATTTTTGCACTACATTTTCGACGATATCTTTGAAATATAATATCTAAAATTAAAAGAAATGTATTTTTGAGTTCAACATTACGAAAGCTTTCACATGATACCCCACACGATATACAAAGAAAACAGTTTTTTTTTAAGTACCATAATTAGCCCCTCTACATTTTTACTAAATATATTTATGAATGCTTATTAATCTGAAAATATGTGGGTCAATGGTCTTTATTATTTCCCCAAATTCGAACTTTCCACGTTCCATAGTTTACACGAGTAAAATGGCTGTGACAGACAGACAGACAAACGCAGGAGTGATCTTAGAATGGTTCCGTTTGTACTTTTTAAGTACGGAACCCTAAAAATTACTTTAAGCATTGTAAATTTTTCAGCGCTTCAGTGTCAGTCATCGTGGCACTCAACGTGTTAAATAGGGGTTCACAATACATAAATTTTGAAAATTGAAATACACTGTAAAAAAAGGGATTATAGTTACGCTTAATTTGAGTTTATGAAATGCCAAATGAGGATTAAATATACTCTAAGTTTGGTGTAAACACCGAATAAAGTGTCATGATACACTCAAAACGGTTTAATTTTAATCTTTTAAAGAAATTGTGGAAACCGAACACCAGTTCGGGGTTTAAGTTTTTAAACGACATATGATTCAGTCCGCCATTTTGAAATCTGTTTATGTAGCCGTGTTCCAGGGCTCGGATTTTGTTCGAAAATATTTCTCAGTATTGATCACTAAATAAAAAGCAGTTAACTAGCTTCTGTTGCAGTACCGGAGCTGAAAGGTTCCTTCATAGCTCTCACCACTGAAGCATCGCTGAAAAAATGCTCGTCTTCTTTGGCTAATTTCTTCGAAATAGATTAAGCTTGAGACTTATCTACCTACACTTCCTAGAGCCTACATCTTTCTTTTCCTCTCTTCGAGATCTTTAATTTGATATATAGTTTATGTTCCTATGTACAGTCGTGGGAAAAAAAAGTAAACTCCCCCTACTAACTCCTCAACAAATTATCGTAGAAGAAAGTTACTGGTACCGAACGATTGGAAATAAAGTCTACTTTTAAATGATGTGTATAAAATTTGCTTAGGGGGTCATATACATATTAAAAAGAACCATAACTTTGTCTTTTTCAATAGCAGTACACAATTCTGACAGCATAAATGAACTCTACACCCTTCAATTAGCCCAAAAACAATTTTTTATGAAATTCGTACCATAAGTTTCCGAGAAATTAATTATTTTAAAACGAGCGTTTTTTTAAGGGCTGTATCCAAATTGAAGTTCGGTACTCGATTGTTAACCGAGAGAGCCCCCTTCTTGATCAAGGCACCTTAAGCGCGGCTCAAGGAGTCAATGAAGCCTGTTAGATTACAGAACAGCAGAGTAAATTTCTAAATATCTACTCACTTCTATCATAAACGGCCCCTTAAACTATCATTTTTCCGATTTTTAAGCATAATTTGAAAACTACTTGGTAGAAAAACGTGAAATTTCGGATTTCCATAAAACAGGACTTAATAAATCTAAATCCATCAAAAAAATTGTAGGTTGCAATTCATAATTTTTTTGAATATTAATTTCATAATTCATAATTCATATCATAAAATTATAAAAATTGCAAATTCAGCGTATTTATATTTGGGTATATTAATATTATTGCTACAAAAAATTTGGCACATTAGGAGCATAATTTCAGGAGATATAAATAAAAATATGAAAATGTAATTTAACATTAGAAGCACTAAATTTTGAATGTTTATAATTCAAAAACTTATCATTCAAATGACTTGAAATTTGGTGTCTAGGCATAGTTTGAACCGAAGATTTGAAATATCTTGTTAAAATTGGGTATTGCCATTTAAAAAAATGAAGTTTGGATTCGTTTTAATATGTAGATTGCCCCCTAAGAAAATGTTTTATACATCATTTAAAAGTAGACTTTATTTCCAATCGTTCAGTATCAGTAACTTTCTTCTACGATAATTTGTTGAGGAGTTAGTAGGGGGTGTTTACTTTTTTTTCCCACGACTGTACACTAGTTCCAGAGTTATGCTACTTTTTTGGCGCAGCATGTCCCTTATGGGATTTTGCGCCATAAAACCCCATACAACCAACCAACCGAAGTTATGCTTACTTAAACTTTCTCTTACTTTCGAATGCCATTACTCTCGGATACGATAATGTGTACTAATTTCCTGTGCTTAAAACTTATGTTTAACTTCATATTTTTGAAAAATTCCTGTTTCATGTATGTACTACAATCATTTTCCAACAGTTTTATAACTACTATGTATCTCTAGCTGCTATATTTATAATTTTATGAGTATATGAAGTCAACCTACTTTTACAGTGTATTGGTGCCATTTTCAAATTTTGGCATTTTTGTAACTTTTGAGACGCTCAGTGTCAGTATACAATGAATTCCGCTTGTTAACTTTAAAATAATGTCCGATTCAACTAAATTAAAGATCGTAGATTATTTTTTAACCAAGAATTTTAAATTTTCAACAAGTTTTAAGTATTTTCGAGCCATTTCAAAAAGTATCGTTTTTAGGATTACGACTTTCGTTTTCCCATAGGAATTACATTACGTAAAAAACGATATTCTTAAGCTTTTTTAACTACAAAAACTAACTTTTTCTGAAAAACTAATGTGATATTCAGGTCATTTAAAGCTTAAGCTTTAAGATTCTATTTAGTTTTAAAAGTTTTGAACACTTTTTGTGTATTTGCTGAGCGTTTCAAAAGTTGACATTTTTCGATTTTCCAGTTAGCCCTCGCCCATAGAAATAAGATTTTTACTGTTGTTGGCATATTTTAACATAGCTTGTTTTAAACTTTTTATTAATTGTTTTGAAAAACTAATACTTGTTTTATGTTCTATGAAGTACGGGCTTTGCTCCGCCACCCACCGTGTATTCCTGGGTTGAGTTTAGATATGCTTAAAAAATTCATGAAATTTGGTATAAAAATTTTTGTCTCAGACCACTTTCCCATAGCGTTACGCGTTTTGTTTACTTTGTTTTGGACCTTTTTAAACTATTTAAACCTTATCATTTTGCTTAACTATTAGTATCTTTTAAAAGCTTAAACTTCAAGCTTTCTAGCAGTGTAGTGTTTATTAATTAATTATACCGTTAAGTATTTTTTATTTGCATTTTAAAAGTGATAAAAATTGTTCTTTAGCACTTAAGAGGTTGGTGGTTTTTAGCTCTCTGTAACTGATTTTTGTACAATCTGCCATGTTTAGTTGTATTTATGGTATGTTTATTTTAATTTGCTTAGACTATTTATTCGAAAACTAGTCAGGCCTACACTGAGTTTAAAAGAAAAAGAGTCAAGTACACGTGACGTAAGTCCAGATGTAACGAACGAATGATTTGTGAGGAAATTTCGTTATTTACCAAAACTAAAATGTTTAAAATAAATGTTTAATTGAGATAATAAATTATCGCAGTTAAAACAATGTTTAGCTGCCTCTTTGCGTGAAACTATTTATTGTAAATTATGGTTGCATTAGATTTAAAATGTAATCTTTAAATTGTTTTTTATTTTACTGTTAAAGTGCAAACCAAATAAGCAGTAGCGTGACTTTACTCCAAAAATGGTGGCAACTAAGTTGCCACTAAAAGTGGTGTTTGTTTACACCATTTGATAGCTGGTGACTCATTACACCAATTTACAAATAGAATTTCAGTACACCACTTGGGGTGGCAACTTAGTTGCTACCCTTTTTGGTGTAAAGTAAGGGAAATCTTTTTTACAGTGTACGCTTGAGTGTTCAATAGATAAAAGAAAACGATGAAACTAAACGAAATAGCAAGCACTTGACAAAAGTATAGCATTTTATTTTCTATGAAGGAAGATAATGTAATCAAACAAATAAACAAACAAATATTAACTGGATATAGGAAACCATGGAGATTTATGATAAACACCAATCAAGAAAGAGACAAGGAAATATTCCAGATCTCGCACACTGAACGTCGCGTCGTGCGAATGGAAAGATGTCTTGCTTCGAGGGGACGCTCAATGAGAGAAACTGTGTCAGGGGCGGATTTAAGGGGTCGCGATGGTCGCAATCGCGAGGGGCCTCGCATCCCAAGGGCCACCAAATCTTCTTTTGAGTTTAAAGAGAAATGTGACGTTTTGATAAAAGGATTTTATTAGTGTTCTTTTTTTAATTTTTCAATTAATAGTACAATATCAATTTCATGTAATAAATATAATTTTTTTCTATCATTTCCTACTACCAGAAATGCTTTAGTTTTCCCTTACCTTTTTTTCCTTTATGAATTATCGGGACTATGATCGTTTGTGGACGGTTAGGGTGAGATTCAAAAGAAACTTGGGTTGAGCCGAAAGGAACACTGTTAGAGATGCTCTATGACGATTTAGTCATACAGACTGAGGGACTAATTAAATCACGGGCCGTCTACTTGAGGCCCCTGATTTTGGGAGCTCCACACTTGGTATGCAGTTTTCATAAAGCTGATATTTTAAGTGAATTTTTACTTTGTTACTGATTATCTATACTAATAAAAGAAAGTTTCTCTCTGTGTGTGTCTGTGTGCGATGTCTAGCAAAATCTACCGCACGTAAAAATCTGAACATTTGGGTGAGGATAGTCTAAGTCAGTTCCTGATACATCTGAGGGTCCGATTTTTAATATTTTAAGACCCGGGCCCCCTGAGCCCTTCCAGTTTTTATGCCCTAAATTTTTAATAACTTGCCTCTTTTTTATCCGATTTTCTTCGGGTTTTTTCCTTTTTTTTTGGGGGGGGGGGGAAGCTTTCGCCTTTTAGTTATCACCCTTTCTACGTTTCAGTTAAGATCCTGGCTCCCCGGGGACCGATATAGGGTCCTGGAAGTTTTTGTGCCCTAAATTGTTAATAACTTTCCCTTTTTTAATCCAATATTCGTTTTTGGTGCCCTTTTTCAATTTACTTATTCCCCAGATTCTACATTCCAGTTAAAACTCTGGTCCCCTAGGACCTGGTGCATAAGCCCTTGAACTTTTTACCTTCCATGTATTTTTCACTCCCTAATTCTGTCGCCCTCCCAATGCATAACTTTAAAGTTGATTCTTGGATTTCTGTCCCCGGGCCAACACTCTCATATGTTTATTGGGGCCCTCAGTCCCTTTTAATGCATCCCCCCTCGTTTTTGCGTGTTTCTTTAAAATTTTATTCTAATAATTCATACGCTATGCTTAATTTCGTCTAATTGAAGATCTAAAGGGCAAAGTATTAGGGCCTTTTTACATGTTTTCATTTAAGAGCCATGCTCTGAACTATCAGTTGGCCTTTTTTGCATCTCCTATTATAGCTTCCTTAAAAATGGTCCTATTCACTAGCTTTTTTTCCTAACAACTTCTTAGGTCCTCCAACTACTAGATAAACTAGAAAAAAAATTCTCAGAGTTCAGCTACCACTTGTTTTAAATATTAATGGCTTTCTTGGGGCCCTTACTGCACCTTCTTTAAAAATAATCCAATTCTCTTGCAGTTTTCTTTTACATAGTTCTTGGGTCCTCCGTTTGCTTTATAAACTACTAAAAATTTTCCTTATACCCAACTAACATTCAAATTATGATTGTGGTCCCCTGGGGCATGGTACAGGGCCCCTTGAAGTTTTTGTGCCCTTAATTGTTAATAAATTGCCCCATTTTAATCCGATCTTTGTTTTGAAGGAACTTTTCCATTTAGTTATTCGCCCATTTCTACGTTCCAGTTAAGGCCCTGGCTCCCAGGGGCCCGGTCCGGAGTCCCTTGAACGTTTCATGCGCCACGCATTTTTCACCCCCTAAATCTGTCACTGGCTCAATGCATAAATTTAAAATTGAGTCTTGGATACCTGTCCCCGGGTCAACACCCTCATATTTTTTATTGGAGTATTAGGGCCCTTTTTTAAACATCCCCCCATTTTTGCGCATACATTTGAAATTTTATTCTAATGATTAATTTATACATTATGTTTAATTTCGACTAATTGGAGATCTAGAGAGCTAAATACTAGGACCTTTTAACATGTTTTCATCATAGGACCCAGCTCTCAACTACCACCTTGACACCTTTTGAACCCTCTATTATAACTCCCTTAAAAATAGTCCGATTCACTAGCTTTTTCTTTTCTAACAACTTGTTAGGTCCTGCAGCTATTACATGAACGACAAAAATATTTCTTAGACTTCAGCTACCACCAATTTTGAATGTTAATCACCTTCTTAAGACCCTTGATACAGCTTCTTTAAAAATGATCCGATTCTCTTACAATTTTCTTTAACATAGTTCTAGGGTCCTCCTGTCACTTTATAAACTACTAAAAATTTTCCATATACACTTGCTACCAACTTTTTCGAACATTAATCTTCTTTTTCGCATCAATTTAAATTTACCCACTGCAGTCGTAAATTAAAAATAATGCTACTGTTAAAGGTAAATGGTTAACTTCAGCGTTAACTATTTCATCCGTAAATTAAATATTGGGTTAATGTTAGAGGAAATTTGATAAATTTATAGATGGAGGGGGCACCTTCCAGCACTTGGGAGCGCATTCTTTCCTCGGGTTTTATCGGCCCGATTTCAATGGCAATTGGTTCATTCAACTAAGATTATAATTAAGCTACTTTCTGCATTATGGAAGTTTATTTCGGACCTTTGTTACCACCATTTTCAAACGTTGACGGCACATTCTTATCTCGGTTTCCATGGCTCGATTTCATTGAAAATATGTTCATTCAATTTAGCTTAGGATTGTTATACAGATTTTAGTTCCATCTTCTACCGCTAGGAGGCGCATTCTAATCTCGGATTCAATGGGCCCGGTAACTACGGGGTTTGGAGTTTTCGATTGGCTTCGGCGTGTGCGGAGCACTTCGGGTATATGCATGCATGGAATAATATTTCGCAATTATTAGGCTAATTTATCAAAAAATAGTCAAAGAGAATCGAGTCAATAGTTTTGATCTCGTAAATCTGATAATGGAAAAATTCTCATGCAAAGGGCTGGAAAGGAGGGGAGGGAATTCCTAAGAGCTGGTCAATAAAAATTAAACTTTCTGTAATATTTCACATTTATTTGTCCAGATAGTGTTCAGAATTCATTTATGTTTTCGAAAAAGCCTTATTCGATTGATTCCGTGTGTTGAATGGAAATTGATGCACTAGTAGTCTTAAAAGATTTAAAATGTCTGTGTTCCCTAAAATAACATCTTATAAAATATTTCCACTGTACACAGTTTAAACTTAAAGGAAATGTGGAGTTTTATTTAGAGACTAGTTAAATGAAATATATTTATCAATCGATCAGAAGTGATAACTAGATGCGCCCATGGAGAGCCTCTGCGGCTTGGTGCCTGGTGCCAGGGCACCCCAGAATTACCTGCTCTACATTTTCTGTAGTTCTGTTAATGTTATTTCACTTCTTTTTTCCAGTCAACCTAGAATATTAATTACTATCTAATTCAATTAGAATTAATTATTTTAATTAGCTCGCTGAAAATCCAAACAATAAAATAAATACATCTCGATACCATCTATACTAATAAAAGAAATGGAATATATAAAGTACAACAGGTTACTTTCTTCATTTTTTTCCCTTTTCCTCCATTTTAATATTTTCCTTATCAGAAATTGCTTAATTACTAATTAAAGCTATTGATAATAGAAACCAACATGATTGCTGTTGAAATAAAATTCCAGTTTTTAATCAAATCAAGTTTCATTAGTTTTGGCCAAAATCAAGTCCCATTTTTTAGAAACTATGAGAAAATTTATTTTGAAAAAGAATCTTCTAACATTTATTTTAGCAGTTAACACGTTTCATATCACTGACCTAACTCATTTATCAATTTAAAAAAAAAAAAATGAATGAATTATTTAAAAAATATTAACTTTCAAGAAATTAAATTAAGTTGATCCCTATTTAGTGATTATAGCTTTTATGTTGTCCATACATTTTGTGTGTGTGTGTGGGGGGGGGGGGAATCCACCCTACATTTGAATCTTTCTTTTCTTTTCTTCCTTTTTTTCGTCGCTTTTCTTCCAAAATAAAAACAAACGATATCTCGACGGGAGACCGAACGAAACGTGTGATTTTTTTTAACCAATAAGCACACTTTATTCAACCGGAGTCGAAGAACTCTGAGTTGGGTAACTTTTCATCCGAAGTAAACGGTGATTACGAGTTTTCAACTCCCGGTTGAAAATACCAATCTGGGGTTAATGGACCCGCGGTTTAACGCTCGGTCGAAGTTATTCTTGAATACCAGCGTTAAAGTTTCAAACAGATCGCCTTGTTAGATTTCCTAATTTGAACAAAATCGCGTTATGTTAGTTCCAGATTCCACCACAAGGGAGCGCACTTTATTCTTAACAAAAGCGTATCTGAACGAAACTCCTTCACGCAACATACCCGTAGATACTTAGGGGGGGGGGTGGCGGTCTAAATCAAGAATTTAAGATATTTGCTAAAATGACTTTCCGAAAATAGTGGTATCAACACTTCTGAAATTTTTATCTCGAATAAGTAACACTTATACTGTATTTTTAAATATCGTACACCGTTCAGAAGAATACTACAATAAAACGTCACGTGACTGCCTTTTAAAATAAGAAAATAAAAGAAATAAAGCAATGAGTGAAATTAGCGCCTTTCTCCCCTTTCCCCCCTGTACATGAAAGTGCATGTGCCATTCTTTATTTAAACTTTTCTTATAAACTATCTTCAAGTTTCAAACAGATCTCCTTGTTAGATTTCCTACTTTAAATGAAATCGCGGTTAAAAAAGCATGTGCCTGCGCATTTGATAGAAATAAAAGCAATTAATTAAATAATTAATATCTCAGTTTGTAATTAAGATAGAAGTTTGAAATGGCCCAGCAAAGAGGAAATTGCTGGACAGCAGCAAGATAGGTGCTGGCAATGATGGAGACGTGTTGGCTAATGGTCTACCACTGCATGACCACTGCTGGACAGCTTCAGTCAGCTTTGCTGTTGGAAATAATCAGACAAAATTCTGGTGGGCTTCCGTTTTATCTCATGCGCTGGCCCACCACTACATGGAAGTGCACGAACTTTTGCAGTATTATTGTTGGGAGCCCTTACGTTAGGTGGCGTTGCGAATATCGAAGACATTGAGTATTTGAACACAAATCTGAAATGAATATCTTAACACAATTTAAGCTGTGAAGCTAATTTTTTTTAACTGTAAAATATATAGCACCACTGCCACCAACAAAATAAATAAGTAAGTGAATAAATAAATAAATTCTTTATTTCAACGCACATTTTTTTTCTCCTTAAATCTGGTTTTACTAGGTTACAAAGGATTTCGGTTTCATAATTTATGCTGTTCAGAATCAATAATAAAAAAAAGTATAAAATATATAGGATTTCTATACAATACAAAAATTTCTATACCAGTTTAATGATTGGGAATGTAAATCACAAAATAAACAAACTTGAAATAGTGTAATGAGAGCTGGAAAACTACGAGCGGTTGTAGCATACACTGAAAGTACTTGTTCATGTCCGATCACGAAAACCAAACAGCATCGAGCGCGGTTAGTACTTGGGAGGGTGACCACAGGGAAACCGCTGTAAGTTCAAATATTTCAACTATAGACACATCTACAGATATTTCTATACCTCTTGGTGAAACTGGCTTATAGAAAAAAGAGAAATAATTGTATACTACTTTGTTTTTTTATAGAACTCTATACGAAACTTTTGTAAGGGAAAGTGCTGGGCCAGCAAAGGAATAGCAGTCGGATAGGGGCTAGTACTGCAGGAAAATGCCGGATTGAAGTAATGTGATGGCATACCAATGCTGGCCTGCTGTTGGCCATCACTGATGGCCCAACTGTATTACGCACAGACACTTTTGCACTGGTTTAAGTAATGGCACCATTGCACTTTACCGCTGAAGGCAGTGCTGGCTGCCATTTTTTTCCAGCTGATGGCCACTGGAACTGTTTCTTGCTGGGGGGAGGGGATCTATGAAATCAGCGAAATTTTTCACGTCGGGTTGTATGAAAAATGTAATTTAAAAATATAATATTTAAAAAGTTTAAATTTCGTATTAAAATATCCTACTATAGAAACCACGTGACCGGGCGCCGTTTGTCTGGAGAAGAAAAATTATTAAAGTCTTCGGAAATCAAATGTATCGACACCTGCTTTTGTAATGGAATAAAATTAAATTTTTATGGATCGATTTTTCGAGGATTTTTTTCATTTATACACATCGCAGAGAAACGATCTGTATACCAAATGAAAGTAGATTTTTTTCAGCGTCTGTCTGCGCAAGTTAAAAATTTCTCAGTCGAAAACTTTCTGAAATACAAGTAGATTTAAAAATTTCCACTTCACTTATTTGCATAATTTGCGCCGTGGTAAACTTGATTGTCTAGTAACCCTAAAAAGAACTAATCTTACGGTTTGATAATCTTGTGGTTTAATAAAAGATTAAAAATTTTCTGCTTTTCTTCGTTAATGAGACGTTAATTACCTCGTAGTTCTGTTAATTATCGACGGTTTCATTCGCGACCTAAAAAACCTGGTTCCGCCTAATTTTTCCTTCCATGTGAAACATTTCGCGACATCCTGAGTGCTCTGTGAAAAAAGTTTATCCGGTTTCAAAAGTATTGTGACCAACACACAGACATACAGACGTTTACCAACATTAATAGTATTGACTAGCTGGCTTCGCCCGCTAGCGGGCCCCTCCTTTTTGTATAAAATCTCGAAAGAACGTAACTCACCTGCGAACGAACCGCGAACCTGCAAATGAACCTCTAATAATATGAAATCTCGAAGTGAACAAACCTCGAACCGGTCCCCGCTGCCTACAGCACCGTATAGCAGGCGTGCTGCGCACGCACTGCAAAGTCTTTTTAAAAAGCTTATCGCGCTCGAACGAAAGTCGAACCGGGTCCCCGCTTCCTGCCGCCTGCTTGAAGTGATCAATGTAGTATCGTGTCAAAAAAGCTCCCGATGTTTAGATAATTTTCTCCGGAATGGGGTAAGCTAGAGCCTTGTGTTATACATCTATCTTTTCGTCTTTTCAAACTGTTCAAAACGATATATAGTTGGTGTGTTTATGTGTAGGGGTTCAGGAGATATTTGTATTTAAACTTTCTTCTTCTTTAGTTTTGATTTCTCCACTGAACCAGGATTTACCACCTACACAATTGCTTCTTGTGCCTATTTAAAATGTTCATATTATTTAAAACTTGATGATTTATGCTTCTACAGACACTAATGAACATTTTAATACCTGCATTGTAACCCGGCGCGGCTTATTTTATATAAATGTAACCCCTTAAAGATCATGTACTTTTGGAATTTTTGTAGCCATTTTCGTTTTACAGTGTTTTTATTTTGCTTAATTTACATATTTATCCTTCCGAAAACCAAAAACTATGGCTCATTTTAGATACATTGAAGTTCGTGACACATTTTGGTACCATTTTTATCAAGTTTTCACTATCTATTATCCCTCTATTATCCATATTAAAAAGTGTTGTTTTCATGTTTTTATCCCATAGTCTTAACATGGGAGAATTAATAGAATTCCATTGTAATTTTGACTGTGTTTATGTACTCAATACGATTAATTGCTGCTTGTTTCACCTTCTTTATCTCCTAAGCTTCATTTTAATACCTGTTTTGAATCTCTACGTTACTTTTTTCATAAAATTTTAACCCTTTTTACTCAATTTACTTTCAATTTTGTAGAGCCATTTTCATTTTTTAACGTTTTTCACTTGCTCTATTTCATTCTATTTCTTAGCGATTACTAGTTACTTATGTTTCATTCATGTAAATTAAAGTTCGTAGTATCTTTTAGTATCATTTTTTTCAAGTTTCCACCAATTATTAGCCCTTAAAACATTGAATTAAAAAGTGCTGTTTTTGCAGTTTTTCCCCATAGACTTAACATGGGGTAAACAATGGAATTCTATTACTTATTAAACTACATTGAAGTACTTTAAATATAAATATATTGCATATTCCATATAATTCAAAGCATATGCTTCATTTTGGTACCATTTGTGTATAGTTTTAAAGTGATTTACTGTATTAAATGATTATTTCAAAATGTGTTATTTTTGCACTTTTACCATAACCCTTATCCCCATAGAAAGGCATGGGGTTTTGGAGGCATTTTATCATTTTTTTTTTTTTTTTTTTTTTTTTTTTTATCATAGCTTAAATTTTAACTTAAAAACATTATTTTGAAAAACTTTCGCCAGATTTGGCTATTTTAGTCCTTTAGCTTCTCTCCGCCTCCACTCATGCCTTTCTAGGATGTTTGTATATATTTTTAAAAAATTCGTGAAAAAGTGCTAAAAATGCTTTTGAAAATTCAGATTTCCCAAAGGTTTCTATTGTGTTGTTTACTTTTTAAATTCATTTTTTTTAAACTATTAATTATGTTCCTTTCACTTAACTATTTTTACTTTCTGATAGCTGATTATTTTTACTTTTGAGTAGCGTATCTTGTATTAATTTATTCCTATTCTTAATATTTTTAATTTCAATTTTAAAACTGTAAATTTTTGTTCTGTGGCGGTTGGGTGGACAATGGTTGCTCAATTCGAGTACTGGTTCCTATGGGCAAATCGATATTAGAATAGTAAAATAAATAAAAATTAGCTAGACTACCTTTATTGAAGAGTGATTGCTATTGACGCCATACATAATAATTGAACAGTGATTGGCTATGTTAAAGAAAAAATTAGATAAATTTTCCGGCAGCCACTGAATTTTAGAAAATATTAATGTTTTAATATCTTAAATACAACCAGCATTATCTTATAGGTTTTTTATTGATTTTTTTTAGTTCTTATCTGGTCTTGGGGGGTCATGCTGTGCTTTTAGGTTTCTCCACTTAGCCCTTTTAGGTCCGTGGCCGCCATTTTTGGCCACAATGATTTTCTCTATGGGAGATGCATTGGTAAGGAATTACAAAGATTTACAAGAAGATTTAACTACCGGAGCTTTTACAAATTAATTATTATAGCCCAAATAGGGTTCTAGAGGTCTTCCGGGGTGCTTTCATCAGAAAACTTATAAATAGTAAGTTTTTTAAACAGGAGTTTCTCCATTTTGTTTCTTGGTAAAGCTCATTCTAATGTTACTACATTACAAATTAGTTCCATAATTTTCTAATTGTTATAAAACAAAAATTCTTTTGGTAGCTTTGGTTCTCAGGGGGCTATCTACATCTTTTACAATATAAGAATTTTACTAGGGTTGCCATCGGGCCACTAGAAACGCCATTTTGCTTCCTTCTAATGAAATTTTTATCGAGAAATTTGTACAAATTGTTAAAGATCTCGAAAACTATTGGCCATAGAGGTTTTCTGCCGCGCCGAAATCAACAGCAATCCGACTTAGTGATCTCCCCCCCCCTTTTTTTTCCATTATTCCGTTCTTCTCTAGCTCAAATGGGGCCCCGTCAGAGGGGGCTGAACGGGCACTCTCATAAATCGGCTTTTTTCTTCAATTTTTACATACTTTAGGCCCACTTTCTTAATTTATCGCTACTAAATTTCTTTCATTGTTGCCACCCTTGCCTTCCCCCCTCTCTTATCCTTAACATTGGCTACTTTTTAGCTTTTTGAGCTAGAGACTTGGTTGCACTTTTATTATTACTTATTCTGCTCCCTTTCATCGTCCCAGCTTCTAATTTTACAGTTTTTGCATTTGTTAAGGATTTTCCGTAATTTTTTTGAACTTTTTTATTTATTTAGATATTTTTTTGGTTTTTTCTTGTAGTTACTCACTACTATTTGCTAGATTTGTCCCATCCCACATTTTCATTTTCAGTACATCTCAACTCGCTTAACATTTGCAACTTCTCTGTTATTAGGGTTAATTCTTTGCTTTTTGCGGTATTGTGGTCATGTGGTGTGTGGATATTTGCCCCACCCTTTAAAATATTTTTTCACCCCAGCTTCCCTTAACATTTGGTACTTCGACAGTTTTTGCACTACAGTACTACTTTTTGCTTTATTGCAGTTCTGTTCTTGTGGGATAGTTGCCCCAATCTATATATATTTTTTTTCATTTCTCATTCGTTTTCCTTAACATTTGCAACTTTTAACTTTTAATAGGTTTATTTTGGTTTTTCCATTATTATGCTACGCTCCTACTTATATCTTGTCCCGCATTTAATTTTCTTCTTACATTACACACTTTCCATAGTTGTCTCCTCTGTTTCACGGGCGGTCCCTGCACTGATTTCCTGCGCGTGTTGGTACTATCTTTCCTCATGTTATTTACACCTCTTCATTATATTCTGTAGTTGTTTTTACACTCAGTTATTATCACCGGTTATCTCTTATTTTTTTTGGTGGTTATTATGTTATCATGTCACTTTCAGGCAAGTGCAGCGGGACCCATGTGGTGACCGGTAAGTATACTATTGCTTTTCTTATTCCTATTTTCCTTGTTTTTAAACTAAAAAATTTTTTTCTGACTTCTGTTTGTTTGTCCACTCACCCATCCATACGGCAATCTTCTTACTAATTACTATTTTCACTATGTGATATTCTGACAGGTTATAATATAAATAAAACCGCAGAAATATATTTATAATGTACATACTTGTAAATATGCATATATACACTGTTTATACTTATAATTATGCACCATATTACCGTTTCATATATTATCAATTTGCTATTATTGGTATACTGATTGAACCAGAATATTAATAATGATGGAATTATTAACTGTTTAAGTACATGATCTTTTGGGAACGGGAGGCAATGACACATATTCCCCCCCCCCTTTTTTTTGGCAAATTTTTTCCCGCTGTCATTTTTTTTTTTTTTTTTTTTTTTTTTTTTTTTAATTATTATTATTCAAAAATTTTCCCCCTTTTAGGCAATAAAATTTTTTCTTAGTCATTTTCGGTAGTTACGACTACCGGTTTTTGCTATTTACTTTCTATATACCTTTCTTTCAAAAATGTATGACAGAGGCCTAGTGATCCCCCGTCCAGTTACCCTGTAAATTACTCTATAAATTTAACAAAGTCTTTCAACTGTAAATATTTTAAATTTTATTTTTAACCTGTACATATTATTTTGATTGGTAGAAATATGGAAATATAAAATGAGCTTTAACTTATATTCTACTAAACTATATTTTTTTGTTATTGATCGTGAGAAATGTTAACCCAATCTATTGATTCAGTGGTCAGTCCCAAATCCCAGAGGCTACAGTCAACAACAACAAGTTCACAGCCTGTACATCAAGTGCACCTACTAAATAGTAATCGCTTACCAATAGATAAAAAATTTCACTATCCAATACATGAAAAATTTCAATCACCAGAAGCTATTAAAAGAGAAAAAGAAAAGATACTAAAAAGACGACAAATAAAACTAATGCATAGTTATAAAGAAAAAGACATGGAACAAAAGAACAAGAAAACTAATGAGAGACCTCCATCCCCACTCCAAGGGAAAAAGCTAATAGATTCTGAAACAGCGCAAGATGATAATATGCCATTGGAAGAGTAATTCGAACAATTATTCAGACATCTCAAGAAACACAGGCCCCATAATGATGAACAGGCATTAAAGTATCGACAAAATATCCTTAACAGAATAAAAGATCTGGACAAGCAACAAATTAACACACAAAGCCAAGAAAAGTCAATGAATGATGTAATACAAGAACTGAAAAGAGAGAATGAGGAACGAAAGACACAAATATTAAAGCAAGAGGAACAACTTAATACCTTATCAACTGAAGTTCAAGACCTCACGGAAAAACTAATAGATAAAGACGAAAAAGTCAAAGAACTCGAAAGAAAATTAAGAATTGAATCTCCAGCAAAACTAGCACAAAAATTCGAAAATCATTTTAATTTACTAAAACAATTTGAAACGGAAGAACATTTGATCAAAATACCAACTCAGAAATTTCAAGAAGATATACAACAACTTCTACAGCTTTTAGAAAATCAGATAGAGCAAATACGCGACTTAAATAGCGAATTGCAAAGACAACAGGATTACATAGAAAATATCCATTGTAAAATATCGAGGGAAATGGATTTAAAAACTGAGCTGAGAAACATGCTTAAAGAACACGAATCAAAAATAGAGAGATTCATTGAAGTAAGAGAAGCACAAACAGCAGGAGAAGAATTTCCTCAACAAAAAATTACAACACATACCAATGAACTAGTATCTCCAGTTCCTCTATGTAAACCATCATATGCCACAACTCTAAACTCCCCAGCACCACAACAATCAAAGTCTGCTATACTGTTAACAAGAAAATCCACAACCAATATGTCCCTATTCAACATCCGTGATTTTATAAATAGAGAACTTAAGACAACCGTAAATCTTGCGAAAATATACTGCACTATTTCCAGAGATAAACGAACTATTATAGTACGTTCAAACACAGACGAAGATGTGAATAACATAGCAGACAAGATCCATGAACACAGTAACATACTTGACCTCGTAGATTTAAATCTCGCAGTGGAAAAAAGGAAAAAAATAATCATTTTGGGAATCCCCCAAAACATAACAGTAGAAGAAATAAAAGAGAAATTAAGCGAAGATCTTGAATACGACATAAAAGCTAATGAACATAAAGAATTACGAAGAAAATCTCTAAAGACCTATCAACTTATGCTAGATTTGGAGGATAGATTGGCAACCAGATTGCTACGCCAAGGTCGATTGCTGATTGGTTTTCTATCGTGTAAAATCGCTCAGTACGCCCCCATAATAAGGTGCAGTCACTGTCAAATCTATGGACATACAAAAGAGAGATGCAGAAGAAAAGAAACCTGCGCATATTGCATGAAGAACCATGAAACCTCAACATGTCCGAATAAAAACGATCCAAGGAAGCACAAATGCTATAAATGCTATAATTATGTGAACCCCGAAGGTCGCCAATACAAGTTCGATCATAGCGCAAATTCAAGCGAATGTAATATCTTTCAAAACCACTTCTATAATAGACATCGTATAATTAACTACCGACAGCAACGTTCTCGACCCTAAATAACCTTTCAAAAATCGTTTCCCAAAATAACAATGTTCTTACTATGGCTTCCAACCCTGCTAATGTAGCAGTTCCAACTAAAGTAATTCATAACAAAGCAACTCTTTCCAAAATTAGATGTGTCCAAATTAATCTGAATAACTGTCGCGCAGCGAATCTAGAACTAATCAAATATATAAATAATCAACAAATTGACATAGCTATAATCCAAGATTACCATAGAACAAATAATTCATTTACAAGCCTCCCAATTGGATGGTCTCTTTATGCCTCAAAAAATGAAACAGCTGGAATTATCATAGCAAACTCCCAACTATATCACCTAAAAACCTTATCTTTTGACAACAGCATTTTTATTAACATTAGCACTAAATACCATGAATAAACACTTGGCTCGCAGTATTCCCGTCCTCGTTCCGCAAGAGACCTTGAAGAAGACCTACAAGCCTGGACCAACACTATCAGAGACTGTAAAAATATCATTTTAGCAGGCGATTTTAATGCTCACTTAAAGGACTGGGGATATAAATGCAATAATGCAAGAGGAGACATTCTTCTAGATTACCTCGCTTTAAATAACGTATCCATAGTTAATGATCCCAATGCACCATATACATTCAAACAGAACAAAAGGAAAGGTACTCCAGATCTAACTTTAAGTGGAAACCAAGCACGCAACTATCTCAATTCTTGGTACGTAGACGACATCAATGACTCCCTCAGCGACCATCTGTACATAAGATATGATTTAGCTATAGATCCAGTTCTAAGAAATGAATACAGATTTAAAACTAAATTTGAGAATTTCAAAAAATTTAACAACCAACTCTCTCCTAATGTTGACAATCTACAGACAACTCTCAGGGAGGTCAAAAGTCCTAATGACTTGAATGAATGGACCCACAAATTTGAAGAGCTTCTACAAGAAATCATGGAATCTTCTCTCAAAAAGAAAAAACAGTCATATGAAGTAAATACAAAGTGGTACACAGATAATCTCAAAATACAAAGAAATCGATTAAACGCTTTACGGAAAAGATCAAATAAAAATCCTGAACACGTACAATACCAAGTTAGCTACAAGAAAGAGAGAGCTAAATACAAATTAAACATCAAAAACGCAAAATTAAATTCGTGGAAATCCTTCTGTGAGACAACATCCACAACATACGGAACCGCTTTCAAAATTGTAAAGGGCAAATACCTCAAAAATACCGACTTAATACATTCAATACTTGACACATCAAATTCAACTGACATGTTTAGAGACATACAACACCAACTCTTAAGCCATCATTTTGGAAAAGAAATCCCTGAAAATCTACATTCATTTGAAAATTTGGAGCCACTATCAGAAAGTGATATAAATGAATATCTAATCAGCTATAGAGAACTAAAATATTGTGCATCAAGACAGTCGAACAACAAAGCCCCTGGCTTCGATAAGATCGATGCAAGGGTTACTAAAAACTTGATCAAAACTTTCCCACAATTAATGCTTCAACTATACAACAAATGCTTTTCCCTTGCCCATTTCCCAGACATATGGAAGAAGGGCATTGTCATTTATTTTCGAAAAAAGAATAAAGATCCTCGGCAATTAAAATCTTACCGACCGATAGTCCTTCTCCCTATGCTGGGAAAAGTCCTTGAACGATTAATCAAGATGCGTGCAATGACATTTTTAGAAGATATTTCCTTTCTCCATGAAATGCAATTTGGATTTCGCGAATCAAGAAGCACAATAGATGCCTTAAATGAACTGAAATCCTCTATCACAAATACATTAAAAAATACGAAATACTGTGGTATTCTTTCCTTCGATATAGAGGGAGCGTTTGATTCGATAGATTGGAATACTATCTCCCAAATAATCGATAATTCTCCTCTGCCTCTATATCTAAAACATTTACTAAAAAATTACATCTCCAATCGATATATTGGTTTAAAAGAAGGAAGCGTTGTAGAATGGTTCATTTCATTTAAACGGTGCCCTCAGGGCTCATGCTTAGGTCCCCTTCTTTGGTTGCTAATTGCAGATTGTATTATAAAGGAGTTCTACAAAATAGAATCAGACATGATAGTTTATGCTGACGATTTCGTAATTAAGGTTGCGGGAGACTCCAGACCTGAGTTGGAGCAAGTTGCTAATAGACGCATCGAAATTTTTTCAACTTTATGCAGGAATTTCAACCTTACAATATCGGAAACTAAAACAAAGGCCATGCTTTTTGGCCGCTTTCTTCTTAACAGACGTCGACCAATTTTCAATTTGAATAACAAAACTATCAAGTTTGAAAATACTATTCTCTATCTTGGCGTTATACTAGATCCAAAATTTAATTTTCAAGAGCATCTAACTCATACTAAAACAAAGGTAACTCAATTTTTAAACGGATTCAAAAGCCTAAAATCTCATAAAGGAGGAATATCTTCAAGTATACTGAAATTTTGGTACAACACCGTCATATTAAAACAAATTAGCTACGCTTATGAAATTTGGTTTCCAAGCCTCAACTCGCATGGGATAAGAAAATTAAAGTCAGTACAACGTACAGCTCTCTTAAGCATTATCAAGACCTATCGAAGTACTTCCTCTGACGCTCTCTGTGTCCTTACTGGTTCTCCCCCAATCGATACTTTGCTCAAGAACGATTATCATTATTACGAACTAATTAAAGGAAGAAGATCATATAACCATAATGGCAAAATCATTAACAGCAACCACATTATGTCAAAACTAAACACCTTCGACTTTTCTCAATATTACAAGATAAACAACCTCTTCTTTTTGGAGGAAAAATACGAAAAATTACTCCAAATCTATGACCCATCCATATATACCGATGGTTCTGTCATGAACGACGGAGCAGCATGTGCATTTACAGTCTGTCTTAAAAACTCATTCGTATATGATTATGCAGTTAAACTTCATGTAGATAACTCGATCTACCAAGCTGAATTATTCGCAATTTACAAGGCAATGGAATGGTCCATTAACTCTTCTCATCATGAAATTCTTATCCTTACAGACAGCCACTCATCCTATGACGCCCTTCAAATTGCATTTCCACGCAATTATATAATTTATAATATCTACAATCTTTTACTACATTTCCCTAACAAAAAGTTCTATATCTCATGGATTAAATCTCACATAGGTATCCCGGGAAACGAAAGAGCCGATTCTCTGGCGAAGGCGGTTATAGATAACAACCAATACAACGATTGCCAGGAATTGCTTCTTCCACAATCCAAATTCAAGTATATCTTTAGGCAAAAAACTCTGGATGAATGGCAACTCTCATGGACTCAGTCGACAAAGGGTCGCGATACTTACAGTATAATTAATAAAGTTGACATACAGTTCATCTGTGATCGCCCTACGTTACCTAACTACATTACTGGTCATGGAAGTTTCCCATCATTTCTACATAAAATTAAAAAAAGAGACTCACCACTTTGTTTATGCAGAAAGAGTATTGGAAACGCTACACACTATATCTTTGGAAACTGCCCCATAATGAAACATCATTTCCATTTTGACAGAAACAAAACATTGAGAGAAAATTTGAATAACACTCTTTTCAACGCAGGCAACTTCCAGAGACTTCTAGAAAATTACGACATTTTAAACAAACATTTTTCGTTTATTTCTAAGACTATAGCTAAACCTTAATCCTTTTTTTTTTACATTCTATTTAACCTGTAAATATATTTCAATATTTATTTATACATATGTGTCCGCACTGCCTTCAATAATAAGGCAGTATTTGTAACATGCTTTTTATGTTGTAATAAATGTGCGTCACCCTGCTTGCGCTGCCTGGCAGCCCCTTTTTCCCCTCGTGGACTTATTGTCCCTATACCTCACGGTAGGCTGTCCACGAGTGGGCGATTTCGGGCCCCGCTTCCTACGGCACCGTATAGCAGGCGTGCTGCGCACGCCTGCAAAATCTTGTAAAAAAGGCAATCACGTTCGAACGAACCTCGAAACGGGTCCCCACTGCCTACGGCACCGTATAGCAGACGTGCTGCGCACTGCAAACTCTTTTTAAAAAGCCTATCGCTCTCGAACGAAAGTCGCACCGTGTCCCCGCTGCCTACGACATCGTATAGCAGTCGTGCTGTGCACGCCTGCAAAATCTTGTAAAACAGATAATTTCGCTCGAACGAGCCTCCAACCGGGTCCCCGCTGCCTACGGCACCGTATAGCAGGCGTGCTAAGCACGCACTGCAAACTCTTATGAAAAAGCCTTTCGCTATAACGAAAGACGAACCTGGTCATCGCTGCCTACGGCACCGAATGGCAGACGTGCTGCGCACGCACTGCTCTGACATATCGGAGCCCCTCCTGTTTATGAACCTCTACTAATATGAAATCTCGAAGTGAACGAACCTCGAACCGGGTACCCGCTGCCTACGGCACCGTATAGCAGGCGTGCTGCGCACGCACTGCAAACTCTTTTAAACAAGTGGGTAAGTGTGATCACAGATCGCACAGAGGGTTTCGTTTCATATTCCTTTAAAACAATTTATCCTTTTGCGAAATCTGTTAGTTCCACATTTCGCAACCAGGGGGCGCACTCTATTCTACACAAACCTCTATCCGAAGGAAACTCCGTTTTGCAACCTATCCGTAGGTATATTAGTCGAGGGGATCGGGTCTGTAGCACCCGTGGATGTGTTACTCGAGTTGGTGGCGGTCTTAAGCGAGAAATTAAGAAATTTGCTAAAAATACTATTCGGAAATAGTGGTAACTAAAATTTTGACATTTTTATTTTTCATAAGTAGCACATGTCTGAGTATATCATCTTCCTCAAAAAAACCACATCTAAAAAGGTCATAAACGCTAATTTTTTAAAAAGAAATCCAGCGCCCCTCCCCCGCCCTCCCGTCACAGGCAATTGCATACACCATTGCATAAGCTTTTTATTAAGTGTCATGAAGTATCTTAAAGTTGCAAACAGATCGCCTTGTTATATTTCCTAATTTTAACAAAATCGCGTTACGTTAGTTCCGCATTCCACCACCAGGGAGCGCACTCTATTCTTAACAAAAGCATATCTAAACAAAACTCCTTTGCGCAACCTCTCCGTAGATAAATCGTCGGGAGGGTGGCGGTGCGGTCTTAACCAAGAATTTAAAACATTTTCTGCGGTAACAAACGCTAAGATTTAATAAATAAATCTAGTCCCCCCCCCCTCAACTCCTCGAAATATCACACTCCATTCTTTTTTACACTTTTTCTTATGTGTTATAAAGTATCTTAAAGTTTCAAACACATCGCGTGGCGGTCTTAACCAATAATTTAAGATATTTCCTGAAATTGCTATTCGGAAATAGTGGTATGAACATTTATAAACCTTTTCATATTGAATAATTAATACTTATCTCATAGCCCGCCGTCGAAAAACCCACGCAAATTGTTAATTTCCTAATTTAAATGAAATCTCCGTTAAAAAAGCATGTGCCTAAATCTTAATCTCGCATTTGATGGAAATAAAAGGAATTAATTAAATAATAATTAATATCTCAGCTTGTAATTAAGCTATCTCTTTCAATCGTGTATGTATGAAATCTGCGACAGATTTCCCAGCGGATGTCGAAAAATTTAAGATTTAAAAAGTTTAAATTTCGTATTAGAATGTTCTCCGCTTAAATTTCTCCCGCGCCGATATGTCTGAAACATGACGGCAGCTGCGTACCGCTGAAGGGAAATCTCATTTCATTGTCTTTTCAAATACAGAAATTAAATTTTTATCGATCGATTTTTAGTGGATTTTTTGCGTTCTACCTTACGCAGAACATTGAAATTCATACCAAAATAAAGTAGAATTTTTTCCGCATAATTCTACACCTGTTACGAATTTGTACGACCAATACTTCCGCAGATGAGATTCCGCTTTTTAACTGCCCACTTCATTTATTGCTTAAATTACTCCGTGGTAACCCTGCATCGGCTGATTTTATGGAGCATCCGCCGAATTTACTGGCAACCCTTAGCAGAAACTCCGGAGGATTTGGAAAAAGTGCGTTCGAAGCTGCGTTCAAAACGTGGATTGGTTAATTTTAGAATTTAATTAGCCCGTAATTAGGTTAATTACCAACTTTGTCAAAATTTTATGATTTGTTGTTTGATGTGAGGTGTTCAGCTATAAGTACCCAAAATTTCAAGTTTCTAACATGTATAGTTTCTGAGAACGTGCTCTGTGAGGGACAGACAGACAGAGGAGCGAGACGAATAGGTTTCGTCAGACGAACGAAACCCTAAAAAGCTTTTCGCTGTAACAAAAGTTTAACCTGGTCCTCGCTGCCTACGGCACCTTATATTAGGCGTGCTGCGCACGCACTGCAAACTCTTTTTAAAAAGCCTATCGCGCTCGAACGAAAGTCGAACCGGGTCCCCGCTGCCAAAGACGACAAATAAAACTAATGCATAGTTATAAAGAAAAAGACATGGAACAAAAGAACAAGAAAACTAATGAGAGACCTCCATCCCCACTCCAAGGGAAAAAGCTAATAGATTCTGAAACAGCGCAAGATGATAATATGCCATTGGAAGAGCAATTTGAACAATTATTCAGACATCTCAAGAAACACAGGCCCCATAATGGTGAACAGGCATTAAAGTATCGACAAAATATCCTTAACAGAATAAAAGATCTGGACAAGCAACAAATTAACACACAAAGCCAAGAAAAGTCAATGAATGATGTAATACAAGAACTGAAAAGAGAGAATGAGGAACAAAAGACACAAATATTAAAGCAAGAGGAACAACTTAATACTCTATCAACTGAAGTTCAAGACCTCACGGAAAAACTAATAGATAAAGACGAAAAAGTCAAAGAACTCGAAAGAAAATTAAGAATTGAATCTCCAGCAAAACTAGCACAAAAATTCGAAAATCATTTTAATTTACTAAAACAATTTGAAACGGAAGAACATTTGATCAAAATACCCACTCAGAAATTTCAAGAAGATATACAACAACTTCTACAGCTTTTAGAAAATCAGATAGAGCAAATAGCTGTTGTTTTGATTTGTTGTAATGATTGTTTGATCAATCATGTCATACAACTGTCATGAACATGTCATGTCATACAATCATGACATGATCAATCATGTCAACAAATCAATCATGTCATAATCATGTATCATGTCGTAAATAGCGAATTGCAAAGACAACAAGATTACATAGAAAATATCCATTGTAAAATATCGAGGGAAATGGATTTAAAAACTGAGCTGAGAAACATGCTTAAAGAACACGAATCAAAAATAGAGAGATTCATTGAAGTAAGACAAGCACAAATAGCAGCAGAAGAATTTTCTCAACAAAAAATTACAACACATACCAATGAACTAGTATCTCCAGTTCCTCTATGTAAACCATCATATGCCACAACTCTAAACTCCCCAGCACCACAACAATCAAAGTCTGCTATATTGTTAACAAGAAAATCCACAACCAATATGTCCCTATTCAACATCCGCGATTTTATAAATAGAGAACTTAAGACAACAGTAAATCTTGCGAAAATATACTGCACTATTTCCAGAGATAAACGAACTATTATAGTACGCTCAAACACAGACGAAGATGTGAATAACATAGCAGACAAGATCCAGGAACACAGTAACATACTTGACCTCGTAGATTTAAATCTCGCAGTGGAAAAAAGGAAAAAAATAATCATTTTGGGAATCCCCCAAAACATAACAGTAGAAGAAATAAAAGAGAAATTAAGCGAAGATCTTGAATATGACATAAAAGCTAATGAACATAAAGAATTACAAAGAAAATCTCTAAAGACCTATCAACTTATGCTAGATTTGGAGGATAGATTGGCAACCAGATTGCTACGCCAAGGTCGTTTGCTGATTGGTTTTCTATCGTGTAAAATCGCTCAGTACGCCCCCATAATAAGGTGCAGTCAATGTCAAATCTATGGACATACAAAAGAGAGATGCAGAAGAAAAGAAACCTGCGCATATTGCATGAAGAACCATGAAACCTCAACATGTCCGAATAAAAATGATCCAAGGAAGCACAAATGCTATAATTGCTATAATTATGTGAACCCCGAAGGTCGCCAATACAAGTTCGATCATAGCGCAAATTCAAGCGAATGTAATATCTTTCAAAACCACTTCTATAATAGACATCGTGTAATTAACTACCGACAGCAACGTTCTCGAACCTAAATAAACTTTCAAATATCGTTACCCAAAATAACAATGTTCTTACTATTGCTTCCAACCCTGCTAATGTAGCAGTTCCAACTAAAGTAATTCATAACAAAGCAACTCTTTCCAAAATTAGATGTGTCCAAATTAATCTGAATAACTGTCGCGCAGCGAATCTAGAACTAATCAAATATATAAATAATCAACAAATTGACATAGCTATCATCCAAGATTACCATAGAACAAATAATTCATTTACAAGCCTCCCAATTGGATGGTCTCTTTATGCCTCAAAAAATGAAACAGCTGGAATTATCATAGCAAACTCCCAACTATATCACCTAAAAACCTTATCTTTTGACAACAGCATTTTTATTAACATTAGCACTAAATACCATGAATTAACACTTGGCTCGCAGTATTCCCGTCCTCGTTCCGCAAGAGACCTTAAAGAAGACCCACAAGCCTGGACCAACACTATCAGAGACTGTAAAAATATCATTTTAGCAGGCGATTTTAATGCTCACTTAAAGGACTGGGGATATAAATGCAATAATGCAAGAGGAGACATTCTTCTAGATTACCTCGCTTTAAATAACGTATCCATAGTTAATGATCCCAATGCACCATATACATTCAAACAGAACAAAAGGAAAAGTACTCCAGATCTAACTTTAAGTGGAAACCAAGCACGCAAATATCTCAATTCTTGGTACGTAGACGACATCAATGACTCCCTCAGCGACCATCTGTACATAAGATACGATTTAGATATAGATCCAGTTCTAAGAAATGAATACAGATTTAAAACTAAATTTGAGAATTTCAAAAAATTTAACAACCAACTCTCTCCTAATGTTGACAATCTACAGACAACTCTCAGCGAGGTCAAAAGTCCTAATGACTTGAATGAATGGACCCACAAATTTGAAGAGCTTCTACAAGAAATCATGGAATCTTCTCTCAAAAAGAAAAAACAGTCATATGAAGTAAATACAAAGTGGTACACAGATAATCTCAAAATACAAAGAAATCGATTAAACGCTTTACGGAAAAGATCAAATAAAAATCCTGAAAACGTACAATACCAAGTTAGCTACAAGAAAGAGAGAGCTAAATACAAATTAAACATCAAAAACGCAAAATTAAATTCGTGGAAATCCTTCTGTGAGACAACATCCACAACATACGGAACCGCTTTCAAAATTGTAAAGGGCAAATACCTCAAAAATACCGACTTAATACATTCAATACTTGACACATCAAATTCAACTGACATGTTTAGAGACATTCAACACCAACTCTTAAGCCATCATTTTGGAAAAGAAATCCCTGAAAATCTACATTCATTTGAATATTTGGAGCCACTATCAGAAAGTGATATAAATGAATATCTAATCAGCTATAGAGAACTAAAATATTGCGCATCAAGACAGTCGAACAACAAAGCCCCTGGCTTCGATAAGATCGATGCAAGGGTTACTAAAAACTTGATCAAAACTTTCCCACAATTAATGCTTCAACTATACAACAAATGCTTTTCCCTTGCCCATTTCCCAGACATATGGAAGAAAGGCATTGTCATTTATTTTCGAAAGAAGAATAAAGATCCTCGGCAATTAAAATCTTACCGACCGATAGTCCTTCTCCCTATGCTGGGAAAAGTCCTTGAACGATTAATCAAGATGCGTGCAATGACATTTTTAGAAGATATTTCCTTTCTCCATGAAATGCAATTTGGATTTCGCGAATCAAGAAGCACAATAGATGCCTTAAATGAACTGAAATCCTCTATCACAAATACATTAGAAAATACGAAATACTGTGGTATTCTTTCCTTCGATATAGAGGGAGCGTTTGATTCGATAGATTGGAATACTATCTCCCAAATAATCGATAATTCTCCTCTCCCTCTATATCTAAAACATTTACTAAAAAATTACATCTCCAATCGATATATTGGTTTAAAAGAAGGAAGCGTTGTAGAATGGTTCATTTCATTTAAAGGGTGCCCTCAGGGCTCATGCTTAGGTCCCATTCTTTGGTTGCTAATTGCAGATTTTATTATAAAGGAGTTCTACAAAATAGAATCAGACATGATAGTTTATGCTGACGATTTCGTAATTAAGGTTGCGGGAGACTCCAGACCTGAGTTGGAGCAAGTTGCTAATAGACGCATCGAAATTTTTTCAACTTTATGCAGGAATTTCAACCTTACAATATCGGAAACTAAAACAAAGGCCATGCTTTTTGGCCGCTTTCTTCTTAACAGACGTCGACCAATTTTCAAATTGAATAACAAAACTATCAAGTTTGAAAATACTATTCCCTATCTTGGCGTTATACTAGATCCAAAATTTAATTTTCAAGAGCATCTAACTCATACTAAAACAAAGGTAACTCAATTTTTAAACGGATTCAAAAGCCTAAAATCTCATAAAGGAGGAATATCTTCAAGTATACTGAAATTTTGGTACAACACCGTCATATTAAAACAAATTAGCTACGCTTATGAAATTTGGTTTCCAAGCCTCAACTCGCATGGGATAAGAAAATTAAAGTCAGTACAACGTACAGCTCTCTTAAGCATTATCAAGACCTATCGAAGTACTTCCTCTGACGCTCTCTGTGTCCTTACTGGTTCTCCCCCAATCGATACTTTGCTCAAGAACGATTATCATTATTACGAACTAATTAAAGGAAGAATATCATATAACGATAATGGCAAAATCATTAACAGCAACCACATTATGTCAAAACTAAACACCTTCGACTTTTCTCAATATTACAAGATAAACAACCTCTTCTTTTTAGAAGAAAAATACGAAAAATTACTCCAAATCTATGACCCATCCATATATACCGATGGTTCTGTCATGAGCGACGGAGCAGCATGTGCATTTACAGTCTGTCTTAAAAACTCATTCGTATATGATTATGCAGTTAAACTTCATGTAGATAACTCGATCTACCAAGCTGAATTATTCGCAATTTACAAGGCAATGGAATGGTCCATTAACTCTTCTCATCATGAAATTCTTATCCTTACAGACAGCCACTCATCCTATGACGCCCTTCAAATTGCATTTCCACGCAATTATATAATTTATAATATCTACAATCTTTTACTACATTTTCCTAACAAAAAGTTCTATATCTCATGGATTAAATCTCACATAGGTATCCCGGGAAACGAAAGAGCCGATTCTCTGGCGAAGGCGGTTATAGATTACAACCAATACAACGATTGCCAGGAATTTCTTCTTCCACAATCCAAATTCAAGTATATCTTTAGGCAAAAAACTCTGGATGAATGGCAACTCTCATGGACTCAGTCGACAAAGGGTCGCGATACTTACAGTATAATTAATAAAGTTGACATACAGTTCATCTGTGATCGCCCTACGTTACCTAACTATATCACTGGTCATGGAAGTTTCCCATCATTTCTACATAAAATTAAAAAAAGAGACTCACCACTTTGTTTATGCAGAAAGAGTATTGGAAACGCTACACACTATATCTTTGGAAACTGCCCCATAATGAAACATCATTTCCATTTTGACAGAAACAAAACATTGAGAGAAAATTTGAATAACACTCTTTTCAACGCAGGCAACTTCCAGAGACTTCTAGAAAATTACGACATTTTAAACAAACATTTTTCGTTTATTTCTAAGACTATAGCTAAACCTTAATCCTTTTTTTTTTACATTCTATTTAACCTGTAAATATTTTTCAATATTTATTTATACATATGTGTCCGCACTGCCTTCAATAATAAGGCAGTATTTGTAACATGCTTTTCTTGTTGTAATAAATGTGCGCCACCCTGCTTGCGCTGCCTGGCAGCCCCTTTTTCCCCTCGTGGACTTATTGTCCCTATACCTCACGGTAGGCTGTCCACGAGTGGGCGATTTCGGTCCCCGCTGCCTCGTCCCCGCTGGCTGTGATCAATGTTGTATCGTGTCAAAAAAGCTCCCGAAGTTTAGATAATTTTCTCCGGAATGGGGTAAGCTAGAGCCTTGTGTTATACATGTATCTTTTCGTCTTTATAAACTGTTCAAAATGGTATATAGTTTGTGTGTTTATGTGTAGGGGTTCAGGAGATATTTGTATTTAAACTTTCTTCTTCTTTAGTTTTGATTTCTCCACTGAACCAGGATTTACCACCTACACAATTGCTTCCTGTTGCTTTTTAAAATATTCATATTATTTAAAACTTGATGATTTATGCTTCTACAGACACTAATGAACATTTTAATACCTGCATTGGAACCCGGCGCGGCTTATTTCATATAAATTTAACCCCTTAAAGATCATGTACTTTTGGAATTTTTGGAGCCATTTTCGTTTTACAGTGTTCTTATTTTGCTTAATTTACATATTTATCCTTCCGAAAACCAAACACTATGGCTCATTTTAGATACATTGAAGTTCGTAGCACATTTTGGTACCATTTTTATCAAGTTTTCACTATCCATTATCCCTTTATTATCCATATTAAAAAGTGTTTTCATGTTTTTATCCCATAGTCTTAACATGGGAGAATTAATAGAATTCCATTGTAATTTTGACTGTGTTTATGTACTCAATACGATTAAATGCTGCTTGTTTCACCTTCTTTATCTTCTAAGCTTCATTTTAATACCTGTTTTGAATCTCTACGTTACTTTTTTCATAAAATTTTAGCCCTTTTTACTCAATTTACTTTCAATTTTGTAGAGCCATTTTCAATTTTTAACGCTTTTCACTTGCTCTAATTCATTCTATTTCTTAGCGATTACTAGTTACTTATGTTTCATTCATGTAAATGAAAGTTCGTAGTATCTTTTAGTATCATTTTTTTCAAATTTCCACCAATTATTAGCCCTTAAAACATTGAATTAAAGAGTGCTATTTTTGCAGTTTTTCACCATAGACTTAACATGGGGTAAACAATGGAATTCTATTACTTATTAAACTACATTGAAGTACTTTAAATGTAAATATATTGCATATTCCACATAATTCAAAGCATATGCTTCATTTTGGTACCATTTGTGTATAGTTTTAAAGTGATTTATTGTATTAAATGATTATTTCAAAATGTGTTATTTTTGCACTTTTACCATAACCCTTATCCCCATAGAAAGGCATGGGGTTTTGGAGGCATTTTATCATTTTTTTTATCATAGCTTAAATTTTAACTTAAAAAAATTATTTTGAAAAACTTTCGCCAGATTTGGCTATTTTAGTCCTTTAGCTTCTCTTCGCCTCCACTCATGCCTTTCTAGGATGTTTGTATATATTTTTAAAAAATTCGTGAAAAAGTGCTAAAAATGCTTTTGAAAATTCAGATTTCCCATAGGTTTCTATTGTGTTGTTTACTTTTTAAATTCATTTTTTTTAAACTATTAATTATGTTCCTTTCACTTAACTATTTTTACTTTCTGATAGCTGATTATTTTTACTTTTGAGTAGCGTATCTTGTATTAATTTATTCCTATTCTTAATATTTTTAATTTCAATTTTAAAATTGTAAATTTTTGTTCTGTGGCGGTTGGGTGGACAATGGTTGCTCAATTCGAGTACTGGTTCTTATGGGCAAATCGATATTAGAATAGTAAAATAAATAAAAATTAGCTAGACTACATTTATTGAAGAGTGATTGCTATTGACGCCATACATAATAACTGAACAGTGATTGGCTATGTTAAAGTAAATACTAGATAAATTTTCCGGCAACCACTGAATTTTAGAAAATATTAATGTTTTAATATCTTATATGCAACCAGCATTAACTTATAGGTTTTTTATTGATTTTTTTTAGTTCTTATCTGGTCTTAGGGGGTCATGCTGTGCTTTTAGGTTTCTCCACTTAGCCCTTTTAGGTCCGTGGCCGCCATTTTTGGCCACAATGATTTTCTCTATGGGAGATGCATTGGTAAGGAATTACAAAGATTTACAAGAAGTTTTAACTACCGGAGCTTTTACAAATTAATTATTATAGCCCAAATAGGGTTCTAGAGGTCTTCCGGGGTGCTTTCATCAGAAAACTTATAAATAGTAAGTTTGTTAAACAGGAGTTTCTCCATTTTGTTTCTTGGTAAAGCTCATTCTAATGTTACTACATTACAAATTAGTTCCATAATTTTCTAATTGTTATAAAACAAAAATTCTTTTGGTAGCTTTGGTTCTCAGGGGGCTATCTACATCTTTTACGATATAAGAATTTTATTAGGGTTGCCATCGGGCCACTAGAAACACCATTTTGCTTCCTTCTAATGAAACTTTTATCGAGAAATTTGTACAAATTGTTAAATATCTCGAAAACCATTGGCCATAGAGGTTTTCTGCCGCGCCGATTTCAACAGCAATCCGCCTTAGTGATCTCCCCCCCCCCTTTTTTTTCCATTATTCCGTTCTTCTCTAGCTCAATTGGGGCCCCGTCAGAGGGGGCAGAACGGGCACTCCCACAAATCGGCTTTTTTCTTCAATTTTTATATTCTTTAGGCCCACTTTCTTTCCACATTTTATCGCTACTAAATTTCTTTCATTGTTGCCACCCTTGCCTTCCCCCTCTCTTATCCTTAACATTGGCTACTTTTTAGCTTTTTGAGCTAGAGACTTGGTTGCACTTTTATTATTACTTATTCTGCTCCCTTTCATCGTCCCAGCTTCTAATTTTACAGTTTTTGCATTTGTTAAGGATTTTCCGTAACTTTTTGAACTTTTTTATTTATTTAGATATTTTCTTGATTTTTTCTTGTAGTTACTCACTACTATTTGCTAGAATTGTCCCATCCCACATTTTCATTTTCAGTACATCTCAACTCGCTTAACATTTGCAATTTCTCTGTTATTAGGGTTAATTCTTTGCTTTTTGCGGTATTGTGGTCATGTGGTGTGTGGATATTTGCCCCACCCTTTAAAATATTTTTTCCACCCCAGCTTCCCTTAACATTTGGTACTTCTACAGTTTTTGCACTACAGTACTACTTTTTGCTTTATTGCAGTACTGTTCTTGTGGGATAGTTGCCCCAATCTATATATTTTTTTTTCATTTCTTATTCGTTTTCCTTAACATTTGCAACTTTTAACTTTTAATAGGTTTATTTTGGTTTTTCCATTATTATGCTACGCTCCTACTTATATCTTGTCCCGCATTTAATTTTCTTCTTATATTACACACTTTCCATAGTTGTCTCCTCTGTTTCACGGGCGGTCCCTGCACTGATTTCCTCCACGTGTTGGTACTATCTTTCCTCATGTTATTTACACCTCTTCATTTTATTCTGTAGTTGTTTTTACACTCAGTTATTATCAAGCTTTTATTATCACCGGTTATCTCTTATTTTTTTTATTTTGGTGGTTATTATGTTATCATGTCACTTTCAGGCAAGTGCAGCGGGACCCATGTGGTGACCGGTAAGTATACTATTGTTATTCTTATTCCTATTTTCCTTGTTTTTAAACTAAAAATTTTTTTCTGACTTCTTTTTGGTTGTCCACTCACCCATCCGTACGGCAATCTTCTTACTAATTACTATTTTCACTATGTGATATTCTGACAGGTTATAATATAAATAAAATCGCAGAAATATATTTATAATGTACATACTTGTAAATATGCACATATATACTGTTTATACTTATAATTATGCACCATATTACCGTTTCATATATTATCAATCTGCTATTATTGGTATAGCAATTTAATTATTGTAATATACTGTATAACTGTATACAGGTAATGCACTGATTGAACCAGAATATTAATAATGATGGAATTATTAACTGTTTAAGTACATGATCTTTTCTGCACGGGAGGCAATGACACATATTTTCATACCCCCCCCCCCCCCCTTTTTTTTGGCAAATTTTTTCCTGCTGTCATTTATTTATTTATTTTTTTTTTTTTTTTTAATTATTATTATTCAAAAATTTTCCCCCTTTTAGGCAATAAAATTTTTTCTTAGTCATTTCCGGTAGTTACGACTACCGGTTTTTGCTATTTACTTTCTATATACCTTTCTTTCAAAAATGTATGCCAGAGGCCTAGTGATCCCCCGTCCAGTTACCCTGTAAATTACTCTATAAATTTAACAAAGTCTTTCAACTGTAAATATTTTAAATTTTATTTTTAACCTGTACATATTATTTTGATTGGTAGAAATATGAAAATATAAATTGAGCTTTAACTTATATTCTACTAAACTATAATTTTTTGTTATTGATCGTGAGAAATGTTAACACAATCTATTGATTCAATGGTCAGTCCCAAATCCCAGAGGCTACAGTCAACAACAACAAGTTCACAGCCTGTACATCAAGTGCACATACTAAATAGTAATCGCTTACCAATAGATAAAAAATTTCACTATCCAATACATGAAAAATTTCAATCACCAGAAGCTATTAAAAGAGAAAAAGAAAAGATACTAAAAAGACGACAAATAAAACTAATGCATAGTTATAAAGAAAAAGACATGGAACAAAAGAACAAGAAATCTAATGAGAGACCTCCATCCCCACTCCAAGGGAAAAAGCTAATAGATTCTGAAACAGCGCAAGATGATAATATGCCATTGGAAGAGCAATTTGAACAATTATTCAGACATCTCAAGAAACACAGGCCCCATAATGATGAACAGGCATTAAAGTATCGACAAAATATCCTTAACAGAATAAAAGATCTGGACAAGCAACAAATTAACACACAAAGCCAAGAAAAGTCAATGAATGATGTAATACAAGAACTGAAAAGAGAGAATGAGGAACGAAAGACACAAATATTAAAGCAAGAGGAACAACTTAATACCCTATCAACTGAAGTTCAAGACCTCACGGAAAAACTAATAGATAAAGACGAAAAAGTCAAAGAACTCGAAAGAAAATTAAGAATTGAATCTCCAGCAAAACTAGCACAAAAATTCGAAAATCATTTTAATTTACTAAAACAATTTGAAACGGAAGAACATTTGATCAAAATACCCACTCAGAAATTTCAAGAAGATATACAACAACTTCTACAGCTTTTAGAAAATCAGATAGAGCAAATACGCGACTTAAATAGCGAATTGCAAAGACAACAGGATTACATAGAAAATATCCATTGTAAAATATCGAGGGAAATGGATTTAAAAACTGAGCTGAGAAACATGCTTAAAGAACACGAATCAAAAATAGAGAGATTCATTGAAGTAAGACAAGCACAAATAGCAGGAGAAGAATTTCCTCAACAAAAAATTACAACACATACCAATGAACTAGTATCTCCAGTTCCTCTATGTAAACCATCATATGCCACAACTCTAAACTCCCCAGCACCACAACAATCAAAGTCTGCTATATTGTTAACAAGAAAATCCACAACCAATATGTCCCTATTCAACATCCGCGTTTTTATAAATAGAGAACTTAAGACAACAGTAAATCTTGCGAAAATATACTGCACTATTTCCAGAGATAAACGAACTATTATAGTACGCTCAAACACAGACGAAGATGTGAATAACATAGCAGACAAGATCCAGGAACACAGTAACATACTTGACCTCGTAGATTTAAATCTCGCAGTGGAAAAAAGGAAAAAAATAATCATTTTGGGAATCCCCCAAAACATAACAGTAGAAGAAATAAAAGAGAAATTAAGCGAAGATCTTGAATATGACATAAAAGCTAATGAACATAAAGAATTACAAAGAAAATCTCTAAAGACCTATCAACTTATGCTACATTTGGAGGATAGATTGGCAACCAGATTGCTACGCCAAGGTCGTTTGCTGATTGGTTTTCTATCGTGTAAAATCGCTCAGTACGCCCCCATAATAAGGTGCAGTCACTGTCAAATCTATGGACATACAAAAGAGAGATGCAGAAGAAAAGAAACCTGCGCATATTGCATGAAGAACCATGAAACCTCAACATGTCCGAATAAAAATGATCCAAGGAAGCACAAATGCTATAATTATGTGAACCCCGAAGGTCGCCAATACAAGTTCGATCATAGCGCAAATTCAAGCGAATGTAATATCTTTCAAAACCACTTCTATAATAGACATCGTGTAATTAACTACCGACAGCAACGTTCTCGTCCCTAAATAACCTTTCAAATATCGTTACCCAAAATAACAATGTTCTTACTATTGCTTCCAACCCTGCTAATGTAGCAGTTCCAACTAAAGTAATTCATAACAAAGCAACTCTTTCCAAAATTAGATGTGTCCAAATTAATCTGAATAACTGTCGCGCAGCGAATCTAGAACTAATCAAATATATAAATAATCAACAAATTGACATAGCTATAATCCAAGATTACCATAGAACAAATAATTCATTTACAAGCCTCCCAATTGGATGGTCTCTTTATGCCTCAAAAAATGAAACAGCTGGAATTATCATAGCAAACTCCCAACTATATCACCTAAAAACCTTATCTTTTGAAAACAGCATTTTTATTAACATTAGCACTAAATACCATGAATTAACACTTGGCTCGCAGTATTCCCGTCCTCGTTCCGCAAGAGACCTTGAAGAAGACCTACAAGCCTGGACCAACACTATCAGAGACTGTAAAAATATCATTTTAGCAGGCGATTTTAATGCTCACTTAAAGGACTGGGGATATAAATGCAATAATGCAAGAGGAGACATTCTTCTAGATTACCTCGCTTTAAATAACGTATCCATAGTTAATGATTCCAATGCACCATATACATTCAAACAGAACAAAAGGAAAGGTACTCCAGATCTAACTTTAAGTGGAAACCAAGCACGCAACTATCTCAATTCTTGGTACGTAGACGACATCAATGACTCCCTCAGCGACCATCTGTACATAAGATACGATTTAGATATAGATCCAGTTCTAAGAAATGAATACAGATTTAAAACTAAATTTGAGAATTTCAAAAAATTTAACAACCAACTCTCTCCTAATGTTGACAATCTACAGACAACTCTCAGCGAGGTCAAAAGTCCTAATGACTTGAATGAATGGACCCACAAATTTGAAGAGCTTCTACAAGAAATCATGGAATCTTCTCTCAAAAAGAAAAAACAGTCATATGAAGTAAATACAAAGTGGTACACAGATAATCTCAAAATACACAGAAATCGATTAAACTCTTTACGGAAAAGATCAAATAAAAATCCTGAAAACGTACAATACCAAGTTAGCTACAAGAAAGAGAGAGCTAAATACAAATTAAACATCAAAAACGCAAAATTAAATTCGTGGAAATCCTTCTGTGAGACAACATCCACAACATACGGAACCGCTTTCAAAATTGTAAAGGGCAAATACCTCAAAAATACCGACTTAATACATTCAATACTTGACACATCAAATTCAACTGACATGTTTAGAGACATTCAACACCAACTCTTAAGCCATCATTTTGGAAAAGAAATCCCTGAAAATCTACATTCATTTGAAAATTTGGAGCCTCTATCAGAAAGTGATGTAAATGAATATCTAATCAGCTATAGAGAACTAAAATATTGCGCATCAAGACAGTCGAACAACAAAGCCCCTGGCTTCGATAATTTCGATGCAAGGGTTACTAAAAACTTGATCAAAACTTTCCCACAATTAATGCTTCAACTATACAACAAATGCTTTTCCCTTGCCCATTCCCCAGACATATGGAAGAAAGGCATTGTCATTTATTTTCGAAAGAAGAATAAAGATCCTCGGCAATTAAAATCTTACCGACCGATAGTCCTTCTCCCTATGCTGGGAAAAGTCCTTGAACGATTAATCAAGATGCGTGCAATGACATTTTTAGAAGATATTTCCTTTCTCCATGAAATGCAATTTGGATTTCGCGAATCAAGAAGCACAATAGATGCCTTAAATGAACTGAAATCCTCTATCACAAATACATTAGAAAATAAGAAATACTGTGGTATTCTTTCCTTCGATATAGAGGGAGCGTTTGATTCGATAGATTGGAATACTATCTCCCAAATAATCGATAATTCTCCTCTCCCTCTATATCTAAAACATTTACTAAAAAATTACATCTCCAATCGATATATTGGTTTAAAAGAAGGAAGCGTTGTAGAATGGTTCATTTCATTTAAAGGGTGCCCTCAGGGCTCATGCTTAGGTCCCCTTCTTTGGTTGCTAATTGCAGATTTTATTATAAAGGAGTTCTACAAAATAGAATCAGACATGATATTTTATGCTGACGATTTCGTAATTAAGGTTGCGGGAGACTCCAGACCTGAGTTGGAGCAAGTTGCTAATAGACGCATCGAAATTTTTTCAACTTTATGCAGGAATTTCAACCTTACAATATCGGAAACTAAAACAAAGGCCATGCTTTTTGGCCGCTTTCTTCTTAACAGACGTCGACCAATTTTCAAATTGAATAACAAAACTATCAAGTTTGAAAATACTATTCCCTATCTTGGCGTTATACTAGATCCAAAATTTAATTTTCAAGAGCATCTAACTCATACTAAAACAAAGGTAACTCAATTTTTAAACGGATTCAAAAGCCTAAAATCTCATAAAGGAGGAATATCTTCAAGTATACTGAAATTTTGGTACAACACCGTCATATTAAAACAAATTAGCTACGCCTATGAAATTTGGTTTCCAAGCCTCAACTCGCATGGGATAAGAAAATTAAAGTCAGTACAACGTACAGCTCTCTTAAGCATTATCAAGACCTATCGAAGTACTTCCTCTGACGCTCTCTGTGTCCTTACTGGTTCTCCCCCAATCGATACTTTGCTCAAGAACGATTATCATTATTACGAACTAATTAAAGGAAGAAGATCATATAACCATAATGGCAAAATCATTAACAGCAACCACATTATGTCAAAACTAAACACCTTCGACTTTTCTCAATATTACAAGATAAACAACCTCTTCTTTTTAGAGGAAAAATACGAAAAATTACTCCAAATCTATGACCCATCCATATATACCGATGGTTCTGTCATGAACGACGGAGCAGCATGTGCATTTACAGTCTGTCTTAAAAACTCATTCGTATATGATTATGCAGTTAAACTTCATGTAGATAACTCGATCTACCAAGCTGAATTATTCGCAATTTACAAGGCAATGGAATGGTCCATTAACTCTTCTCATCATGAAATTCTTATCCTTACAGACAGCCACTCATCCTATGACGCCCTTCAAATTGCATTTCCACGCAATTATATAATTTATAATATCTACAATCTTTTACTACATTTTCCTAACAAAAAGTTCTATATCTCATGGATTAAATCTCACATAGGTATCCTGGGAAACGAAAGAGCCGATTCTCTGGCGAAGGCGGTTATAGATAACAACCAATACAACGATTGCCAGGAATTGCTTCTTCCACAATCCAAATTCAAGTATATCTTTAGGCAAAAAACTCTGGATGAATGGCAACTCTCATGGACTCAGTCGACAAAGGGTCGCGATACTTACAGTATAATTAATAAAGTTGACATACAGTTCATCTGTGATCGCCCTACGTTACCTAACTATATCACTGGTCATGGAAGTTTCCCATCATTTCTACATAAAATTAAAAAAAGAGACTCACCACTTTGTTTATGCAGAAAGAGTATTGGAAACGCTACACACTATATCTTTGGAAATTGCCCCATAATGAAACATCATTTCCATTTTGACAGAAACAAAACATTGAGAGAAAATTTGAATAACACTCTTTTCAACGCAGGCAACTTCCAGAGACTTCTAGAAAATTACGACATTTTAAACAAACATTTTTCGTTTATTTCTAAGACTATAGCTAAACCTTAATCCTTTTTTTTTTTACATTCTATTTAACCTGTAAATATTTTTCAATATTTATTTATACATATGTGTCCGACTGCCTTCAATAATAAGGCAGTATTTGTAACATTCTTTTTATGTTGTAATAAATGTGCGCCACCCTGCTTGCGCTGCCTGGCAGCCCCTTTTTCCCCTCGTGGACTTATTGTCCCTATACCTCACGGTAGGCTGTCCACGACTGGGCGATTTCGGTCCCCGCTGCCTAAAACTCTGGATGAATGGCAACTCTCATGGACTCAGTCGACAAAGGGTCGCGATACTTACAGTATAATTAATAAAGTTGACATACAGTTCATCTGTGATCGCCCTACGTTACCGAACTATATCACTGGTCATGGAAGTTTCCCATCATTTCTACATAAACTTAAAAAAAGAGACTCACCACTTTGTTTATGCAGAAAGAGTATTGGAAACGCTACACACTATATCTTTGGAAACTGCCCCATAATGAAACATCATTTCCATTTTGACAGAAACAAAACATTGAGAGAAAATTTGAATAACACTCTTTTAAACGCAGTCAACTTCCAGAGACTTCTAGAAAATTACGACATTTTAAAAAAACATTTTTCGTTTATTTCTAAGACTATAGCTAAACCTTAATCCTTTTTTTTTTTTTTTTTTTTACATTCTATTTAACCTGTAAATATTTTTCAATATTTATTTATACATATGTGTCCGCACTGCCTTCAATAATAAGGCAGTATTTGTAACATGCTTTTTATGTTGTAATAAATGTGCGCCACCCTGCTTGCGCTGCCTGGCAGCCCCTTTTTCCCCTCGTGGACATATTGTCCCTATACCTCACGGTAGGCTGTCCACGAGTGGGCGATATCGGTCCCCGCTGCCTCAAATAAAAATCCTGAAAACGTACAATACCAAGTTAGCTACAAGAAAGAGAGAGCTAAATACAAATTAAACATCAAAAACGCAAAATTAAATTCGTGGAAATCCTTCTGTGAGACAACATCCACAACATACGGAACCGCTTTCAAAATTGTAAAGGGCAAATACCTCAAAAATACCGACTTAATACATTCAATACTTGACACATCAAATTCAACTGACATGCTTAGAGACATTCAACACCAACACTTAAGCCATCATTTTGGAAAAGAAATCCCTGAAAATCTACATTCATTTGAAAATTTGGAGCCTCTATCAGAAAGTGATATAAATGAATATCTAATCAGCTATAGAGAACTAAAATATTGCGCATCAAGACAGTCGAACAACAAAGCCCCTGGCTTCGATAAGATCGATGCAAGGGTTACTAAAAACTTGATCAAAACTTTCCCACAATTAATGCTTCAACTATACAACAAATGCTTTTCCCTTGCCCATTTCCCAGACATATGGAAGAAAGGCATTGTCATTTATTTTCGAAAGAAGAATAAAGATCCTCGGCAATTAAAATCTTACCGACCGATAGTCCTTCTCCCTATGCTGGGAAAAGTCCTTGAACGATTAATCAAGATGCGTGCAATGACATTTTAGAAGATATTTCTTTTCTCCATGAAATGCAATTTGGATTTCGCGAATCAAGAAGCACAATAGATGCCTTAAATGAACTGAAATCCTCTATCACAAATACATTAGAAAATAATAAATACTGTGGTATTCTTTCCTTCGATATAGCGGGAGCGTTTGATTCGATAGATTGGAATACTATCTCCCAAATAATCGATAATTCTCCTCTCCCTCTATATCTAAAACATTTACTAAAAAATTACATCTCCAATCGATATATTGGTTTAAAAGAAGGAAGCGTTGTAGAATGGTTCATTTCATTTAAAGGGTGCCCTCAGGGCTCATGCTTAGGTCCCCTTCTTTGGTTGCTAATTGCAGATTTTATTATAAAGGAGTTCTACAAAATAGAATCAGACATGATAGTTTATGCTGACGATTTCGTAATTAAGGTTGCGGGAGACTCCAGACCTGAGTTGGAGCAAGTTGCTAATAGACGCATCGAAATTTTTTCAACTTTATGCAGGAATTTCAACCTTACAATATCGGAAACTAAAACAAAGGCCATGCTTTTTGGCCGCTTTCTTCTTAACAGACGTCGACCAATTTTCAAATTGAATAACAAAACTATCAAGTTTGAAAATACTATTCCCTATCTTGGCGTTATACTAGATCCAAAATTTAATTTTCAAGAGCATCTAACTCATACTAAAACAAAGGTAACTCAATTTTTAAACGGATTCAAAAGCCTAAAATCTCATAAAGGAGGAATATCTTCAAGTATACTGAAATTTTGGTACAACACCGTCATATTAAAACAAATTAGCTACGCCTATGAAATTTGGTTTCCAAGCCTCAACTCGCATGGGATAAGAAAATTAAAGTCAGTACAACGTACAGCTCTCTTAAGCATTATCAAGACCTATCGAAGTACTTCCTCTGACGCTCTCTGTGTCCTTACTGGTTCTCCCCCAATCGATACTTTGCTCAAGAACGATTATCATTATTACGAACTAATTAAAGGAAGAAGATCATATAACCATAATGGCAAAATCATTAACAGCAACCACATTATGTCAAAACTAAACACCTTCGACTTTTCTCAATATTACAAGATAAACAACCTCTTCTTTTTAGAGGAAAAATACGAAAAATTACTCCAAATCTATGACCCATCCATATATACCGATGGTTCTGTCATGAACGACGGAGCAGCATGTGCATTTACAGTCTGTCTTAAAAACTCATTCGTATATGATTATGCAGTTAAACTTCATGTAGATAACTCGATCTACCAAGCTGAATTATTCGCAATTTACAAGGCAATGGAATGGTCCATTAACTCTTCTCATCATGAAATTCTTATCCTTACAGACAGCCACTCATCCTATGACGCTCTTCAAATTGCATTTCCACGCAATTATATAATTTATAATATCTACAATCTTTTACTACATTTTCCTAACAAAAAGTTCTATATCTCATGGATTAAATCTCACATAGGTATCCCGGGAAACGAAAGAGCCGATTCTCTGGCGAAGGCGGTTATAGATAACAACCAATACAACGATTGCCAGGAATTGCTTCTTCCACAATCCAAATTCAAGTATATCTTTAGGCAAAAAACTCTGGATGAATGGCAACTCTCATGGACTCAGTCGACAAAGGGTCGCGATACTTACAGTATAATTAATAAAGTTGACATACAGTTCATCTGTGATCGCCCTACGTTACCTAACTATATCACTGGTCATGGAAGTTTCCCATCATTTCTACATAAAATTAAAAAAAGAGACTCACCACTTTGTTTATGCAGAAAGAGTATTGGAAACGCTACACACTATATCTTTGGAAATTGCCCCATAATGAAACATCATTTCCATTTTGACAGAAACAAAACATTGAGAGAAAATTTGAATAACACTCTTTTCAACGCAGGCAACTTCCAGAGACTTCTAGAAAATTACGACATTTTAAACAAACATTTTTCGTTTATTTCTAAGACTATAGCTAAACCTTAATCCTTTTTTTTTTACATTCTATTTAACCTGTAAATATTTTTCAATATTTATTTATACATATGTGTCCGCACTGCCTTCAATAATAAGGCAGTATTTGTAACATGCTTTTTATGTTGTAATAAATGTGCGCCACCCTGCTTGCGCTGCCTGGCAGCCCCTTTTTCCCCTCGTGGACTTATTGTCCCTATACCTCACGTTAGGCTGTCCACGAGTGGGCGATTTCGGTCCCCGCTGCCTACGGCACCGTATAGCAGTCGTGCTGCGCACGCCTGCAAAATCTTGAAAAAAAAGCAATTTCGCTCGAACGAACCTCCAACCGGGTCCCCGCTGCCTACGGCACCGTACAGCGGGCGTGCTACGCACGCACTGCAAACTCTTATGAAAAAGTCTTTCGCTATAACGAAAGTCGAACCTGGTCTTCGCTGCCTACGGCACCGAATAGCAGACGTGCTGCGCACGCACTGTAAACTCATTTTAAAAAGCCTATCGCGCTCGAACGAACCTCGAACCGGCCTTAGTGAACTCCCCCCCCCCTTTTTTCCCATTATTCCGTTCTTCTCTAGCTCAATTGGGGCCCCGTCAGTGGGGGCTGAACGGGCACTCCCACAAATCGGCTTTTTTCTTCAATTTTTACATTCTTTAGGCCCACTTTCTTTCCACATTTTATCGCTACTAAATTTCTTTCATTGTTGCCACCCTTGCCTTCCCCCCTCTCTTATCCTTAACATTGGCTACTTTTTAGCTTTTTGAGCTAGAGTCTTGGTTGCACTTTTATTATTACTTATTCTGCTCCCTTTCATCGTCCCAGCTTCTAATTTTACAGTTTTTGCATTTGTTAAGGATTTTCCGTAACTTTTTGAACTTTTTTATTTATTTAGATATTTTCTTGGTTTTTTCTTGTAGTTACTCTCTACTATTTGCTAGATTTGTCCCATCCCACATTTTCATTTTCAGTACATCTCAACTCGCTTAACATTTGCAACTTCTCTGTTATTAGGGTTAATTCTTTGCTTTTTGCGGTATTGTGGTCATGTGGTGTGTGGATATTTGCCCCACCCTTTAAAATATTTTTTCCACCCCAGCTTCCCTTAACATTTGGTACTTCTACAGTTTTTGCACTACAGTACTACTTTTTGCTTTATTGCAGTTCTGTTCTTGTGGGATAGTTGCCCCAATCTATATATTTTTTTTTTCATTTCTTATTCGTTTTCCTTAACATTTGCAACTTTTAACTTTTAATAGGTTTATTTTGGTTTTTCCATTATTATGCTACGCTCCTACTTATATCTTGTCCCGCATTTAATTTTCTTCTTATATTACACACTTTCCATAGTTGTCTCCTCTGTTTCACGGGCGGTCCCTGCACTGATTTCCTCCACGTGTTGGTACTATCTTTCCTCATGTTATTTAAACCTCTTCATTTTATTCTGTAGTTGTTTTTACACTCAGTTTTTATCAAGCTTTTCTTATCACCGGTTATCTCTTATTTTTTTTTTATTTTGGTGTTTATTATGTTATCATGTCACTTTCAGGCAAGTGCAGCGGGACCCATGTGGTGACCGGTAAGTATACTATTGTTATTCTTATTCCTATTTTCCTTGTTTTTAAACTAAAAAAAATTTTTTCTGACTTCTTTTTGGTTGTCCACTCACCCATCCGTAGGGCAATCTTCTTACTAATTACTATTTTCACTATGTGATATTCTGACAGGTTATAATATAAATAAAATCGCAGAAATATATTTATAATGTACATACTTGTAAATATGCACATATATACTGTTTATACTTATAATTATGCACCATATTACCGTTTCATATATTATCAATCTGCTATTATTGGTATAGCAATTTAATTATTGTAATATACTGTATATCTGTATACAGGTAATGCACTGATTGAACCAGAATATTAATAATGATGGAATTATTAACAGTTTAAGTACATGATCTTTTGGGCACGGGAGGCAATGACACATATTCCCACCCACCCCCTTTTTTTTTGGCAAATTTTTTCCTGCTGTCATTTATTTATTTATTATTTTTTTTAATTATTATTATTCGAAAATTTTCCCACATGTAGGCAATAAAATTTTTTCTTAGTCATTTTCGGTAGTTACGACTACCGGTTTTTGCTATTTACTTTCTATATACATTTCTTTCAAAAATGTATGACAGAGGCCTAGTGATCCCCCGTCCAGTTACCCTGTAAATTACTCTATAAATTTAACAAAGTCTTTCAACTGTAAATATTTTAAATTTTATTTTTAACCTGTACATATTATTTTGATTGGTAGAAATATGGAAATATAAATTGAGCTTTAACTTATATTCTACTAAACTATAATTTTTTTGTTATTGATCGTGAGAAATGTTAACACAATCTATTGATTCAGTGGTCAGTCCCAAATCCCAGAGGCTACAGTCAACAACAACAAGTTCACAGCCTGTACATCAAGTGCACATACTAAATAGTAATCGCTTACCAATAGATAAAAAATTTCACTATCCAATACATGAAAAATTTCAATCACCAGAAGCTATTAAAAGAGAAAAAGAAAGGATACTAAAAAGACGACAAATAAAACTAATACATAGTTATAAAGAAAAAGACATGGAACAAAAGAACAAGAAAGCTAATGAGAGACCTCCATCCCCACTCCAAGGGAAAAAGCTAATAGATTCTGAAACAGCGCAAGATGATAATATGCCATTGGAAGAGCAATTTGAACAATTATTCAGACATCTCAAGAAACACAGGCCCCATAATGATGAACAGGCATTAAAGTATCGACAAAATATCCTTAACAGAATAAAAGATCTGGACAAGCAACAAATTAACACACAAAGCCAAGAAAAGTCAATGAATGATGTAATACAAGAACTGAAAAGAGAGAATGAGGAACAAAAGACACAAATATTAAAGCAAGAGGAACAACTTAATACCCTATCAACTGAAGTTCAAGACCTCACGAAAAAACTAATAGATAAAGACGAAAAAGTCAAAGAACTCGAAAGAAAATTAAGAATTGAATCTCTAGCAAAACTAGCACAAAAATTCGAAAATCATTTTAATTTACTAAAACAATTTGAAACGGAAGAACATTTGATCAAAATACCCACTCAGAAATTTCAAGAAGATATACAGCAAATTCTACAGCTTTTAGAAAATCAGATAGAGCAAATACGCGACTTAAATAGCGAATTGCAAAGACAACAGGATTACATAGAAAATATCCATTGTAAAATATCGAGGGAAATGGATTTAAAAACTGAGCTGAGAAACATGCTTAAAGAACACGAATCAAAAATAGAGAGATTCATTGAAGTAAGACAAGCACAAATAGCAGCAGAAGAATTTCCTCAACAAAAAATTACAACACATACCAATGAACTAGTATCTCCAGTTCCTCTATGTAAACCATCATATGCCACAACTCTAAACTCCCCAGCACCACAACAATCAAAGTCTGCTATATTGTTAACAAGAAAATCCACAACCAATATGTCCCTATTCAACATCCGCGATTTTATAAATAGAGAACTTAAGACAACAGTAAATCTTGCGAAAATATACTGCACTATTTCCAGAGATAAACGAACTATTATAGTACGCTCAAACACAGACGAAGATGTGAATAACATAGCAGACAAGATCCAGGAACACAGTAACATACTTGACCTCGTAGATTTAAATCTCGCAGTGGAAAAAAGGAAAAAAATAATCATTTTGGGAATCCCCCAAAACATAACAGTAGAAGAAATAAAAGAGAAATTAAGCGAAGATCTTGAATATGACATAAAAGCTAATGAACATAAATAATTACAAAGAAAATCTCTAAAGACCCACCAACTTATGCTAGATTTGGAGGATAGATTGGCAACCAGATTGCTACGGCAAGGTCGTTTGCTGATTGGTTTTGTATCGTGTAAAATCGCTCAGTACGCCCCCATAATAAGGTGCAGTCACTGTCAAATCTATGGACATACAAAAGAGAGATGCAGAAGAAAAGAAACCTGCGCATATTGCATGAAGAACCATGAAACCTCAACATGTCCGAATAAAAATGATCCAAGGAAGCACAAATGCTATAATTGCTATAATTATGTGAACCCCGAAGGTCGCCAATACAAGTTCGATCATAGCGCAAATTCAAGCGAATGTAATATCTTTCAAAACCACTTCTATAATAGACATCGTGTAATTAACTACCGACAGCAACGTTCTCGACCCTAAATAACCTTTCAAATATCGTTACCCAAAATAACAATGTTCTTACTATGGCTTCCAACCCTGCTAATGTAGCAGTTCCAACTAAAGTAATTCATAACAAAGCAACTCTTTCCAAAATTAGATGTGTCCAAATTAATCTGAATAACTGTCGCGCAGCGAATCTAGAACTAATCAAATATATAAATAATCAACAAATTGACATAGCTATAATCCAAGATTACCATAGAACAAATAATTCATTTACAAGCCTCCCAATTGGATGGTCTCTTTATGCCTCAAAAAATGAAACAGCTGGAATTATCATAGCAAACTCCCAACTATATCACCTAAAAACCTTATCTTTTGACAACAGCATTTTTATTAACATTAGCACTAAATACCATGAATAAACACTTGGCTCGCAGTATTCCCGTCCTCGTTCCGCAAGAGACCTTGAAGAAGACCTACAAGCCTGGACCAACACTATCAGAGACTATAAAAATATCATTTTAGCAGGCGATTTTAATGCTCACTTAAAGGACTGGGGATATAAATGCAATAATGCAAGAGGAGACATTCTTCTAGATTACCTCGCTTTAAATAACGTATCCATAGTTAATGATCCCAATGCACCATATACATTCAAACAGAACAAAAGGAAAGGTACTCCAGATCTAACTTTAAGTGGAAACCAAGCACGCAACTATCTCAATTCTTGGTACGTAGACGACATCAATGACTCCCTCAGCTACCATCTGTACATAAGATACGATTTAGATATAGATCCAGTTCTAAGAAATGAATACAGATTTAAAACTAAATTTGAGAATTTCAAAAAATTTAACAACCAACTCTCTCCTAATGTTGACAATCTACAGACAACTCTCAGCGAGGTCAAAAGTCCTAATGACTTGAATGAATGGACCCACAAATTTGAAGAGCTTCTACAAGAAATCATGGAATCTTCTCTCAAAAAGAAAAAACAGTCATATGAAGTAAATACAAAGTGGTACACAGATAATCTCAAAATACAAAGAAATCGATTAAACGCTTTACGGAAAAGATCAAATAAAAATCCTGAAAACGTACAATACCAAGTTAGCTACAAGAAAGAGAGAGCTAAATACAAATTAAACATCAAAAACGCAAAATTAAATTCGTGGAAATCCTTCTGTGAGACAACATCCACAACATACGGAACCGCTTTCAAAATTGTAAAGGGCAAATACCTCAAAAATACCGACTTAATACATTCAATACTTGACACATCAAATTCAACTGACATGTTTAGAGACATTCAACACCAACTCTTAAGCCATCATTTTGGAAAAGAAATCCCTGAAAATCTACATTCATTTGAAAATTTGGAGCCACTATCAGAAAGTGATTTAAATGAATATCTAATCAGCTATAGAGAACTAAAATATTGCGCATCAAGACAGTCGAACATCAAAGCCCCTGGCTTCGATAAGATCGATGCAAGGGTTACTAAAAACTTGATCAAAACTTTCCCACAATTAATGCTTCAACTATACAACAAATGCTTTTCCCTTGCCCATTTCCCAGACATATGGAAGAAAGGCATTGTCATTTATTTTCGAAAGAAGAATAAAGATCCTCGGCAATTAAAATCTTACCGACCGATAGTCCTTCTCCCTATGCTGGGAAAAGTCCTTGAACGATTAATCAAGATGCGTGAAATGACATTTTTAGAAGATATTTCCTTTCTCCATGAAATGCAATTTGGATTTCGCGAATCAAGAAGCACAATAGATGCCTTAAATGAACTGAAATCCTCTATCACAAATACATTAGAAAATAAGAAATACTGTGGTATTCTTTCCTTCGATATAGAGGGAGCGTTTGATTCGATAGATTGGAATACTATCTCCCAAATAATCGAAAATTCGCCTCTCCCTCTATATCTAAAACATTTACTAAAAAATTACATCTCCAATCGATATATTGGTTTAAAAGAAGGAAGCGTTGTAGAATGGTTCATTTCATTTAAAGGGTGCCCTCAGGGCTCATGCTTAGGTCCCCTTCTTTGGTTGCTAATTGCAGATTTTATTATAAAGGAATTCTACAAAATAGAATCAGACATGATAGTTTATGCTGACGATTTCGTAATTAAGGTTGCGGGAGACTCCAGACCTGAGTTGGAGCAAGTTGCTAATAGACGCATCGAAATTTTTTCAACTTTATGCAGGAATTTCAACCTTACAATATCGGAAACTAAAACAAAGGCCATGCTTTTTGGCCGCTTTCTTCTTAACAGACGTCGACCAATTTTCAAATTGAATAACAAAACTATCAAGTTTGAAAATACTATTCCCTATCTTGGCGTTATACTAGATCCAAAATTTAATTTTCAAGAGCATCTAACTCATACTAAAACAAAGGTAACTCAATTTTTAAACGGATTCAAAAGCCTAAAATCTCATAAAGGAGGAATATCTTCAAGTATACTGAAATTTTGGTACAACACCGTCATATTAAAACAAATTAACTACGCTTATGAAATTTGGTTTCCAAGCCTCAACTCGCATGGGATAAGAAAATTAAAGTCAGTACAACGTACAGCTCTCTTAAGCATTATCAAGACCTATCGAAGTACTTCCTCTGACGCTCTCTGTGTCCTTACTGGTTCTCCCCCAATCGATACTTTGCTCAAGAACGATTATCATTATTACGAACTAATTAAAGGAAGAAGATCATATAACCATAATGGCAAAATCATTAACAGCAACCACATTATGTCAAAACTAAACACCTTCGACTTTTCTCAATATTACAAGATAAACAACCTCTTCTTTTTAGAGGAAAAATACGAAAAATTACTCCAAATCTATGACCCATCCATATATGCCGATGGTTCTGTCATGAACGACGGAGTAGCATGTGCATTTACAGTCTGTCTTAAAAACTCATTCGTATATGATTATGCTGTTAAACTTCATGTAGACAACTCGATCTACCAAGCTGAATTATTCGCAATTTACAAGGCAATGGAATGGTCCATTAACTCTTCTCATCATGAAATTCTTATCCTTACAGACAGCCACTCATCCTATGACGCCCTTCAAATTGCATTTCCACGCAATTATATAATTTATAATATCTACAATCTTTTACTACATTTTCCTAACAAAAAGTTCTATATCTCATGGATTAAATCTCACATAGGTATCCCGGGAAACGAAAGAGCCGATTCTCTGGCAAAGGCGGTTATAGATAACAACCAATACAACGATTGCCAGGAATTGCTTCTTCCACAATCCAAATTCAAGTATATCTTTAGGCAAAAAACTCTGGATGAATGGCAACTCTCATGGACTCAGTCGACAAAGGGTCGCGATACTTACAGTATAATTAATAAAGTTGACATACAGTTCATCTGTGATCGCCCTACGTTACCTAACTATATCACTGGTCATGGAAGTTTCCCATCATTTCTACATAAAATTAAAAAACGAGACTCACCACTTTGTTTATGCAGAAAGAGTATTGGAAACGCTACACACTATATCTTTGGAAACTGCCCCATAATGAAACATCATTTCCATTTTGACAGAAACAAAACATTGAGAGAAAATTTGAATAACACTCTTTTCAACGCAGGCAACTTCCAGAGACTTCTAGAAAATTACGACATTTTAAACAAACATTTTTCGTTTATTTCTAAGACTATAGCTAAACCTTAATCCTTTTTTTTTTTTACATTCTATTTAACCTGTAAATATATTTCAATATTTATTTATACATATGTGTCCGCACTGCCTTCAATAATAAGGCAGTATTTGTAACATGCTTTTTATGTTGTAATAAATGTGCGCCACCCTGCTTGCGCTGCCTGGCAGCCCCTTTTTCCCCTCGTGGACTTATTGTCCCTATACCTCACGGTAGGCTGTCCACGAGTGGGCGATTTCGGTCCCCGCTGATTTTACATTCTATTTAACCTGTAAGTATATTTCAATATTTATTTATACATATGTGTCCGCACTGCCTTCAATAATAAGGCAGTATTTGTAACATGCTTTTTATGTTGTAATAAATGTGCGCCACCCTGCTTGCGCTGCCTGGCAGCCCCTTTTTCCCCTCGTGGACTTATTGTCCCTATACCTCACGGTAGGCTGTCCACGAGTGGGCGATTTCGGTCCCCGCTGCCAACGGCACTGTGTAGCAGGCGTACTGCGCACGCCTGCAAAATCTGGTAAAAAAGGCAATCTTGCTCGAACGAACCTCCAACCGGGTCCCCGCTGCCTACGGCATCGTATAGCAGGCGTGCTGCGCACGCGCTGCAAACTCTTTAAAAAAACGTATCGCGCTCTAACGAAAGTCGGACCGGGTTCCCGCTGCCTTCGGCATCGTAGAGCAGGCGTGCTGCGCACGCACTGCAAACCACCAGGGAGCGCACTCTATTCACAACAAAACTGCATCGGAATGAAAGTCCGTAAAACAACGTATCAGTAGATATGTTAAACAAATCGCCTTGTTAGATTGCCTAAATTTAACAAAATTGCGTTATGTTAGTTCTGTATTCCACCACCAGGGAGCGCACTGTATTCTTAACAAAAACATATCTGGACGAAACGCCTTCACGCAACCTTTCCGTTGATACATGGGTCGGGATGGTGACGGTCTTAACCAAGAATTCTGTTAGTTCCACATTCCACCACCAGGGAGCGCACTCTATTCATAACAAAACTGTGTCGAAAGAAAAGTCCGTTAAACAACCTACCAGTAGATATGTTACTCGAGTTGGTGGCCGTCTTAAGCAAGAATTTAAGATATTTGCACAAATTACTATTCGGAAATAGTGGTAACTAAACTTGTGACATATTTATATTCAATAAGTAGTATGTATATCAATGTGTTATGAACTATCTTAAAGTTTCAAGCAGATCGCCTTGTTATATTTCCTGAATTTAACAAAATCGCGTTATGTTAGTTCCACATTCAGCCACCAGCGTGCGCACACTATTCATAACAAAACTGTATCGGAAGGAAAGTCAGTTAAACAACCTACCAGTAGATATGTTACTCGAGGTGGTGGCGGTCTGAAGCAAGAATTTAAAATATTTGCAGAAATTACTATTCGGAAATACTGGTAATTAAACTTTTGACATTTTTTTATTTAATAAGTAGCATATATCTCAACGTGTTATGAACTATCTTAAAGTTTCAAGCAGATCGCCTTGTTATATTTCCTAAATTTAACAAAATCGCGTTATGTTAGTTCCTCATTCTACCAGCAGGGAGCGCACTCTATGCCTACAAAACTGGAGCGGAAGGAAAGTCCGTTAAACAACCTATCAGTAGATATGTTACTCGAGGTGGTTGCGGTCTTAAGCAAGAATTTAAGATATTTGCACAAATTACTATTCGGAAATAGTGGTAACTAAACTTTTGACATTTTTATATTTAATAAGTAGCATATATCTCAATGTGTTATGAACTATCTTAAAGTCGCAAGCAGATCGCCCTGTTAACTGGAGCGGAAGGAAAGTCCGTTAAACAAACTATCAGTAGATATGTTACTCGAGGTGGTGGCGGTCTTAAGCAAGAATTTAAGATGTTTGCACTAATTACTATTCGGAAATAGCGATAACTAAACTTTTGACATTTTTTTATTTAATAAGTAGTATGTATATCAATGTGTTATGAACTATCTTACTGCAAACTCTTTTTAAAAAGCCTATCGCGCTCGAACGAACCTCGAACAGGGTGCACGCGTACAGGGTGCACCGTATAGCAGGCGTGCTACGCACACACTGCAAAAACTGGTATTCTGCCTCTACCCCTACAGCGGGGACAAACTGTGTTCGTGATGTCCAACAGTTTCATATGAAACACCGCTGTATTAAGTCAAAACCAGAAGAAGTTGCAAAATTTAACCCTTTATGGGCACGCTGAGAGGGGGGGAGGGGGAAGAGAAATGTGGGGATAAACTGGGCTCGTGATGCCAAACAGTTTGATATGAAACACCTCTGTATTAAGTCAAAACCAGAAGAAGTTGCAAAAGTTAACCCTTTATGGGCACACTGAGAGGGGGGAGGGGAAAGAGAAAGGTGGGGACAAACTGGGCTCGTGATGCCAAACAGTTTGATACGAAACACCTCTGTATTAAGTCAAAACCAGAAGAAGTTGCAAAAGTTAACCCTTTATGGGCACGCTTAGAGGGGGGAGCTGGAAGAGAAAGATTGGGACAAACTGGGCTCGTGATGCCAAACAGTTTGATATGCAACATGACTGTCATATTTAAGAAAGAAGAGAAGATGAAAAAGTTAATCCTTTAAGGGCCGACACCCGAAAAGTGAAATGATGTGTGTAGTAGAATTGTTTTGAAGAGCTACAACCAAAAAAGAGCTACAATCAAAACGACGCTAAAGATGTATTTGGTGATGTTAGTCCCACATTCTACCACCAGGGAGCTCACTCTATTCCTACCAAAACTGGAGCGGAAGAAAAGTCCCTTAAACTACCTATCATTAGATATGTTACTCGAGGTGGTAGCGGTCTTAAGCAAGAATTTAAGATATTTGCACAAATTACTATTCGGAAATAGTGGTAACTAAACTTTTGAAATTTTTATATTCAAAAAGTAGTATGTATATCAATGTGTTATGAACTATCTTAAAGTTTCAAGCAGATCGCCTTGTTATATTTCCTGAATTTAACAAAATCGCGTTATGTTAGCTCCACATTCTACCACCAGGGAGCGCACACTATTCATAACAAATCTGTATCGGAAGGAAAGTCCGTTAAACAACCTATCAGTAGATATGTTACTCGAGGTGGTGGCGGTCTGAAGAAAGAATTTAAGATATTTGCACAAATTACTATTCGGAAATAGTGGTAACAAAACTTGTGACATTTTTATATTTAATAACTAGCATATATATCAATGTGTTATCAACTGTCTTAAAGTTTCAAGCAGATCGCCTTGTTATAATTCCTAAATTTAACAAAGTCGCGTTAGTTCCACATTCTACCACCAGGGAGCGCACTGTATTCTTAACCAAAACATATCTGAACGAAACGCCTTTACGCGACCTTTCCGTAGATACATGGGTCGGGATGGTGGCGGTCTTAACAAAGAATTCTGTTAGTTCCACATTCCACCACCAGGGAGCGCAATCTATTCATAACAAAAGCGTATCTGAACGAAACTGTGTTAAAAAACCTATCAGTGGATATGTTACTCGAGTTGGTGGCGGTCTTAAGCTAGAAATTAAGAAACTTGCTAAAATTACTATTCGGAAATAGTGGTAACTAAAAATTTGACATTTTTATATTTAATAAGTAGCATATATCTGAGGACTCCCTCAAGAAAGGGTATCTAAAAAGGTCATAAAAGCTAATTTTTTAAAAAAGAAATCCAGCACCCCTCCCCGTCTGCCTAAAAAAGGTCCAAAACACACCTCATTGTCCATTACACATACCGATTACGTAAATAATAATGTATTACCCCCTGAGACAATATTTTCTTCAACTTCTAAGGAAATACGTTGTTGGCATTGCTGCAATTGAATACCACTGCCTTATTTTTTCCAAAACGCACCTCATTGTTCACTACAAATCAGATTAATAAACTAATAATTAATATCTCAGCTGCTAATTAAGCTATCACGCACTAAAATTATCCTATAGCGGGCGAAGAAACTATAATGCGAGCTAACTGGGATATTTAATCAAATGTATTTCCCGCCAAACAGATTAATTAAATAATAATTAATATCTCAGCTTCTAATTAACCAATCTCTTTGAACTTGGTATGTATGGAATCTGCGACAAATTTCCCGTCCGGTTGTCAAAAAATTTTATCCAAAAATTTAATATTTAAAAAGTTTAAATTTCGTATTATATTATCCTAGTATCCAAAACCGCAAAGCACCATGATGGCTACAGCTGCTTCTCGGAAAAATGAAATCTCTTTTCCTTGTCTTTTCAAATAAAGAAATTAAATTTTTATTGATCCATTTTTAGTTAATTTTTTGCGTTATACCCAACACAGAAACATGAAATTTATACCATATTGAAGTAGATTTTTTTCGCGTGTTTCTGCTCCTTTTACGAATATCTCGGACCATTAGATCGAGAGATTCGATTTCGCTTTTTAAATTTCCACTTCATTTTCATCATCTCGGTAACCGCTAGCCTCGACAGATATAATCAGGGTTCAGGTTTTGTGAATCCTCCAATGGTAGTAATCCGAAGCTAGCCTCGTGAAGAGGGTCCAATTGTAGTCAGAGAATTGCTTTTGGATAAAAAAAGATTCATTTTTCCTTCGACAATGAGTCGTTAATTAGCTAATTGCGTCCGTAATTACGGCGGGATTTTCTCGAAACCGCAAACACCGGGTGCCCGAGAAAACGGCGGTGCGAATCGACATATCATAAGACGCTCTGCGTGGCCCGGGAGCGAAGGAGTTCCGGTCACAAGGGCGAATGTTACACACATACAGACAGACAGACAAACGTTTAGGGACATTAATAGTAATTACTAGCTGGCTTCGCCCGCTAGCGGGCCCCTCCTTTTCATGAATCACTCCTCTTCATGATTCCCTCCTTTTTTATAAAATCTCGAAGCGAACGAAATTCGACCTGGGTCCCCGCTGCCTACGGCACCGTATAGCAGGCGTGCTGCGCACGCACTCATACCCCTCCTTTTTATGAAACTCTAACAATATGAAATCTGGAAGCGAACGAACGTCGAACCAGGTTCCAGGTGCCTTCGGCACCGTATAGCAGGCGTGCTGCGCACGCACTGCAAAATCTTCTAAAAAAGGCAATCTCGCTCAAACGAAAATCCAACCGGGTCCTCGCTGGCTACGGTACCGTATAGCAGGCGTGCTGCGTACGCACTACAAAATCTTGTGAAATGGCAATCTCACCCGAAAGAACCTCGAACCGGGTCCCCGTTGCCTGCGGCACCGTATAGCAGACGTGCTGCGCAAGCCTGCAAAATCTTGTACAAAAGGAAATCTCGCTCGAACGAACCTAGACCCGGGTCCCCGCTGCCTACGTCACCGTATAGCAGGCGTTCTACGCACGCACTGCAAACTCTTTAACAAAGCGTATCGCGCTCGAACAAAAGTCGAACCGCGTTCCCGATGCTTTCGGCACCGTATTCCAGGCGTGCTGCGCACGCACTGCAAAAATTTAGAAAAAGTCTTTCGCTATAACGAAAGTCGAATGCCTAATTTTAACAAAATCGCGTTATGTTAGTTCCGTATTCCACTACCTGGGAGCGCACTGTATTCTTAACAAAAACATATCTGAACGAAACGCGTTCACTCAACCTTTCAGTAGATACATGGGTCGGGATGGTGGCGGTCTTAACCAAGATTTCTGTTAGTTCCACTTTCCACCACCAGGGAGCGCACTCTATTCATAACAAAAGTGTGTCGGAAGGAAAGTCCGTTAAACAACCGATCAGTAGATATGTTACTCGAAGTGGTGGCGGTCTTAAGCCAGAATTTAAGATATTTGCGCAAATTACTATTCGGAAATAGTGGTAACTAAACTTTGGACATTTTTATATTTAATAAGTAGCATATATATCAATGTGTCAGCAGATTGCCTTGTTATAATTCCAAAATTTAACAAAATCGTGTAACGTTAGTTCCAAGTTCTACCACCAGGGAACGCACTCTATTAATAACAAAACTGTCTTGGAAGGAAAGTCCGTTAAATAACCTATCAGTAGATATGTTAAACAGATCGCCTTCTTAGATTGCCTAATTTTAACAAAGTAGCATTAAGTTAGTTCCGTATTCCACCACCAGGGAGCGCACTGTATTCTTAAAAAAAACATATCTGAACGAAACGCGTCCACGCAAACTTTCCGTAGATAAATGGGTCGGGATGGTGGCGGTTTTAACCAAGAATACTGTTAGTTCCACATTCCCCCAACAGGGAGCACATTCTATTTATTCATAACAAAATTGTGTCGGAAGGAATGTCCGTTAAACAACCTATCAGTAGATATGTCACCCGAGAAGTTGGCGGTCTTTAGCAAGAATTTAAGATATTTGCATAAATTACTATTCGGAAATAGTGGTAACTGAACTTTTGACATTTTTATATTTAATAAGAAGCATATATCTCAATGTGTTATGAACTATCTTAATGTTTCAAGCAGATCGCCTTGTTATATTTCCTAAAATTAATTAAATCCCGTTATGTTAGTTCCACATTCTACCACCAAGTAGCGCACTCTATTTATAACAAAACTGGAGCGGAAGGAAAGTCCATTAAACAACACATCGGAAGATATGTTAAACAGATCGTCTTGTTAGATTGCCTAATTTTAACAAAATCGCGTTATGTTAGTTCCGTATTCCACCACCAGGGAGCGCACTGTATTCTTAACAATAACATATCTCAACGAAACACCTTCACGCAACCTTTCCGTAGATACATGGGTCGGGATGGTGGCGGTCTTAACCAAGAATTCTATTAGTTCCACATTCCACCACCAGGGAGCGCTCTCTATTCATAAAAAAAATTTGTCGAAAGGAAAGTCCGTTAAACAACCTACCAGTAGATATGTTACTCTTGGTGGTGGCGGTCTTAAGCAAGAATTTAAGATATTTGCACAAATTACTACTCGGAAATAGTGGTAACTAAACTTTTGACATTTTTATATTTAATAAGTAGCATATATCTCAATGTGTTATGAACTATCTTAAAGTTTCAAGACACATCTACTTGTTATTTTTCCTAATTTTAACAAAATTGCGTTACGTTAGTTCCGCATTCCGCCGCCAGGGAGCGCACTCTACGCGTACCAAACGCGTATCTGAAGGAAACTCCTTCACGCAACCTTTCCGTATATACATGAGTCGTAATGGTGGCGTTATTAACCAAGAATTCTGTTAGTTCCGCATTCCACCACCAGGGAGCGCACACTATTCATAACAAAAGTGTATCTGAACGAAACAGTGTTAAAAAACCTATCAGTGGATATGTTACTCGAGTTGGTGGCGGTCTTAAGCTAGAAATTAAGAAACTTGCTGAAATTACTATTCGGAAATAGTGGTAACTAAAAATTTGACATTTTTATATTTAATAAGTAGCATATATCTGAGGACTGCCTCAAGAAACGGTATCTTAAAAGGTCATAAAAGCTAATTTTTAAAAAAGAAAACCAGCGCCCCTCCCCGTTTGCCTAAAAAGGATCCAAAACGTACCCCATTATCCACTACACATACAGATTCATTAAATAAAAATTAATATCGCAACTTACAAATAAGCTATCACGCACAGAAATTATCCGATAACAATGTGTTATAAACTGTCTTAATGTTTCAAGCAGATCGCCTAGTTATATTTCCTAAAATTAATTAAATCGCGTTATGTTAGTTCCACATTCTACCACCAGGGAGCTTACTCTATTCATAACAAAACTGAATCGGAAAGAAAGTCCGTTAAACAACCTATCAGTAGATATGTTAAACAGATCGCCTTCTTAGATTGCATAATATTACGCTTTCACGCAACCTTTCCGTAGATACATGGGTCGGGGAGGTGGCGGTCTTAACAAAGAATTCTGTTAGTTCCACATTCCACCACCAGGGATCGCACTCTATTCATAACAAAACTGTGTCGAAAGAAAAGTCCGTTAAACAACCTACCAGTAGATATGTTACTCGAGGTGGTGGCCGTCTTAAGCAAGAATTTAAGATATTTGCATAATTTACTATTCGGAAATAGTGGTAACTAAACTTGTGACATTTTTATATTTAATAAGTAGCATTTATATCAATGTGTTATGAACTGTCTTAAAGTTTCAAGCAGATCGCCTTGTTATAATTCATAAATTTAACAAAATCGCGTTATGTTAGTTCCACATTCTACCACCAGGGAGCGCATACTATTCATATCAAAACTGTATCGGAAGGAAAGTCCGTTAAACAACCTATCAGTAGATATGTTACTCGAGGTATTGGCGGTCTGAAGCAAGAATTTAAGATATTTGCACAAATTACTATTCGGAAATAGTGGTAACTAAACTTTTGACGTTTTTTTATTTAATAAGTAGCATATATCTCAACGTGTTATGAACTATCTTAAAGTATAAAGCAGATCGCCTTGTTATATTTCCTAATTTTAACAAAATCGCGTTATGTTAGTTCCGCATTCTACCACCAGAGAGCGCACTGTAATCTTAACCAAAACATATCTGAACGAAACGCCTTTACGCAACCTTTCCGTAGATGCATGGGTCGGGATGGTTGCGGTCTTAACAAAGAATTCTGTTAGTTCCACATTCCTCCACCAGGGAGCGCACTCTATTCATAACAAAAGCGTATCTGAACGAAACTGTGTTAAAAAACCTATCAGTCGATATGTTACTCGAGTTAGTGGCGGTCTTAAGCTAGAAATTAAGAAACTTGCTAAAATTACTATTCGGAAATAGTGGTAACTAAAAATTTGACATTTTTATATTTAATAAGTAGCATATATCTGTGGACTCTCTCAAGAAAGGGTATTTAAAAAGGTCATAAAAGCTAATTTTTTAAAAAAGAAATCCAGCACCCCTCCCCGTCTGCCTAAAAAGGATCCAAAACGCACCACATTGACCATTACACATACAGATTAAGTAAATAATAATGTATTACCCCCTGAGACAATATTTTCTTCAACTCTTAAGGAAATACGTTATTGGCATTGCTGCAATTGAATACCACTGCCTAAATTTTTTTCCAAAACGCACCTCATTGTTCACTACAAATCAGATTAATAAACTAATAATAATATCTCAGCAGCTAATTAAGCTATCACGCACCGAAATTATCCTATAGCGGGCAAAGCAACTATAATGCGAGCTAACTGGGATATTTAATCAAATGTATTTCCCGCCAAACAGATTAATTAAATAATAATTAATATCTCAGCTTCTAATTAACCAATCTCTTTAAACTGGGTATGTATGGAATCTGCGACAGATTTCCCGTCCGGTTGTCAAAAAATTTTATCCAAAAATTTAATATTTAAAAAGTTTAAATTTCGTATTTTATTATCCTGTATCCAAAACCGCAAAACGCCATGATATCTACAGCTGCTTCTCGGAAAAATGAAATCTCTTTTCATTGTCTTTTCAAATGAAGAAATTAAATTTTTATCGATCGATTTTTAGTGGATTTTTTGCGTTATACCCAACGCAGAAACATAAAATTTATACCAAATTGAAGTAGATTTTTTTTCGCGTGTTTCTACACCTTTTACGAATATCTCGGACCATTAGATCGGGAGATTCGATTTCGCTTTTTAAATTTCGACTTCATTTTCATCATCTCTGTATCCGCTAGCCTCGACAGATAAAATGGGGTTCAGGTTTTGTCAATCCTCCAATGGTAGTGCTCCGAAGCTAGCCTCGCGAAGAGGGTCCAATTGTAGTCAGACTGCTGCTTTCGGATAAAAAAGATTCATTTTTCCTTCGACAATGAGTCGTTAATTAGCTAATTGCGTCCGTAATTACGGCGGGATTTTCTCGAAACCGCAAACACCGGGTGCCCGAGAAAACGGCGGTGCGAATCGACATATTATAAGACGCTCTGCGTGGCCCGGGAGCGAAGGAGTTCCGGTCACAAGGGCGAATGTTACACACATACAGACAGACGTTTACGGACAGTAATAGTAATGACTAGCTGGCTTCGCCCGCTAGCGGGCCCCTCCTTTTCATGAACCCCTCGTTTTCATGAGCACCTCCTCTTCATGAACTTCCTTTTTTATAAAATCTCGAAGCGAACGAACCTCGACCCGGGTCCCCGCTGCCTACGGCACCGTATAGCGGTCGTGCTGCGCACGCACTGCAAACTCTTTTTAAAAAGCCTTTCGATATAACAAAAGTTGAACCTGTTCCTCGCTGCCTACGGCACCTTATAGCAGGCGTGCTGTGCACGCACTGCAAACTCTTTTTAAAAAGCCTATCGCGATCGAACGAAAGTCGAACATTGTCCCCGCTGCCTACGGCACCGTATAGCAGGCGTGTGCAAAATATTTAAAAGAGCCTATCGCACACGAACGAAAGTCGAACCGGGTTCCCGCTGCCTTCGGCACCGTATAGCAGGCATGCTGCGCACGCACTGCAAACTCTTTTAAAAAAACCTTTCGCTATAACGAAAGTCGAACCTGGTCCTCGCTGCTTACGGCACCGTATAGCAGGCGTTCTGCGCATGCACTGCAAACTCTTTTTTAAAAGACTTTCGCGCTCAAACGAAAGTCGAACCGGTTACCCGCAGCCTACGGCACCTTATAGCAAAATCTTGTAAAAAAGGCAATCTCGCTCGAACGAACCTCGAACCGGGTCTTCGCTGAATTTCGTTAAATTTAGATTTGACAAAATCGCCTTATGTTAGTTCCACATTCTACCACCAGGGAGCGCACTCTATTCATAACAAAACTGTATCGGGATGAAAGTCCGTTAAACAACGTATCAGTAGATATGTTAAACACATCGCTTTGTTAGATTGCCTAATTTTAACAAAATCGCGTTATGTTAGTTTCGTATTCCACCACCAGGGAGCGCACTGTATTCTTAACAAAAACATATCTGAACGAAACGCCTTCACGCAACCTTTCCGTAGATATATGGGTCGGGATGGTGGCGGTCTTAACCAAGAATTCTGTTAGTTCCACATTCCTCCACCAGGGAGCGCATTCTATTCATAACAAAACTGTGTCGGAAGAAAAGTCCGTTGAACAACCTATCAGTCGATATGTTACTCGAGGTGTTGGCGGTATTAAGCAAGAATTTAAGATATTTGCACAAATTACTATTCGGAAATAGTGGTAAGTAAACTTTTGACATTTTTGTATTTAATAAGAAGCATATATCTCAATGTGTTATGAACTATATTAATTTTTCAAGCAGATCGCCATGTTATATTTCCTAAAATTAATTAAATCGCGTTATGTTAGTTCCACATTCTACCACCAGGGAGCGCACTCTATTCATAACAAAACTGTATCGGAAGGAAAGTCCGTTAAACAACCTATCAGTAGATATGTTATTCGAGGTGGTGGCGGTCTTAAGCAAGAATTTAAGATGTTTGCAGAAATTACTATTCGGAATTAGTGGTAACTAAACTTTTGACATTTTTATATTCAATAAGTAGTATGTATATCAATGTGTTATGAACTATATTAAAGTTTCAAGCAGATTGCCTTGTTATATTTCCTGAATTTAACAAAATCGCGTTATGTTAGTTCCACATTCTACCACCAGGGAGCGCACACTATTCATAACAGAACTGTATCGGAAGGAAAGTCCGTTAAACAACCTATCAGTAGATATGTTACTCGAGGTGGTGGCGGTCTGAAGCAAGAATCTAAGATATTTGTAGAAATTACTATTCGGAAATAGTGGTAACTGAACTTTTGACATTTTTTTATTTAATAAGTAGCATATATCTCAACGTGTTATGAACTATCTTAAAGTTTCAAGCAGATCGCCTTGTTATATTTCCTAAATTTAACAAAATCGCGTTATATTAGTCCCACATTCTACTACCAGGGAGCGCACTCTATTAATAACAAATCTGGAGCGGAAGGAAAGTCCGTTAAACTACCTATCATTAGATATGTTACTCGAGGTAGTGGCGGTCTTAAGCAAGAATTTAAGATATTTGCACAGATTACTATTCGGAAATAGTGGTAACTAAACTTTTGACATTTTTTTATTTAATAAGTAGCATATATCTCAACGTGTTATGAACTATCTTAAAGTTTAAAGCAGATCGCCTTCTTAGATTTCCTAATTTTAACAAAATCGCGTTATACTAGTCCCACATTCTACTACCAGGGAGCGCACACTATTCATAACAAAACTGTGTCGAAAGAAAAGTCCGTTAAAGAACATACCAGCAGATATGTTACTCGAGGTGGTGGCCGTCTTAAGCAAGAATTTAAGATATTTGCACAAATTACTATTCGGAAATAAAGGTAACTAAACTTTTGACATTTTTGCATTTAATAAGTAGCATATATATCAATGTGTTATGAACTGTCTTAAATTTTCAAGCAGATCGCCTTGTTATATTTCCTAAATTTAACAAAATCGCGTTATGTTAGTTTCACATTCTACCACCAGGGAGCACACTCTATTCATAACAAAACTGTGTCGGAAGGAAAGTCCGTTAAACCACCTATCAGTAGATATGTTACTCACCGTATAGCAGGCGTGTGCAAAATCTTTAAAGGAGCCTATCGCACTCGAACGAAAGTCGAACCGGGTTCCGGCTGCCTTCGGCACCGTATAGCAGGTATGCTGCGCACGCACTGCAAACTCTTTTAAAAAAAACCTTTCGCTATAACGAAAGTCGAACCTTGTCCTCGCTGCTTACGGCACCGTATAGCAGGCGTGCTGCGCATGCACTGCAAACACTTTTTAAAAGACTTTCGCGCTCGAACGAAAGTCGAACCGGTTACCCGCAGCCTACGGCACCTTATAGCAAAATCTTGTAAAAAAGGCAATCTCGCTCGAACGAACCTCGAACCGGGTCTTCGCTGAATTTCGTTAAATTTAGATTTGACAAAATCGCCTTATGTTAGTTCCACATTCTACCACGAGGGAGCGCACTCTATTCATAACAAAACTGTATCGGAATGAAAGTCCGTTAAACAACGTATCAGTAGATATGTTAAACAGATCGCCTTGTTAGATTGCCTAATATTATCAAAATCGCGTTATGTTAGTTTCGTATTCCACCACCAGGGAGCTCACTGTATTCTTAACAAAAACATATCTGAACGAAACGCCTTCACGCAACCTTTCCGTAGATATATGGGTCGGGATGGTGGCGGTCTTAACCAAGAATTCTGTTAGTTCCACATTCCACCACCAGGGAGCGCATTCTATTCATAACAAAACTGTGTCGGAAGGAAAGTCCGTTAAACAACCTATCAGTAGATATGTTACTCGAGGTGTTGGCGGTATTAAGCAAGAATTTAAGATATTTGGACAAATTACTATTCGGAAATAGTGGTAAGTAAACTTTTGACATTTTTTGTATTTAATAAGAAGCATATATCTCAATGTGTTATGAACTATCTTAATTTTTCAAGCAGATCGCCATGTTATATTTCCTAAAATTAATTAAATCGCGTTATGTTAGTTCCACATTCTACCACCAGGGAGCGCACTCTATTCATAACAAAACTGTATCGGAAGGAAAGTCCGTTAAACAACTTATCAGTAGATATTTTAAACAGATCGCCTTGTTAGATTGCATAATATTACCAAAATCGCGTTATGATAGTTCCGGATTCCACCACCAGGGAGCGCACTGTATTCTTAACAAATACCTATCTGAACGAAACGCCTTCACGCAACCTTTCCATAGATAAATGGGTCGGAAAGTTGGCTGTCTTAACAAAGAATTCTGTTAGTTCCACATTCCACCACCAGGGAGCGAACTCTATTCATAACAAAACTGTGTCGGATGCAAAGTCCGTTAAAAAAATTATCAGTAGATATGTTACTCGAGGTGGTGGCGGTCTTAAGCAAGAATTTAAGATGTTTGCAGAAATTACTATTCGGAATTAGTGGTAACTAAACTTTTGACATTTCTTTTTCAATAAGTAGTATGTATATCAATGTGTTGTGAACTATCTTAAAGTTTCAAGCAGATTGCCTTGTTATATTTCCTGAATTTAACAAAATCGCGTTATGTTAGTTCCACATTCTACCACCAGGGAGCGCACACTATTCATAACTAGTGCTGTAAAAGTAACGACTAAATGAATACCCGTATGATGTCGTTACTTTCGAACTCGCTACCCGTTAGAAAGTATTCGTTACTCGTTACTGTTCAAAAACCGAGTATTAACAATCATCGTATGTACTACAAACCTGCAGCAATAGCAAATCTAATTATATACCGCACATGAGTCTTTTGAAGAATTCGTTACTATTTTAACGTAAAATATGTGCTGCCATCTGTACGTTAAAAATACATTTAATTTTCTACGTTTTAATGAAAAACAGGCAAACAAAATTAAAATACGATGCATAATTGAATATAACATGTCTAAATTGTATAATTCCTTACTTATGAAATAAGGAATAATCGGAGAAAGCAATTTAGGAAGAGTAAAAGTTCACCAAATTTATACGAAAACTATGAAATACAATTACACAGACAAAATATTTTACAAACAAATTTACTTATTAATTTTACACTAAAAGTAATTATGTATTATGAAAATTTAATTTCTGAAATAATATGAAAATATTTAAATATATATATATTTAATTTCTTAAGTGATTATCCTATCAAATGACACTGTATTTCAGTCACATTATTATTTCTGAAATTATTGATTTATATTTAAAAATACCCTTTTTTCAAGTATGAAATTTAAAAACATAGCAACAAAAATATTTGGCACAGATGTCATATACGCATCACACTAGCGTGATTTTTTTTTCTGATGCCAATTTGGTGAAAACCTTGTTTTCGAATACAAGTTACACATATATATATATATTAAATAGGGAATAACAATAAATAAAAAATGTGTCATTAATAACTATAGAACAAAACAATTTATATAATTAAAAAAAAGAAAATAAAAGTAACTATACAATTTATTAACAAATAAACAACATCCGAGTTACCATATCAAGCAAAATAACGGCACTTTGCCGCCAGTTAAGTACCCCGGTGATTATATGACAGTGGCCTCAGAAAAAAATTGCGCCAATATGGTGCGTATATGACATCTGTGCCAATTATTTTTACAAGCCAAACAGAAAAAAAAAGCAATTTAACAAATTACAACGACCATTTGGAAAATGATTTTTTCAAAGACTAAAATTTAAGACATAAAAAATCGCACGGAATTGATCATACATATTTCGTACGCCATGGATTAAACATTAACATTCTTGGACCAATTTTAAATGAAATTTCATTTTTAAATTTCTAAACATCCCACAATATTACTTTTTATATCGTCGTATAGAGAAAAAAAAATACATTTTTAATTGCAATTTGTTTGAAAGCTGTATCTCAATTTGTTTCTGAGTTATTAATTTTTTTTTTGTAGTTTTTATTACTTTTTTGTCATAGTGGCAACAGAAGTATCCATCTCTGTTGAAAGTAAAGGGAAAATACAGATTACTGTATAGACCCATCAGGAAACGAATAAAATGCGGATTCAACCAATAAAAAGCTTCAGATATGTTTTTGATTTCCTACCCTGACTGAGGACAATAACCATTTTTCCAAATGGTTAAAAACAATTAGAAAACAGTAATTCTGCTTTTTCAGAATTTAGTGTCACCCCCGATGACAAAAAAAAAAAAAAAATATGTACATAAATATAGATAGTTCAGTTATAAGACTTAAAACACACGCGTTTATTTTATATAAAATGACGTGATCCGCATCCGCTGAAGAATTTCTTTCGCTATTTAAGAAATTCGACAAAAAAAATGGTTATCTCATGATTCATATGGTTTCATTTGTTTGTAATATTAATGTAGATACTTAAAATTAAGTTCAGTTTATAAAAACTTCATGTTTTATCAGAAGTTATTAACTTATATTTTTTCGAAACAGCAGGTATTTTAATTACCCCTTTTTTTTCAGTTTTTATGAGAAAATGGCATCAAAAAGATATAATTGGTACTTTCCAACTATTTTTCCTGTACTTTTACTTTCTACAGAAATGGAGTACTTGAGTTACAAAAATTATACAAATGGCATTTAAAACTACAAAAAAAAAAAATAATAATAATAATAATAATATCTCAAAAATAAATCGAGATGCAGTTTTCAAACAAATTGCATTTAAAAGTACTTTTTCCCCCAATACGACGGTATAAAAATTGGAAATGTGCGATGCTTAGAAGTTAAAATAAATGCGGTAGAGATTATTCCGTACAATGATACCTCTGCTTTGTTTTACGGCTGGCTTATACAACGGGGCGTGTTTTTTTTTTTTTTTTTGGAGACGACACTTTATTAGCTTAGCTGGAAGAAAGAAATAGCATACCGGAGGTTAAAAAAATTAAACTTTATCATAAAAACATTTTTACAAGCAATCTAAAAACTCATCTTTATCATAAAAATATATATTTTTTTAAATTTAAAACATAAATACACGTACAAAGATATTTTTATAGGATAAAGAATGCACTGAAAGCAAACCTGTAAATTTTAGAACAGAATTTCTTAAAAAATTTCAGAATATTTAAAAGAAATGTGTTTCATTTTAGACTTTATCATCTTATCAACCAACAGTTTACGTCAATCGCATTATTATTTTAGAAATCTTTGATTTATGTTTTATAATAATATTTTTTCCATTCTTTTTAGTTTTAATGAAGCACGCCTTTCAGATAATATATAACCTGATTTTGAAAAAAAAAATCTTTCAGATGCTACTGCAAGCTCAGAGTATAAAATAACTATGCTTCTTTTTCTTTCCATAATGAAGGAATCAACAAGTCCCTACGAAATCAAAATTGTTTGAGATTTGAGAATAAATGATACTAACAGAATGATACGCATACACTGATACGTAAACAACTAACGCCGAAATATCCGAGTCTGAATACAAATTCGCATCTTTTACCGCATCCGGCTATCTGCTCCATTCATGAATTATACAAACGTAAGCAGCGTTTGCAGTTAGTTTCATCTTGTTCGGCTGCGTATTGACGCAGTAACGACTAACGAGTCGTACTTCGAAGTACCGATTCGGTATTTCGTATCTTAGAGAATACCCGTTACTTAATAACGAATATGTGCGGTTTGCTACAGCTCTATTCATAACAGAACTGTATCGGAAGGTAAGTCCGTTAAACAACCTATCAGTAGATATGTTACTCGAGGTGGTGGCGGTCTGAAGCAAGAATCTAAGATATTTGTAGAAATTACTATTCGGAAATAGTGGTAACTAAACTTTTGACATTTTTTTATTTAATAAGTAGAATATATCTCAACGTGTTATGAACTATCTTAAAGTTTCAAGCAGATCGCCTTGTTATATTTCTAAATTTAACAAAATCGCGTTATATTAGTCCCACATTCTACTACCAGGGAACGCACTCTATTCCTAACAAAACTGGAGCGGAAGAAAAGTCCGTTAAAGAACCTACCAGTAGATATGTTACTCGAGGTGGTGGCCGTCTTAAGCAAGAATTTAAGATATTTGCACAAATTACTATTCGGAAATAGTGGTAACTAAACTTTTGACATTTTTGCATTTAATAAGTAGCATATATATCAATGTGTTTTAAACTAGCTTAAATTTTCAAGTAGATCGCCTTTTTAGATTTCCTAATTTTAACAAAATCGCTTTATGTTAGTTCCGAATTCCACCACCAGGGAGCGCACTGTATTCTTCAGAAAAACATATCTGAACGAAACTGTGTTGGAGCGGTCGAAGCACACTAGTCTTTGTCATAATAATATCTGTAATGCGAATAGGTTTTCTAAAATAAAATATTTCGTGGTTAAAAAAGCACGCGTCTCCATTTTAATCTATGCATTATATAGAAATGGAGCAGATTAATTAAATAATAATTAATATCTCAGCTTCTAATTAACCAATCTCTTTGAACTGGGTATGTATGAAAACTGCGACAGATTTCCCGTCCGGTTGTCAAAAAATTTTATCAAAAAATTTAATATTTAAAAAGTTTAAATTTCGTATTAAATTATTGTAGTATCCAAAACCGCAAAGCGCCATGATGTCTACAGCTGCTTCTCGGAAAAATGAAATCTCTTTTCATTGTCTTTTCAAATTAAGAAATTAAAAAATTTAATCGATCGATTTTTAGTGGATTTTTTGCGTTATACCCAACGCAGAAACTTGAAATTTATACCAAAATAAAGTAGATTTTTTTTCGCGTGTTTCTATACCTTTTACGAATTTCTAGGATCATTAGTTCGGGAGATTCGAATTGGCTTTTTAAATGTCTACTACATTTTCATCATCTCGGCAACCGCTAGCCTCGCAGATAAAATCGGGGTGCAGGTTTCGTCAATCCTCCAATGGTAGTGCTCCGAAAGCTAGCCTCGCAAAGAGGGTCCCATTGTAGTCAGGATTGCTGATTTTGGATAAAAAGATTCAATTTTCAAAGGTTTTTCCTTCGACAATGAGTCGTTAATTAGCTAATTGCGTCCGTAATTACAGCGGGATTTTCTCGAAACCGCAAACACCGGGTGTCCGAGAAAACGGCGGTGCGAATCGACATATCATAAGACGCTCTGCTTGGCCCGGGAGCGAAGGAGTTCCGGTCACAAAGGCGAATGTTACACACATACATACAGACAGACAGACAGACGTTTACGGACATTAATAGTATTGACTAGCTGGCTTCGCCCGCTAGCGGGCCCCTCCTTTTCATGAGCCCCTCCTTTTTTATAAAATCTCGAAAGAAAGAACCCCTATTTTTATCGGAGCCCCTCCTTTTTATGAACCTCTAATAATATGAAATCTCGAAGTGAACGAACCTCGAACCGGGTCCCCGCTGCCTACGGCACCATATAGCAGGCGTGCTGCGCACGCACTGCAAACTCTTTTAAAAAACCTTTCGCTATAACGAAAGTCGAACCTGGTCCTCGCTGCCTACGGCACCGTATAGCAGCCGTGCTGCGCACGCACTGCAAACTCTTTTTAAAAAGCCCTTCGGGCTCGAACGAAAGTCGAACCGGGTCTCCGCTGCCTAAGGCACAGTATAGCATGCGTGCTACGCACGCACTGCAAATTCTTTAAGGGGGGAATTGGGGGGGATGGACACCGGAGATGCATAAACATAGTAGCAAGGGGGGAAGAGAAAGATGGGGAAAAACTGGGCTCGTGATGCCCAACAGTTTGATGAGAACTCTCTCTGAGGCGGAACTTCCTACTTATAGGAGCAAAAATCACCGAGTTATTGTCTTTTGAAAAAAAAAGTTTGCAAAAATTTGCTTTTTTTGGCCATAACTTTCTGGAAAGACCTCGTAAAGCTTAGTTAACATGATTTTCAGTTCGGAAATTTTAATACCTTTAATTTAAGGTGTATTATGTGGGGGGGGATTAGCTTAAATTAAAAAGTTCAATAAAAACAGTCATAACTTTATGGTCGTGCCTCGTATGTCTAAGCTTGTATGTTATTCAGTTCGGAATTTAATTTACCTTTATTTTAAGGTTTATGTTGAGGGGGTGCGTGGGAAATTTAATGAGTTCGAGTCTCAGATTCAATTTTGAAGGGATTTTCCATCGATTATGAGTTGTTAATTAGCTATTGACGTCCGTAATTACGGCCGGATTTTCTCAAAACCACAAAGTCCGTTTTTCTCGGAAAATGGCGGCCCGAATCGACATATTATAAGACCCTCTGCGACGCCTGTGAGAAAAGTAGTTCCGGCGACACGGGCGAGTGTTACCAACATACAGACAGACGTTTACGGACATTAATAGTAGTAGAGACTAGCTGGCTTCGCCCGCTAGCGGGTCCCTCCTTTTTTATAAAATCTCGAAAGACCGAACCCCTCCTTTTTATGAATCTCTAATAATATGAAATCTCGAAGTGAAAGAACCTCGAACCGGGTCCCCGCTGCCTACGGCACCGTATAGAAGGCGTGCTGCGCACGCAGTGCAAACTCTTTTAAAAAAGACTTTCGGTATGACGAATGTCGACCCTGGTCCTCGCTGCCTACGGCACCGTATAGCAGCCGTGCTGCGCACGCACTGCAAAGTCTCTTTAAAAAGCCTATCGCGCTCGACCGAAAGTCGAACCGCTGTGTCCTTACTGGTTCTCCCCCAATAGATACTTTGCTCAAGAACGATTATCATTATTACGAACTAATTAAAGGAAGAAGATCATATAACCATAATGGCAAAATCATTAACAGCAACCACATTATGTCAAAACTAAACTCCTTCGACTTTTCTCAATATTACAAGATAAACAACCTCTTCTTTTTGGAGGAAAAATACGAAAAATTACTCCAAATCTATGACCCATCCATATATACCGATGGTTCTGTCATGAACGACGGAGCAGCATGTGCATTTACAGTCTGTCTTAAAAACTCATTCGTATATGATTATGCAGTTAAACTTCATGTAGATAACTCGATCTACCAAGCTGAATTATTCGCAATTTACAAGGCAATGGAATGGTCCATTAACTCTTCTCATCATGAAATTCTTATCCTTACAGACAGCCACTCATCCTATGACGCCCTTCAAATTGCATTTCCACGCAATTATATAATTTATAATATCTACAATCTTTTACTACATTTCCCTAACAAAAAGTTCTATATCTCATGGATTAAATCTCACATAGGTATCCCGGGAAACGAAAGAGCCGATTCTCTGGCGAAGGCGGTTATAGATAACAACCAATACAACGATTGCCAGGAATTGCTTCTTCCACAATCCAAATTCAAGTATATCTTTAGGCAAAAAACTCTGGATGAATGGCAACTCTCATGGACTCAGTCGACAAAGGGTCGCGATACTTACAGTATAATTAATAAAGTTGACATACAGTTCATCTGTGATCGCCCTACGTTACCTAACTATATTGCTGGTCATGGAAGTTCCCCATCATTTCTACATAAAATTAAAAAAAGAGACTCACCACTTTGTTTATGCAGAAAGAGTATTGGAAACGCTACACACTGTATCTTTGGAAACTGCCCCATAATGAAACATATTTCCATTTTGACAGAAACAAAACATTGAGAGAAAATTTGAATAACACTCTTTTCAACGCAGGCAACTTCCAGAGACTTCTAGAAAATTACGACATTTTAAACAAACATTTTTCGTTTATTTCTAAGACTATAGCTAAACCTTAATCCTTTTTTTTTTTACATTCTATTTAACCTGTAAATATATTTCAATATTTATTTATACATATGTGTCCGCACTGCCTTCAATAATAAGGCAGTATTTGTAACATGCTTTTTATGTTGTAATAAATGTGCGCCACCCTGCTTGCGCTGCCTGGCAGCCCCTTTTCCCCCTCGTGGACTTATTGTCCCTATACCTCACGGTAGGCTGTCCACGAGTGGGCGATTTCGTAGCAGGCGTGCAGATCACGCCTGCAAAATCTTGTAAAAAAGAAGCTCAAACGAACCTCCAACCGGGTCCCCGCTGCCTACGGCATCGTATAGCAGGCGTGCTGCGCACTCGCTGCAAACTCTTAAAAAATGCGTATCGCGCTCTTACGAAAGTCGGACCGGGTCCCCGCTGCCTTCGGCATCGTATAGCAGGCCTGCTGCGCACGCACTGCAAACCACCAGGGAGCGCACTCTATTCAAAACAAAACTGTGTCGGAAGGAAAGTCCATTAAACAACTTATCAGTAGATATGTTACTCGAGGTGGTGGCGGTCTTAAGCAAGAATTTAAGATGTTTGCAGAAATTACTATTCGGAAATAGTGGTAACTAAACTTTTGACATTTTTATATTCAATAAGTAGTACGTATATCAATGTGTTATGAACTATCTTAAAGTTTCAAGCAGATCGCCTTGTTATATTTCCGGAATTTAACAAAATCGCGTTATGTTAGTTCCACATCCTACCACCAGGGAGCGCACACTATTCATAACAAAACTGTATCGGAAGGAAAGTCCGTTAAACAACCTATCAGTAGATATGTTACTCCAGGTGGCGGCGGTCTGAAGCAAGTATTTAAGATATTTGTAGAAATTAATATTAGGAAATAGTGGTAATTAAACTTTTGACATTTTTTTATTTAAAAAGTAGCATATATCTCAACGTGTTATGAACTATCTTAAAGTCGCAAGCAGATCGCCTTGTTATATTTCCTAATTTTAACAAAATCCCGTTATGTTAGTTCCACATTCTACCAACAGGGAGCGCATCAACTATCTTAAAGTTTCAAGCATATCATATGTTACTCGAGGTGGTGGCGGTCTTAAGCAAGAATTCAAGATATTTGCACAAATTACTATTCGGAAATAGTGGTAACTAAACTTTTGACCATTTTTATATTTAATAAGTAGCATATATCTCAATGTGTTATGAACTATCCTAAAGTTTCAAGGCAGATCTACTTGTTATTTTTCCTAATTTTAACAAAAATGTGTTACGTTCAGTGTGTTACGTTAACAAAATTGTGTCAAGCAGATCGCCTTGTTATATTGCCTAAATTTAACAAAATCGCGTTATGTTAGTTCCGTATTCCACCACCAGGGAGCGCACTCTATTCTTAATAAAAACATATCTGAACGAAACGCCTTCAAGCACCCTTTCCATAGGTACATGCGTCGGGGTTGTGGCGGTCTTACCAAGAACTCTGTTAGTTACATATTCCACCACCAGGGAGCGCACTCTATTCATAACAAAACTGCGTCGGAAGAAAAGTCCGTTAAACAACCTATCAGTAGATCTGTTACTCGAGGTGGTGGCTGTCTTAAGCAAGAATTTAAGATATTTTCAGAAATTACTATTCGGAAATGGTGGTAACTAAACTTGTCACATTTTTATATTTAATAAGTAGCATATATATCAATGTGTTGTGAACTATCTTAAAGTTTCAAGCAGATCGCCTTGTTATATTTCCTAAATTTAACAAGATCGCGTTATGTTAGTTCCACATTCGACCACCAGGGAGCGCACTGTATTAATAACAGAACTGGAGCGGAAGGAAAGTCCGCTAAACAACCTATCAGTAGATATGTTACTCGAGGTGGTGGCGGTCTAAAGCAAGGATTTAAGATATTTGCACAAATTATTATTCGGAAATAGCGGTAACTAAACTTTTGACATTTTTATATTTAATAGGTAGCATATATCTCAATGTGTTATGAACTATCTTAAAGTTTCAAGCATATCATATGTTACTCGAGGTGGTGGCGGTCTTAAGCAAGAATTCAAGATATTTGCATAAATTACTATTCGGAAATAGTGGTAACTAAACTTTTGACCATTTTTATATTTAATAAGTAGCATATATCTCAATGTGTTATGAACTATCCTAAAGTTTCAAGGCAGATCTACTTGTTATTTTTCCTAATTTTAACAAAATTGTGTTACGTTAGTTCCGCATTCCACCGCCAGGGAGCGCACTCTATTCGTACCAAAAGCGTATCTGAAGGAAACTCCTTCACGCAACCTTTCCGTAGATACATGAGTCGTAATGGTGGCGTTATTAACCAAGAATTCTGTTAGTTCCGCATTCCACCACCAGGGAGCGCACTCTATTCATAACAAAAGTGTATCTGAACGAAACTGTATTAAAAAACCTATCAGTGGATATGTTACTGGAGTTGGTGGCGGTCTTAAGCTAGAAATTAAGAAACTTGCTAAAATTACTATTCGAAAATAGTGGTAACTAAAAATTTGACACTGTTATATTTAATAAGTAGCATATATCTGAGGACTTCCTCAAGAAACGGTATCTAAAAAGGTCATAAAAGCTAATTTAAAAAAAAAAATTGAGCGCCCTTCCCCGTCTGTCTAAAAAGTCCTAATTTTAACAAAATTGCGTTACGTTAGTTCCGCATTCCACCGCCAGGGAGCGCACTCTATTCATACCAAAAGCGTATCTGAAGGAAACTCCTTCACGCAACCTTTCCGTAGATACATGAGTCGTAATGGTGGCGTTATTAACCAAGAATTCTGTTAGTTCCGCATTCCACCACCAGGGAGCGCACTCTATTCATAAAAAAAGTGTATCTGAACGAAACTGTGTTAAAAAACCTATCAGTGGATATGTTACTGGAGTTGGTGGCGGTCTTAAGCTAGAAATTAAGAAACTTGCTAAAATTACTATTCGGAAATAGTGGTAACTAAAAATTTGACATTGTTATATTTAATAAGTAGCATATATCTGAGGACTCCCTCAAGAAACGTTATCTAAAAAGGTCATAAAAGCTAATTTTTTAAAAAAGAAAACCAGCGCCCCTCCCCGTCTTTCTAAAAATATCCAAAACGCACCTCATTGGCCACTACACATACAGATTCATTAAATAATAATTAATATCGCAACTTATAAATAAGCTATCACGCACAGAAATTATCCGATAACGGCGAAGCACGCAGGTCTTTGTCATAATAATATCTGTAATGCGAACTAAGTGTGATATTTAATCAAATGTATTTCCCGCCAAACAGATTAATTAAATAATATTTAATATCTCAGCTTCTAATTAACCAATCTCTTTGAACTGGTTATGTATGAAATCTACGACAGATTTCCCGTCCGGTTGTCAAAAAAATTTTATCCAAAAATTTAATATTCTAAAAGTTTAAATTTCGTATTAAATTATCCTAGTATCCAAAACCGCAACACTCCATGATGTCTACAGTTCCTTCTCCGAAAAATGAAATCTCTTTTCGTTGTCTTTTCAAATAAAGAAATAAAATTTTCATCGATCGATTTTTAGTGGATTTTTTGCGTTCTACCCAACGCAGAAACATGAAATTTATACCAAATTAAAGTAGATTTTTTTTTCGCGTGTTTCTACACCTTTTACGAATTTCTAGGATCATTAGTTCCGGAGATTCGATTGGGATTTCCCTTTATCTCCCAGTAGCTAGCCCCGTAAAATAAAATCAGGGTCCCGGTTTTTGAATCCTCCAATGATACTGCTTCGAAGCGAGCCTCGACGAAGGGTCCCAATGTACTCAGACTGCTGATTTTGGATAAAAAAGATTCATTTTACCTTCGACAATGAGTCGTTAATTAGCTAATTGCGTCCGTAATTACGGCGGGATTTTCTCGAAACCGCAAACACCGGGTGTCCGAGAAAACGGCGGTGCGAATCGACATATCATAAGACGCTCTGCGTGACCCGGGAGCGAAGGAGTTCCGGTCACAAGGGCGAATGTTACACACATACATACATACAGACAGACAGACGTTTACGGACATTAATAGTATTGACTAGCTGGCTTCGCCCGCTAGCGGGCCCCTCCTTTTTTTATAAAATCTCGAACTCGCCTGCGAACGAACCTCTAATAATATGAAATCTCGAAGTGAACGCACCTCGAACCGGGTCCCCGCTGCCTTCGGCATCGTATAGCAGGCGAGCCCCCCCTTTTTATGAACCTCTAATAATATGAAATCTCGAAGTGAACGAACCTCGAACCGGGTCCCCGCTGCCTTTGGCACCGTATAGCAGGCGTGCTGCGCACGCACTGCAAACTCTTTTAAAAAACCTTTCGCTATAACGAAAGTCGAACCTGGTCCTCGCTGCCTACGGCAACGTATAGAAGGTGTTGCGCACGCACTGCAAACTCTTTTTAATAAGCCTTTCGCGCTCGAACGAAAGTTGAACCGGGTCTCCGCTACCGGCCTCTGCTGCTTGAAGTGATCAATGTAGTATCGTGTCAAAAAAGCTCCCGATGTTTAAATAATTTTCTCCGGAATGGGGTAAGCTAGAGCCTTGTGTTATACATCTATCTTTTCGTCTTTTTAAGCTGTTCAAAATGATATATAGTTTGTGTGTTTATGTGTAGGGGTTCAGGAGATATTTGTATTTAAACTTTCTTCTTCTTTAGTTTTGATTTCTCCACTGAACCAGGATTTACCACCTACACAATTGCTTCTTGTGCCTATTTAAAATGTTCATATTATTTAAAACTTGATGATTTATGCTTCTACAGACACGAATGAACATTTTAATACCTGCATTGTAACCCGGCGCGGCTTATTTTATATAAATTTAACCCCTTAAATATCATGTACTTTTGGAATTTTTGTAGCCATTTTCGTTTTACAGTGTTTTTATTTTGCTTAATTTACATATTTATCCTTCCGAAAACCAAAAACTATAGCTCATTTTAGATACATTGAAGTTCGTAGCACATTTTGGTACCATTTTTATCAAGTTTTCACTATCTATTATCCCTCTATTATCCACATTAAAAAGTGTTGTTTTCATGTTTTTATCCCATAGTCTTAACATGGGAGAATTAATAGAATTCCATTGTAATTTTGACTGTGTTTAAGTACTCAATACGATTAAATGCTGCTTACTTCACCTTCTTTATCTCCTAAGCTTCATTTTAATACCTGTTTTGAATCTCTACGTTACTTTTTTCATAAAATTTTAACCCTTTTTACTCAATTTACTTTCAATTTTGTAGAGCCATTTTCAATTTTTAACGTTTTTCACTTGCTCTAATTCATTCTATTTCTTAGCGATTACTAGTTACTTATGTTTAATTCATGTAAAATAAAGTTCGTAGTATCTTTTAGTATCTTTTTTTTTTCAAGTTTCCACCATTTATTAGCCCTTAAAACATTGAATTAAAAAGTGCTGTTTTTGCAGTTTTTCCCCATAGACTTAACATGGGGTAAACAATGGAATTCTATTACTTATTAAACTAAATTGAAGTACATTAAACATAAATATATTGCATATTCCATATAATTCAAAGCATATGCTTCATTTTGGTACCATTTGTGTATAGTTTTAAAGTGATTTACTGTATTAAATGATTATTTCAAAATGTGTTATTTTTGCACTTTTACCATAACCCTTATCCCCATAGAAAGGCATGGGGTTTTGGAGGCATTTTATCATTTTTTTTTTTTTTGTTTTTTATCATAGCTTAAATTTTAACTTAAAAACATTATTTTGAAAAACTTTCGCCAGATTTGGCTATTTTAGTCCTTTAGCTTCTCTCCGCCTCCACTCATGCCTTTCTAGGATGTTTGTATATATTTTTAAAAAATTCGTGAAAAAGTGCTAAAAATGCTTTTGAAAATTCAGATTTCCCATAGGTTTCTATTGTGTTGTTTACTTTTTAAATTCATTTTTTTAAACTATTAATTATGTTCCTTTCACTTAACTATTTTTACTTTCTGATAGCTGATTATTTTTACTTTTGAGTAGCGTATCTTGTATTTATTTATTCCTATTCTTAATATTTTTAATTTCAATTTTAAAACTGTAAATTTTTGTTCTGTGGCGGTTGGGTGGACAATGGTTGCTCAATTCGAGTACTGGTTCTTATGGGCAAATCGATATTAGAATAGTAAAATAAATAAAAATTAGCTAGACTACATTTATTGAAGAGTGATTGCTATTGACGCCATACATAATAATTGAACAGTGATTGGCTATGTTAAAGAAAAAATTAGATAAATTTTCCGGCAGCCACTGAATTTTAGAAAATATTAATGTTTTAATATCTTAAATACAACCAGCATTATCTTATAGGTTTTTTATTGATTTTTTTTAGTTCTTATCTGGTCTTGGGGGGGTCATGCTGTGCTTTTAGGTTTCTCCACTTAGCCCTTTTAGGTCCGTGGCCGCCATTTTTGGCCACAATGATTTTCTCTATGGGAGATGCATTGGTAAGGATTTACAAGAAGAGTTAACTACCGGAGCTTTTACAAATTAATTATTATAGCCCAAATAGGGTTCTAGAGGTCTTCCGGGGTGCTTTCATCAGAAAACTTATAAATAGTAAGTTTTTTTAAACAGGAGTTTCTCCATTTTGTTTCTTGGTAAAGCTCATTCTAATGTTACTACATTACAAATTAGTTCCATAATTTTCTAATTGTTATAAAACAAAAATTCTTTTGGTAGCTTTGGTTCTCAGGGGGCTATCTACATCTTTTACGATATAAGAAATTTACTAGGGTTGCCATCGGGCCACTAGAAACGCCATTTTGCTTCCTTCTAATGAAATTTTTATCGAGAAATTTGTACAAATTGTTAAATATCTCGAAAACTATTGGCCATAGAGGTTTTCTGCCGCGCCGAAATCAACAGCAATCCGACTTAGTGATCTCCCCCCCTTTTTTTTCCCATTATTCCGTTCTTCTCTAGCTCAAATGGGGCCCCGTCAGAGGGGGCTGAAGGGGCACCCTCACAAATCGGCTTTTTTCTTCAATTTTTACATACTTTAGGCCCACTTTCTTATTTTATCGCTACTAAATTTCTTTCATTGTTGCCACCCTTGCCTTCCCCCCTCTCTTATCCTTAACATTGGCTACTTTTTAGCTTTTTGAGCTAGAGACTTGGTTGCACTTTTATTATTACTTATTCTGCTCCCTTTCATCGTCCCAGCTTCTAATTTTACAGTTTTTGCATTTGTTAAGGATTTTCCGTAACTTTTTGAACTTTTTTATTTATTTAGATATTTTCTTGGTTTTTTCTTGTAGTTACTCACTACTATTTGCTAGATTTGTCCCATCCCACATTTTCATTTTCAGTACATCTCAACTCGCTTAACATTTGCAACTTCTCTGTTATTAGGGTTAATTCTTTGCTTTTTGCGGTATTGTGGTCATGTGGTGTGTGGATATTTGCCCCACCCTTTAAAATATTTTTTCACCCCAGCTTCCCTTAACATTTGGTACTTCTACAGTTTTTGCACTACAGTACTACTTTTTGCTTTATTGCAGTTCTGTTCTTGTGGGATAGTTGCCCCAATCTATATATTTTTTTTTCATTTCTTATTCGTTTTCCTTAACATTTGCAACTTTTAACTTTTAATAGGTTTATTTTGTTTTTTCCATTATTATGCTACGCTCCTACTTATATCTTGTCCCGCATTTAATTTTCTTCTTATATTACACACTTTCCATAGTTGTCTCCTCTGTTTCACGGGCAGTCCCTGCACTGATTTCCTGCGCGTGTTGGTACTATCTTTCCTCATGTTATTTACACCTCTTCATTTTATTCTGTAGTTGTTTTTACACTCAGTTATTATCAAGCTTTTATTATCACTGGTTATCTCTTATTTTTTTTTTTTTGGTGGTTATTATGTTATCATGTCACTTTCAGGCAAGTGCAGCGGGACCCATGTGGTGACCGGTAAGTATACTATTGCTATTCTTATTCCTATTTTCCTGGTTTTTAAACTAAAAAATTTTTTTCTGACTTCTTTTTGTTTGTCCACTCACCCATCCGTACGGCAATCTTCTTACTAATTACTATTTTCACTATGTGATATTCTGACAGGTTATAATATAAATAAAATCGCAGAAATATATTTATAATGTACATACTTGTAAATATGCATATATATATACTGTTTACACTTATAATTATGCACCATATTACCGTTTCATATATTATCAATCTGCTATTATTGGTATACTGTTTATACTTATAATTATGCACCATATTACCGTTTCATATAATATCAATCTGCTATTATTGGCATAGCAATTTAATTATTGTAATATACTGTATAACTGTATACAGGTAATGCACTGATTGAACCAGAATATTAATAATGATGGAATTATTAACTGTTTAAGTACATGATCTTTTGGGCACGGGAGGCAATGACACATATTCCCCCCCCCCCTTTTTTTTTTTTTTTTTTTTTTTTGGCAAATTTTTTCCTGCTGTCATTTTTTTTTTTTTTTTTTTTTTTTTTTTTAATTATTATTATTCAAAAATTTTCCCCCTTTTAGGCAATAAAATTTTTTCTTAGTCATTTTCGGTAGTTACGACTACCGGTTTTTGCTATTTACTTTCTATATACCTTTCTTTCAAAAATGTATGACAGAGGCCTAGTGATCCCCCGTCCAGTTACCCTGTAAATTACTCTATAAATTTAACAAAGTCTTTCAACTGTAAATATTTTAAATTTTATTTTTAACCTGTACATATTATTTTGATTGGTAGAAATATGGAAATATAAATTGAGCTTTAACTTATATTCTACTAAACTATAATTTTTTGTTATTGATCGTGAGAAATGTTAACACAATCTATTGATTCAGCGGTCAGTCCCAAATCCCAGAGGCTACAGTCAACAACAACAAGTTCACAGCCTGTACATCAAGTGCACATACTAAATAGTAATCGCTTACCAATAGATAAAAAATTTCACTATCCAATACATGAAAAATTTCAATCACCAGAAGCTATTAAAAGAGAAAAAGAAAAGATACTAAAAAGACGACAAATAAAACTAATGCATAGTTATAAAGAAAAAGACATGGAACAAAAGAACAAGAAAACTAATGAGAGACCTCCATCCCCACTCCAAGGGAAAAAGCTAATAGATTCTGAAACAGCGCAAGATGATAATATGCCATTGGAAGAGCAATTTGAACAATTATTCAGACATCTCAAGAAACACAGGCCCCATAATGATGAACAGGCATTAAAGTATCGACAAAATATCCTTAACAGAATAAAAGATCTGGACAAGCAACAAATTAACACACAAAGCCAAGAAAAGTCAATGAATGATGTAATACAAGAACTGAAAAGAGAGAATGAGGAACAAAAGACACAAATGTTAAAGCAAGAGGAACAACTTAATACCCTATCAACTGAAGTTCAAGACCTCACGGAAAAACTAATAGATAAAGACGAAAAAGTCAAAGAACTCGAAAGAAAATTAAGAATTGAATCTCCAGCAAAACTAGCACAAAAATTCGAAAATCATTTTAATTTACTAAAACAATTTGAAACGGAAGAACATTTGATCAAAATACCAACTCAGAAATTTCAAGAAGATATACAACAAATTCTACAGCTTTTAGAAAATCAGATAGAGCAAATACGCGACTTAAATAGCGAATTGCAAAGACAACAGGATTACATAGAAAATATCCATTGTAAAATATCGAGGGAAATGGATTTAAAAACTGAGCTGAGAAACATGCTTAAAGAACACGAATCAAAAATAGAGAGATTCATTGAAGTAAGAGAAGCACAAACAGCAGGAGAAGAATTTCCTCAACAAAAAATTACAACACATACCAATGAACTAGTATCTCCAGTTCCTCTATGTAAACCATCATATGCCACAACTCTAAACTCCCCAGCACCACAACAATCAAAGTCTGCTATACTGTTAACAAGAAAATCCACAACCAATATGTCCCTATTCAACATCCGTGATTTTATAAATAGAGAACTTAAGACAACAGTAAATCTTGCGAAAATATACTCCACTATTTCCAGAGATAAACGAACTATTATAGTACGCTCAAACACAGACGAAGATGTGAATAACATAGCAGACAAGATCCAGGAACACAGTAACATACTTGACCTCGTAGATTTAAATCTCGCAGTGGAAAAAAGGAAAAAAATAATCATTTTGGGAATCCCCCAAAACATAACAGTAGAAGAAATAAAAGAGAAATTAAGCGAAGATCTTGAATATGACATAAAAGCTAATGAACATAAAGAATTACAAAGAAAATCTCTAAAGACCTATCAACTTATGCTAGATTTGGAGGATAGATTGGCAACCAGATTGCTACGCCAAGGTCGATTGCAGATTGGTTTTCTATCGTGTAAAATCGCTCAGTACGCCCCCATAATAAGGTGCAGTCACTGTCAAATCTATGGACATACAAAAGAGAGATGCAGAAGAAAAGAAACATGTGCATATTGCATGAAGAACCATGAAACCTCAACATGTCCGAATAAAAATGATCCAAGGAAGCACAAATGCTATAATTGCTATAATTATGTGAACCCCGAAGGTCGCCAATACAAGTTCGATCATAGCGCAAATTCAAGCGAATGTAATATCTTTCAAAACCACTTCTATAATAGACATCGTATAATTAACTACCGACAGCAACGTTCTCGACCCTAAATAACCTTTCAAATATCGTTACCCAAAATAACAATGTTCTTACTATGGCTTCCAACCCTGCTAATGTAGCAGTTCCAACTAAAGTAATTCATAACAAAGCAACTCTTTCCAAAATTAGATGTGTCCAAATTAATCTGAATAACTGTCGCGCAGCGAATCTAGAACTAATCAAATATATAAATAATCAACAAATTGACATAGCTATAATCCAAGATTACCATAGAACAAATAATTCATTTACAAGCCTCCCAATTGGATGGTCTCTTTATGCCTCAAAAAATGAAACAGCTGGAATTATCATAGCAAACTCCCAACTATATCACCTAAAAACCTTATCTTTTGACAACAGCATTTTTATTAACATTAGCACTAAATACCATGAATTAACACTTGGCTCGCAGTATTCCCGTCCTCGTTCCGCAAGAGACCTTGAAGAAGACCTACAAGCCTGGACCAACACTATCAGAGACTGTAAAAATATCATTTTAGCAGGCGATTTTAATGCTCACTTAAAGGACTGGGGATATAAATGCAATAATGCAAGAGGAGACATTCTTCTAGATTACCTCGCTTTAAATAACGTATCCATAGTTAATGATCCCAATGCACCATATACATTCAAACAGAACAAAAGGAAAGGTACTCCAGATCTAACTTTAAGTGGAAACCAAGCACGCAACTATCTCAATTCTTGGTACGTAGACGACATCAATGACTCCCTCAGCGACCATCTGTACATAAGATACGATTTAGCTATAGATCCAGTTCTAAGAAATGAATACAGATTTAAAACTAAATTTGAGAATTTCAAAAAATTTAACAACCAACTCTCTCCTAATGTTGACAATCTACAGACAACTCTCAGCGAGGTCAAAAGTCCTGATGACTTGAATGAATGGACCCACAAATTTGAAGAGCTTCTACAAGAAATCATGGAATCTTCTCTCAAAAAGAAAAAACAGTCATATGAAGTAAATACAAAGTGGTACACAGATAATCTCAAAATACAAAGAAATCGATTAAACGCTTTACGGAAAAGATCAAATAAAAATCCTGAAAACGTACAATACCAAGTTAGCTACAAGAAAGAGAGAGCTAAATACAAATTAAACATCAAAAACGCAAAATTAAATTCGTGGAAAGCCTTCTGTGAGACAACATCCACAACATACGGAACCGCTTTCAAAATTGTAAAGGGCAAATACCTCAAAAATACCGACTTAATACATTCAATACTTGACACATCAAATCCAACTGACATGTTTAGAGACATTCAACACCAACTCTTAAGCCATCATTTTGGAAAAGAAATCCCTGAAAATCTACATTCATTTGAAAATTTGGAGCCACTATCAGAAAGTGATATAAATGAATATCTAATCAGCTATAGAGAACAAAAATATTGCGCATCAAGACAGTCGAACAACAAAGCCCCTGGTTTCGATAAGATCGATGCAAGGGTTACTAAAAACTTGATCAAAACTTTCCCACAATTAATGCTTCAACTATACAACAAATGCTTTTCCCTTGCCCATTTCCCAGACATATGGAAGAAGGGCATTGTCATTTATTTTCGAAAGAAGAATAAAGATCCTCGGCAATTAAAATCTTACCGACCGATAGTCCTTCTCCCTATGCTGGGAAAAGTCCTTGAACGATTATTCAAGATGCGTGCAATGACATTTTTAGAAGATATTTCCTTTCTCCATGAAATGCAATTTGGATTTCGCGAATCAAGAAGCACAATAGATGCCTTAAATGAACTGAAATCCTCTATCACAAATACATTAGAAAATAAGAAATACTGTGGTATTCTTTCCTTCGATATAGAGGGAGCGTTTGATTCGATAGATTGGAATACTATCTCCCAAATAATCGATAATTCTCCTCTCCCTCTATATCTAAAACATTTACTAAAAAATTACATCTCCAATCGATATATTGGTTTAAAAGAAGGAAGCGTTGTAGAATGGTTCATTTCATTTAAAGGGTGCCCTCAGGGCTCATGCTTAGGTCCCCTTCTTTGGTTGCTAATTGCAGATTTTATTATAAAGGAGTTCTACAAAATAGAATCAGACATGATAGTTTATGCTGACGATTTCGTAATTAAGGTTGCGGGAGACTCCAGACCTGAGTTGGAGCAAGTTGCTAATAGACGCATCGAAATTTTTTCAACTTTATGCAGGAATTTCAACCTTACAATATCGGAAACTAAAACAAAGGCCATGCTTTTTGGCCGCTTTCTTCTTAACAGACGTCGACCAATTTTCAAATTGAATAACAAAACTATCAAGTTTGAAAATACTATTCCCTATCTTGGCGTTATACTAGATCCAAAATTTAATTTTCAAGAGCATCTAACTCATACTAAAACAAAGGTAACTCAAATTTTTAAACGGATTCAAAAGCCTAAAATCTCATAAAGGAGGAATATCTTCAAGTATACTGAAATTTTGGTACAACACCGTCATATTAAAACAAATTAGCTACGCTTATGAAATTTGGTTTCCAAGCCTCAACTCGCATGGGATAAGAAAATTAAAGTCAGTACAACGTACAGCTCTCTTAAGCATTATCAAGACCTATCGAAGTACTTCCTCTGACGCTCTCTGTGTCCTTACTGGTTCTCCCCCAATCGATACTTTGCTCAAGAACGATTATCATTATTACGAACTAATTAAAGGAAGAAGACCATATAACCATAATGGCAAAATCATTAACAGCAACCACATTATGTCAAAACTAAACACCTTCGACTTTTCTCAATATTACAAGATAAACAACCTCTTCTTTTTGGAGGAAAAATACGAAAAATTACTCCAAATCTATGACCCATCCATATATACCGATGGTTCTGTCATGAACGACGGAGCAGCATGTGCATTTACAGTCTGTCTTAAAAACTCATTCGTATATGATTATGCAGTTAAACTTCATGTAGATAACTCGATCTACCAAGCTGAATTATTCGCAATTTACAAGGCAATGGAATGGTCCATTAACTCTTCTCATCATGAAATTCTTATCCTTACAGACAGCCACTCATCATATGACGCCCTTCAAATTGCATTTCCACGCAATTATATAATTTATAATATCTACAATCTTTTACTACATTTCCCTAACAAAAAGTTCTATATCTCATGGATTAAATCTCACATAGGTATCCCGGGAAACGAAAGAGCCGATTCTCTGGCGAAGGCGGTTATAGATAACAACCAATACAACGATTGCCAGGAATTGCTTCTTCCACAATCCAAATTCAAGTATATCTTTAGGCAAAAAACTCTGGATGAATGGCAACTCTCATGGACTCAGTCGACAAAGGGTCGCGATACTTACAGTATAATTAATAAAGTTGACATACAGTTCATCTGTGATCGCCCTACATTACCTAACTATATTACTGGTCATGGAAGTTTCCCATCATTTCTACATAAAATTAAAAAAAGAGACTCACCACTTTGTTTATGCAGAAAAAGTATTGGAAACGCTACACACTATATCTTTGGAAACTGCCCCATAATGAAACATCATTTCCATTTTGACAGAAACAAAACATTGAGAGAAAATTTGAATAACACTCTTTTCAACGCAGGCAACTTCCAGAGACTTCTAGAAAATTACGACATTTTAAACAAACATTTTTCGTTTATTTCTAAGACTATAGCTAAACCTTAATCCTTTTTTTTTTTTTTTTTACATTCTATTTAACCTGTAAATATATTTCAATATTTATTTATACATATGTGTCCGCACTGCCTTCAATAATAAGGCAGTATTTGTAACATGCTTTTTATGTCGTAATAAATGTGCGCCACCCTGCTTGCGCTGCCTGGCAGCCCCTTTTTCCCCTCGTGGACTTATTGTCCCTATACCTCACGGTAGGCTGTCCACGAGTGGGCGATTTCGATTTCGGTCTCCGCTACCTACGGCACCATATAGCAGGCATGCTGCGCATGCCTGCAAAATCTTGTAAAAATGCAATCTCGCTCGAACGAACCTCGAACTGGGTTCCCGATGACTACGGCACCGTATAGCAGGCGTGCTGCGCACGCACTACAAAATCTTGTGAAAAAGGCAATCTCGCTCGAAGGAACGTCGAAGCGGATACCCGCTGCCTACGGTAACGCGCACGCACTGCAAAAGCTTGTATTTCGTCTCTCCACCGTACCCCCAGATGCCTGAAAATCCACGCGCCCCTTTTTTTATAAAATTTATCATATGTGTTATAAAATATCTTAAAGTTTCAAACAGATCGACTTGCTATATTTCCTAATTTTAACAAAATCGCGTTTTGTTAGTTCCGCATTCCACCACCAGGGAGCGCACTCTATTCTTAATAAAATCGTATCTGAAGGAAACTCCAAGCAACCTTTCCGTAGATACATGATTCGTAATGGTGGCGGTATTAACCAAGAATTCTGTTAGTTCCGCATTCATCCACCAGGGGCGCACTCTATTCTTAACAAAATTGTATCAGATCGAAACTGTGTTAAACAACCTATCAGTGGATATATTATTCGAGTTGGCCGCACTCTGAAGCTAGAAATTAATATATTTGCTGAAATTATATTCGGAAACTTTGTAAACTAAATTTTTGACATTTGTATATTTATTATGTAGCATATATCTGAAGTCGCCCTCAAAAAACGTCATACAAAAAGCTCAGAAACGCTAATTTAAAAAAAAATCCTGTCCCAGCCCCCCCCCCCCCCTCACAGGAAATTGCACGCACCATTCTTTTAGAAGCTTTTTATTATGTGTTATGAACTATCTTAATGTTTCAAACAGATCGCTTTGTTATATTTCCTAAATTTGACAAAATCGCATTATGTTAGATCCACATTCTACCACCAGGGAGCGCACTGTATTCTTAACAAAAACATATATGTATAACTATATATGTATGTATACAACATAATAAAACTGTATCGGAAGGAAAGTCCGTTAAAAACCTATCAGTAGATATGTTAAACAGATCGCCTTGTTAGATTGCTTAATTTTAACAAAATCGCGTTATGTTAGATCCGTATTCCACCACCAGGGAGCGCACTGTATTCTTAACAAAAACATATCTGAACGAAACGCCTTCACGCACTCTTTCCGTAGATACATGCGTCGGGATTGTGGCGTTCTTAACAAAGAACTCTGTTAGTTGCTCATTCCACCATCAGGGAGCGCACTCTATTCATAACAAAACTGGAGCGGAAGGAAAGTCCGTTAAACAACCTATCAGTAGATATGTTACTCGAGGTGGTGGCGGTCTTAAGCAAGAATTCAAGATGTTTGCACAAATTACTCTTTGGAAATAGTGGTAACTAAACTTTTGACTTTTTTATATTTAATAAGTAGTATGTATATCAATGTGTTATGAACTATCTTACTGCAAACTCTTTTTAAAAAGCCTATCGCGCTCGAACGAACCTCGAACAGGGTGTACGCTGCCTACGGCACCGTATAGCAGGTGTGCTACGCACGCACTGCAAAACGTATCGTACGCACGCACTGGTATTCTGCCTCTACCCCAACAGCGGGGACAAACTGGGCTCGTGATGTCAAACAGTTTGATATGAAACACCGCTGTATTAAGTCAAAACCAGAAGAATTTGCAACAGTTAACCCTTTTCGGGCCCGCTGAGATGGGGGGAGGGGTAAGAGAAAGGTGGGGACAAACTGGGCTCGTGATGCCAAACAGTTTGATATGAAACACCGCTGTATTAAGTCAAAACCAGAAGAAGTTGCAAAATTTAACCCTTTATGGGCAAGCTGAGAGTGGGGAGGGGGGAATAGAAAGGTAGGGACAAACTGGGCTCGTGATGCCAAACAGTTTGATATGCAACATGACTGTTATATTTAAGAAAGATTAGAAGATGAAAAAGTTAACCCTTTAAGGGCTGACACCCGAAAAGTGAAATGATGTGTGTAGTAGAATTGTTTTGAAGAGCTACAACAAAAAATGCAATCAAAACGATGCTAAAGATATATTTGATTATGTTAGTTCCACATTCTACCACCAGGGAGCGCACACTATTCCTAACAAAACTGGAGCGGAAGGAAAGTCCGTTAAACTACCTATCATTAGATATGTTACTCGAGGTGGTGGCGGTTTTAAGCAAGAATTTAAGATATTTGCACAAATTACTATTCGGAAATAGTGGTAACTAAACTTTTGACATTTTTATATTCAATAAGTAGTATGTATATCAATGTGTTATGAACTATCTTAAAGTGTCAAGCAGATCGCCTTGTTATATTTCCTGAATTTAACAAAATCGCGTTATGTTAGTTCCACATTCTATCACCAGAGAGCGCACACTATTCATAACAAAACTGTATCGGAAGGAAAGTCCATTAAACAACCGATCAGTAGATATGTTACTCGAGGTGGTGGCGGTCTTAAGCAAGAATTTAAGATATTTGCACAAATTACTATTCAGAAATAGTGGTGACTAAACTTTTGACATTTTTATATTTAATAAGTAGAATATATATCAATGTGTTAGCAGATCGTCTTGTTATAATTTCAAAATTTAACAAAATCGTGTTATGTTAGTTCCAAGTTCTACCACCAGGGAACGCACTCTATTCTTAACAAAACTGTCTTGGAAGGAAAGTCCGTTAAACAACCTATCAGTAGATATGTTAAACAGATCGCCTTCTTAGATTGCCTTTTTTTAACAAAATAGCGTTATGTTAGTTCCGTATTCCACCACCAGAGTGCGCACTGTATTCTTAAAAAAACATATCTGAACGAAACGCGTTCACGCAACCTTTCCGTAGATACATGGGTCGGGATGGTGGCGGTATTAACCAAGAATTCTGTTAGTTCCATATTCCCCCACCAGGGAGCGCATTCTATTTATTCATAACGAAATTGTGTCAGAAGGAAAGTCCGTTAAACAACCTATCAGTAGATATGTCGGAAATAGTGGTAACTAAACTTTTGACATTTTTATATTCAATAAGTAGTATGTATATCAATGTGTTATGAACTATCTTAAAGTCGCAAGCAGATCGCCTTGTTATATTTCCTAAAATTAATTAAATCGCGTTATATTAGTTCCACATTCTACCACCAGGGGGCGCACTCTATCCATAACAAAACTGTTTCGGAAGGAAAGTCCATTAAACAACCTATCAGTAGATATGTTAAACAGATCGCCTTGTTAGATTGCCTAACTTTAACAAAATCGCGTTATGTTAGTTCCGTATTCCACCACCAGGGAGCGCACTGTATTCTTAAAAAAACATGTGTCAACGAAACGCCTTTACCCAACCTTTCCGTAGATACATGGGTCGGGATGGTGGCGGTCTTAACAAAGAATCCTGTTAGTTCCACATTCCACCACCAGGGAGCGCACTCTATTCATAACAAAAGCGTATCTGAACGAAACTGTGTTAAAAAACCTATCAGTGGATATGTTACTCGAGTTGGTGGCGGTCTTAAGCTAGAAATTAAGAAACTTGCTAAAATTACTATTCGGAAATAGTGGTAACTAAAAATTTGACATTTTTATATTTAATAAGTAGCATATATCTGAGGAGTCCCTCAAGAAAGGGTATCTAAAAAGGTCATAAAAGCTAATTTTTTAAAAAAGATATCCAGCACCCCTCCCCGTCTGCTAAAAAGGATCCAAAACGCACCTCATTGTCCATTACACATACAGATTCAGTAAATAATAATGCATTACCCCTGAGACAATATTTTCTTCAACTCTTAAGGAAATACGTTGTTGGCATTGCTGCAATTGAATACCACTGCCTAAAATGTTTTCCAAAACGCACTACATTGTCCATTACAAATCAGATTAATAAACTAATAATTAATATCTCAGCTGCTAATTAAGCTATCACGCGCTGAAATTATCCTATAGCGGGCGAAGCAACTATAATGCGAGCTAACTGGGATATTTAATCAAATGTATTTCCCGCCAAACAGATTAATTAAATAATAATTAATATCTCAGCTTCTAATTAACCAATCTCTTTGAACTGGGTATGTATGGAATCTGCGACAGATTTCCCGTCCAGTTGTCAAAAAATTTTATCCAAAAATTTAATATTTAAAAAGTTTAAATTTCGTATTATATTATCCTAGTATCCAAAACCGCAAAGCGCCATGATGTCTACAGCTGCTTCTCGGAAAAATGAAATCTCTTTTCATTGTCTTTTCAAATAAAGAAATTAAATTTTTATTGATCGATTTTTAGCGGATTTTTTGCGTTATACCCAACGCAGAAACATGAAATTTATACCATATTGAAGTATTTTTTTTTTCGCGTGTTTCTACACCTTTTACGAATATATCGGACCATTAGATCGGGAGATCCGATTTCGCTTTTTAAATTTCGACTTCATTTTCATCAACTCGGTAACCGCTAGCCTCGACAGATATATCAGGGTTCAGGTTTTGTGAATCCTCCAATGGTAGTGCTCCGAAAGCTAGCCTCGGAAGAGGGTTCCATTGTAGTCAAAGAGGTGCTTTCGGATAAAAAAGATCCATTTTTCCTTCGACAATGAGTCGTTAATTAGCTAATTGCGTCCGTCATTACGGCGGGATTTTCTCGAAACCGCAAACACCGGGTGTCCGAGAAAACGGCGGTGCGAATCGACATATCATAAGACGCTCTGCGTGGCCCGGGAGCGAAGGAGTTCCGGTCACAAGGGCGAATGTTACACACATACATACAGACAGACAGACGTTTACGGACATTAATAGTATTGACTAGCTGGCTTCGTATTGACTAGCTGGCCCCTCCTTTTCATGAACCACTCCTCTTCATGATTCCCTCCTTTTTTATAAAATCTCGAAGCGAACGAAATTCGACCCGTCTCCCCGCTGCCTACGGCACCGTATAGCAGTCGTGCTGCGCACGCACTCATACCCCTCCTTTTTATGAACCTCTAACAATGTGAAATCTGGAAGCGAACGAACGTCGAACCAGGTTCCAGGTGCCTACGGCACCGTATAGCAGGCGTGCTGCGCACGCACTGCAAAATCTTCTAAAAAAGGCAATCTCGCTCAAACGAAAATCCAACCGGGTCCCCGCTGGCTACGGTACCGTATAGCAGGCGTGCTGCGTACGCACTACAAAATCTTGTGAAATGGCAATCTCGCCCGAAAGAACCTCGAACCGGGTCCCCGTTGCCTACGGCACCGTATAGCAGACGTGCTGCGCAAGCCTGCAAAATCTTGTACAAAAGGCAATCTCGCTCGAACGAACCTAGACACGGGTCCCCGCTGCCTACCGCACCGTATAGCAGGCGTGCTATGCACGCACTGCAAACTCTTTAACAAAGCGTATAGCGCTCGAACAAAAGTCGAACCGGGTTCCCGATGCCTTCGGCACCGTATTCCAGGCGTGCTGCGCACGGACTGCAAAAATTTTAAAGTCTTTCGCTATAACGAAAGTCGAATGCCTAATTTTAACAAAATCGCGTTATGTTAGTTCCGTATTCCACCACCTGGGAGCGCACTGTATTCTTAACAAAAACATATCCGAACGAAACGCGTTCACTCAACCTTTCAGTAGATACATGGGTCGGGATGGTGGCAGTCTTAACCAATATTTCTGTTAGTTCCACTTTCCACCACCAGGGAGCGCACTCTATTCATAACAAAAGTGTGTCGGAAGGAAAGTCCGTTAAACAACCGATCAGTAGATATGTTACTCGAGGTGGTGGCGGTCTTAAGCAAGAATTTAAGATATTTGCGCAAATTACTATTCGGAAATAGTGGTAACTAAACTTTGGACATTTTAAAATTTAATAAGTAGCATATATATCAATGTGTCAGCAGATTGCCTTGTTATAATTCCAAAATTTAACAAAATCGTGTTATGTTAGTTCCAAGTTCTACCACCAGGGAACGCACTCTATTCATAACAAAACTGTCTTGGAAGGAAAGTCCGTTAAATAACCTATCAGTAGATATGTTAAACAGATCGCCTTCTTAGATTGCCTAATTTTAACAAAGTAGCGTTAAGTTAGTTCCGTATTCCACCACCAGGGAGCGCACTGTATTCTTAAAAAAAACATATCTGAACGAAACGCGTTCACGCAAACTTTCCGTAGATAAATGGGTCGAGATGGTGGCAGTCTTAACCAAGAATACTGTTAGTTCCACATTCCCCCACCAGGGAGCGCATTCTATTTATTCATAACAAAATTGTGTCGGAAGGAAAGTCCGTTAAACAACCTATCAGTAGATATATTACTCGAGGTGGTGGCGGTCTTAAGCAAGAATTTAAGATATTTGCACAAATTACTATTCGGAAATAGTGGTAACTAAACTTTTGACATTTTTATATTTAATAAGTAGCATATATCTCAATGTGTTATGAACTATCTTAAAGTCGCAAGCACATTGCCTTGTTATATTTCATAAAATTAATTAAATCGCGTTGTGTTAGTTCCACATTCTACCACCAGGGAGCGCACTCTATTCATAACAAAACTGTATCGGAAGGAAAGTCCATTAAACAACATATCGGTAGATATGTTAAACAGATCGCCTTGTTAGATTCCCTAATTTTAACAAAATCGCGTTATGTTAGTTCCGTATTCCACCACCAGGGAGCGCACTGTATTCTTAACAAAAACATATCTCAACGAAACGCCTTCACGCAACCTTTCCGTAGATACATGGGCCGGGATGGTGGCGGTCTTAACCAAGAAATCTATTAGTTCCACATTCCACCACCAGGGAGCGCTCTCTATTCATAACAAAACTGTGTCGAAAGGAAAGTCCGTTAAACAACCTACCAGTAGATATGTTACTCTAGGTGGTGGCGGTCTTAAGCAAGAATTCAAGATATTTGCACAAATTACTATTCGGAAATAGTGGTAACTAAACTTTTGACATTTTTATATTTAATACGTAGCATATATCTCAATGTGTTATGAACTATCCTAAAGTTTCAAGGCAGATCTACTTGTTATTTTTCCTAATTTTAACAAAATTGCGTTACGTTAGTTCGCATTCCACCGCCAGGGAGCGCACTCTATTCGTACCAAAAGCGTATCTGAAGGAAACTCCTTCAGATACGCTTTTGGTTCTGAAGGAAACTCCTTCACGCAACCTTTCCGTAGATACATGAGTCGTAATGGTGGCGTTATTAACCAAGAATTCTGTTAGTTCCGCATTCCACCACCAGGGAGCACACTCTATTCATAACAAAAGTGTATCTGAACGAAACTGTGTTAAAAAACCTATCAGTGGATATGTTACTGGAGTTGGTGGCGGTCTTAAGCTAGAAATTAAGAAACTTGCTAAAATTACTATTCGAAAATAGTGGTAACTAAAAATTTGACATTGTTATATTTAAAAAGTAGCATATATCTGAGGACTCCCTCAAGAAACGGTATCTAAAAAGGTCATAAAATCTAATTTTTTAAAAAAGAAAACCAGCGCCCCTCCCCGTCTGTCTAAAAAGGATCCAAAACGCACCCCATTGGCCACTACACATACAGATTCATTAGATAATAATTAATATCGCAACTTATAAATAAGCTATCACGCACAGAAATTATCCGATAACGGGCGAAGCACGCAGGTCTTTGTCATAATAATATCTGTAATGCCAACTAACTGTGATATTTAATCAAATGTATTTCCCGTCAAACAGATTAATTAAATAATATTTAATATCTCAGCTTCTAATTAACCAATCTCTTTGAACTGGGTATGTATGAAATCTACGACAGATTTCCCGTCCGGTTGTCAAAAAATTTTATCCAAAAATTTAATATTTTAAAAGTTTAAATTTCGTATTAAATTATCCCAGTATCCAAAACCGCAACGCGCCATGATGTCTACAGTTGCTTCTCGGAAAAATGAAATCTCTCTTCATTGTCTTTTCAAATAAAGAAATAAAATTTTTATCGATCGATTTTTAGTGGATTTTTTGCGTTCTACCCAACGCAGAAACATGAAATTTATACCAAATTAAAGTAGATTTCTTTTCGCGTGTTTCTACACCTTTTACGAATTTCTAGGATCATTAGTTCAGAGATTCGATTGGGATTTCCCTTTATCTCCCAGTAGCTAGCCTCGTAAAATAAAATCAGGGTCCCGGTTTCTTGAATCCTCCAATGATACTGCTCCGAAAGCTAGCCTCGGAAGAGGGTCCCATTGTAGTCAGAGAGTTGCTTTTGGATAAAAAAAGATTCATTTTTCCTTCGACAATGAGTCGTTAATCAGCTAATTGCGTCCGCAATTACGGCGGGATTTTCTCAAAACCGCAAACACCGGGTGTCCGAGAAAACGGCGGTGCGAATCGACATATCATAAGACGCTCTGCGTGGCCCGGGAGCGAAGGAGTTCCGGTCACAAGGGCGAATGTTACACACATACATACAGACAGACAGACAGACGTTTACGGACATTAATAGTATTGACTAGCTGGCTTCGCCCGCTAGCGGGCCCCTCCTTTTCATGATTCCCTCCTTTTTTATAAAATCTCGAAGCGAACGAAATTCGACCCGGGTCCCCGCTGCCTACGGCACCGTATAGCAGGCGTGCTGCGCACGCACTCATACCCCTCCTTTTTATGAACCTCTAACAATATGAAATCTGGAAGCGAACGAACGTCGAACCACGTTCCAGGTGCCTACGGCACCGTATAGCAGGCGTGCTGCGCACGCACTGCAAAATCTTCTAAAAAAGGAAATCTCGCTCAAACGAAAATCCAACCGGGTCCCCTCTGGCTACGGTACCGTATAGCAGGCGTGCTGCGTACGCACTACAAAATCTTGTGAAATGGCAATCTCGCCCGAAAGAACCTCGAACCGGGTCCCCGTTGCCTACGGCACCGTATAGCAGACGTGCTGCCCAAGCCTGCAAAATCTTGTACAAAAGGCAATCTCGCTCGAACGAACCTAGACCCGGGTCCCCGCTGCCTACCGCACCGTATAGCAGGCGTGCTACGCACGCACTGCAAACTCTTTAACAAAGCGTATCGCGCTCGAACAAAAGTCGAACCGGGTTCCCGATGCCTTCGGCACCGTATTCCAGGCGTGCTGCGCACGCACTGCAAAAATTTTAAAAAAGTCTTTCGCTATAACGAAAGTCGAATGCCTAATTTTAACAAAATCGCGTTATGTTAGTTCCGTATTCCACCACCTGGGAGCGCACTGTATTCTTAACAAAAACATATCTGAACGAAACGCGTTCACTCAACCTTTCAGTAGATACATGGGTCGGGATGGTGGCGGTCTTAACCAAGATTTCTGTTAGTTCCACTTTCCACCACCAGCGAGCGCACTCTATTCATAACAAAAGTGTGTCGGAAGGAAAGTCCGTTAAACAACCGATCAGTAGATATGTTACTCGAGGTGGTGGCGGTCTTAAGCAAGAATTTAAGATACTTGTAGAAATTACTATTCGGAAATAGTGGTAACTAAACTTTGGACATTTTTATATTTAATAAGTAGCATATATATCAATGAGTCAGCAGATTGCCTTGTTATAATTCCAAAATTTAACAAAATCGTGTTATGTTAGTTCCAAGTTCTACCACCAGGGAACGCACTCTATTCATAACAAAACTGTCTTGGAAGGAAAGTCCGTTAAATAACCTATCAGTAGATATGTTAAACAGATCGTCTTCTTAAATTGCCTAATTTTAACAAAGTAGCGTTAAGTTAGTTCCGTATTCCACCACCAGGGAGCGCACTGTATTCTTAAAAAAAACATATCTGAACGAAACGCGTTCACGCAAACTTTCCGTATATAAATGGGTCGGGATGGTGGCGGTCTTAACCAAGAATACTGTTAGTTCCACATTCTACCACCAAGGAGCGCACTCTATTAATAACAAAACTGGAGCGGAAGGAAAGTCCGTTAAACAACCTATCAGTAGATATATTACTCGAGGTGGTGGCGGTCTTAAGCAAGAATTTAAGATATTTGCACAAATTACTATTCGGAAATAGTGGTAACTAAACTTTTGACATTTTTATATTTAATAAGTAGCATATATCTCAATGTGTTATGAACTATCTTAAAGTCGCAAGCAGATCGCCTTGTTATATTTCCTAAAATTAATTAAATCGCGTTATGTTAGTTCCACATTCTACCACCAGGGAGCGCACTCTATTCATAACAAAACTGTATCGGAAGGAAAGTCCATTAAACAACATATCGGTAGATATGTTAAACAGATCGCCTTGTTAGATTGCCTAATTTTAACAAAATCGCGTTATGTTAGTTCCGTATTCCACCACCAGGGAGCGCACTGTATTCTTAAAAAAAACATATCTGAACGAAACGCGTTCACGCAAACTTTCCGTAGATAAATGGGTCGGGATGGTGGCGGTCTTAACCAAGAATGTTGTTAGTTCCACATTCTACCACCAAGGAGCGCACTCTATTAATAACAAAACTGGAGCGGAAGGAAAGTCCGTTAAACAACCTATCAGTAGATATATTACTCGAGGAGGTGGCGGTCTTAAGCAAGAATTTAAGATATTTGCACAAATTACTATTCGGAAATAGTGGTAACTAAACTTTTGACATTTTTATATTTAATAAGTAGCATATATCTCAATGTGTTATGAACTATCTTAAAGTGGCAAGCAGATCGCCTTGTTATATTTCCTAAAATTAATTAAATCGCGTTATGTTAGTTCCACATTCTACCACCAGGGAGCGCACTCTATTCATAACAAAACTGTATCGGAAGGAAAGTCCATTAAACAACATATCGGTAGATATGTTAAACAGATCGCCTTGTTAGATTGCCTAATTTTAACAAAATCGCGTTATGTTAGTTCCGTATTCCACCACCAGGGAGCGCACTGTATTCTTAACAAAAGCATATCTCAACGAAACGCCTTCACGCAACCTTTCCGTAGATACATGGGCCGGGATGCTGGCGGTCTTAACCAAGAATTCTATTAGTTCCACATTCCACCACCAGGGAGCGCTCTCTATTCATAACAAAACTGTGTCGAAAGGAAAGTCCGTTAAACAACCTACCAGTAGATATGTTACTCTAGGTGGTGGCGGTCTTAAGCAAGAATTTAAGATATTTGCACAAATTACTACTCGGAAATAGTGGTAACTAAACTTTTGACATTTTTATATTTAATAAGTATCATATATCTCAATGTGTTATGAACTATCTTAAAGTTTCAAGACACATCTACTTGTTATTTTTCCTAATTTTAACAAAATTGCGTTACGTTAGTTCCGCATTCCGCCGCCAGGGAGCGCACTCTATTCGTACCAAAAGCGTATCTGAAGGAAACTCCTTCACGCAACCTTTCCGTATATACATGAGTCGTAATGGTGGCGTTATTAACCAAGAATTCTGTTAGTTCCGCATTCCACCACCAGGGAGCTCACACTATTCATAACAAAAGTGTATATGAACGAAACTGTGTTAAAAAACCTATCAGTGGATATGTTACTCGAGTTGGTGGCGGTCTTAAGCTAGAAATTAAGAAACTTGCTAAAATTACTATTCGGAAATAGTGGTAACTAAAAATTTGACATTTTTATATTTAATAAGTAGCATATATCTGAGGACTCCCTCAAGAAACGGTATCTAAAAAGGTCATAAAAGCTAATTTTTAAAAAAGAAAACCAGCGCCCCTCCCCGTTTGCCTAAAAAGGATCCAAAACGCACCCCATTATCCACTACACATACAGATTCATTAAATAAAAATTAATATCGCAACTTACAAATAAGCTATCACGCACAGAAATTATCCAATAACAATGTGTTATAAACTGTCTTAATGTTTCAAGCAGATCGCCTAGTTATATTTCCTAAAATTAATTAAATCGCGTTATGTTAGTTCCACATTCTACCACCAGGGAGCGTACTCTATTCATAACAAAACTGAATCGGAAGGAAAGTCCGTTAAACAACCTATCAGTAGATATGTTAAACAGATCGCCTTGTTAGATTGCATAATATTAACAAAATCGCGTTATGTTAGTTCCGGATTCCACCACCAGGGAGCGCACTGTATTCTTAACAAATACATATCTGAACGAAACGCCTTCACGCAACCTTTCCATAGATAAATGGGTCGGGAAGGTGGCGCTCTTAGCAAAGAATTCTGTTAGTTCCACATTCCACCACCAGGGAGCGCACTCTATTCATAACAAAACTGTGTCGAAAGAAAAGTCCGTTAAACAACCTACCAGTAGATATGTTACTCGAGGTGGTTGCCGTCTTAAGCAAGAATTTAAGATATTTCCACAAATTACTATTCTGAAATAGTTGTAACTAAACTTGTGACATTTTTATATTTAATAAGTAGCATATATATCAATGTGTTATGAACTGTCTTAAAGTTTCAAGCAGATCGCCTTGTTATAATTCCTAAATTTAACAAAATCGCTTTATGTTAGTTCCGCATACTACCACCAGGAAACGCACACTATTCATAACAAAACTGTATCGGAAGGAAAGTCCGTTAAACAACATATTAGTAGATATGTTACTCGAGGTGGTGGCGGTCTGAAGCAAGAATTTAAGATATTTGCACAAATTACTATTCGGAAATAGTGGTAACTAAACTTTTGACGTTTTTTTTATTTAATAAGTAGCATATATCTCAACGTGTTATGAACTATCTTACAGTTTAAAGCAGATCGCCTTGTTATATTTCCTAATTTTAACAAAATCGCGTTAAGTTAGTTCCGCATTATTTAGATTTGACAAAATCGCCTTATGTTAGTTCCACATTCTACCACCAGGGAGCGCACTCTATTCATAACAAAACTGTATCGGAAGGAAAGTCCGTTAAACAACCCATGAGTAGATATGTTATACGGACCACCTTGTTAAATTGTATAATATTAACAAAATCGCGTTATGTTAGGTCCGGATTCCACCACCAGGGAGCACACTGTATACTTAACAAATACATATCTGAACGAAACGCCTTCACGCAACCTTTCTATAGATAAATGGATCGGGAAGGTGGCAGTCTTAACAATGAATTCTGTTAATTCCACATTCCACCACCAGGGAGCGCACTCTATTTATAACAAAACTGTGTCGGAAGGAAAGTCCGTTAAACAACCTATCAGTAGATATGTTACTCGAGGTGGTGGCGATCTTAAGCAAGAATTTAAGATGATTGCAGGAATTACTATTCGGAAATAGTGGTAACTAAACTTTTGACATTTTTATGTTTAATAAGTAGCATATATCTCAATGTGTTATGAACTATCTTAAAGTCTCAAGCAGATCGCCTTGTTATACTTCCTAAATTTAACAAAATTGCGTTATGTTAGTTCCACATTCTACCACCAGGGAGCGCACTCTATTCTTAACAAAAACATGTCTGAACGAAACACCTTCACGCAACCTTTCTGTAGATACATGGGTCGGGAAGGTGGCGGTATTAACCAAGAATTCTCTTAGTTCCACATTCCACCACCAGGGAGCGCACTCTATTCATAACAAAACTGTATCGGAAGGAAAGTCCGTTAAACAACCTATCAGTAGATATGTTAAACAGATCGCCTTGTTAGATTGCCTAATTTTAAGAAAATAGCGTTATGTTAGTTCCGTATTCCACCACCAGGGAGCGCACTGTATTCTTAACAAAAACATATCTCAACGAAACGCCTTCATGCAACCTTTCCGTAGATACATGGGTCGGGATGGTGGCGGTCTTAATCAAGAATTCTATTAGTTCCACATTCCACCACCAGGGAGCGCTCTCTATTCATAACAAAACTGTGTCGAAAGGAAAGTCCGTTAAACAACCTACCAGTAGATATGTTACTCGAGGTGGTGGCGGTCTTAAGCAAGAATTTAAGATATTTGCACAAATTACTATTCGGAAATAGTGGTAACTAAAAATTTGACATTTTTATATTTAATAAGTAGCATATATCCGAGGACTCCCTCAAGAAACGGTATCTAAAAAGGTCATAAAAGCTAATTTTTAAAAAAGAAAACCAGCGCCCCTCCCCGTTTGCCTGAAAAGGATCCAAAACGCACCCCATTGTCCACTACACATACAGATTCATTAAATAATAATTAATATCGCAAATTATAAATAAGCTATCACGCACAGAAATTATCCAATAACGGTCGAAGCATTCTGGTCTTTGTCATAATAATATCTCTAATGCGATTTAATTGGGATATTTAATGAAAAGTATTACCCCCTCCCCCCCCCCCCTTCCGAATAGACAGCGGGCGAAGCACGCTTTTTCTCACCTCGAATATACTTATCTGATAGCGCTGAACCTCATGCAAATTGTTATATTTCCTAATTTAAATTATTTCGTGGTTAAAAAAGCACGTGCCACCCGCATTTGATTAAAATGAAACCTAATTAATTAAATAATAATTAATATCTCCGCTTGTAATTAAGCTAGGAGTTTCAACTGGGTATGTTTGAAATCAGCGAAGAATTTCAAATCAGGATGCCAAAAAATTTAATCAAAAAATTTAATATTTAAAAAAGTTTAAATTTCGTATTAAAATAAAAACCGCGAGCGCGACGTCATGTCTGGGATAAAAAACACATGGAAAGGAAAGTTTGGAAGCAACGATCCAATTAATGAAATAATAATTAATATCTCGGCTCGTAATTAAGCTACGAGTTTGAACTGGGTATGTATGAAATCGGCGAATTTTTTTACGTCGGGATGTAAAACAATTTAATCTAAAAATTCAATATTTAAAAAGTTTAAATTTCGTACTCTGAAAGACGGGAGAACAGGTGCCGATTTGTCTGGCGAGAAAGAATAATCCCTGCAGTCCGTAATGAAATTCATGAACACCTGGCTGTGATAAAAAGATTAAATTTTGAAAGGATTTATCGATTTTTAGTGGATTTTTTAAGTTCTACACATCGCACAAACGTGAAATTTATACCAAAATAAAGTAGATTTTTTTCCGCGTGTTTCTACACCTTTTACGAATTTCTAGGATCCTTAGTTCCGGAGATTCGATTGGGAATTCCCTTTATCTCCCAGTCGCTAGCCTCGACAGATATATCAGGGTTCAGGTTTTGTGAATCCTCCAATGGTAGTGCTCCGAAAGCTAGCCTCGGAAGAGGGTTCCATTGTAGTCAAAGAGGTGCTTTCGGATAAAAAAGATTCATTTTTCCTTCGACAATGAGTCGTTAATTAGCTAATTGCGTCCGTAATTACGGCGGGATTTTCTCGAAACCACAAACACCGGGTGTCCGAGAAAACGGCGGTGCGAATCGACATATCATAAGACGCTCTGCGTGGCCCGGGAGCGAAGGAGTTCCGGTCACAAGGGCGAATGTTACACACATACATACAGACAGACAGACGTTTACGGACATTAATAGTATTGACTAGCTGGCTTCGCCCGCTAGCGGGCCCCTCCTTTTCATGAACCCGTCCTTTTTTATAAAATCTCGAAAGAACGAACCCCTATTTTTATCGGAGCCCCTCCTTTTTATGAACCTCTAATAATAAGAAATCTCGAAGTGAACGAACCTCGAACCGGGTCCCGGTGCCTACGGCACCATATAGCAGGCGTGCTGCGCACGCACTGCAAACTCTTTTAAAAAACCTTTCGCTATAACGAAAGTCGAACCTGGGCCTCGCTGACTACGGCACCTTGCTGCGCACGCACTGCAAACTCTTTTTAAAAAGCCTTTCGCGCTCGAACGAAAGTCGAACCGGGTCTCCGCTGCCTAAGGCACAGTATAGCAGGCGTGCTGCGCACGCACTGCAAAATCTTGTAAAAAAGGCAATCTCGCTCGAAAGAACCCCAAAGCGGGTAACCGCTGCTTTTTATTGTGTGTTATGAACTATCTTAAAGTTTCAAACAGATCGCTTTGTTATATTTCCTAAATTTAACAAAATCGCGTTATGTTAGTTCCACATTCTACCACCACGGAGCGCACTCTATTCATAACAAAACTTTATCGGAAGGAAAATCCGTTAAAAACCTATCAGTAGATATGTTAAACAGATCGCCTTGTTAGATTGCCTAATTTTAACAAAATCGCGTTATGTTAGTTCCGAATTCAACCACCAGGGAGCGCACTGTATTCTTAACAAAAACATGTCTGAACGAAACGCCTTCACGCACCCTTTCCATAGATACATGCGTCGGGGTTTTGTGGGTCCTAACCAAGAACTCTGTTAGTTCCACATTCCACCACCAGGGAGCGCACTCAATTCATAACAAAACTGTATAGGAAGGAAAGTCCCTTTAACAACCTATCAGTAGATATGTTACTCGAGGTTGTGGCGGTCTTAAACAAGAATTTATGATTTTTGCACAAATTACTATTCGGAAATAGTGGTAACTAAACTTTTGACATTTTTATATTTAATAAGTAGCATATATCTCCATGTGTTATGAACTATCTTAAAGTCTCAAGCAGATTGCCTTGTTATATTTCCTAAATTTAATAGAAACGCGTTATGTTAGTTCCACATTCTACCACCAGGGAGCGCACTCTATTCATAACAAAACTGTATCGGAAGGGAAGTCTGTTAAACAACCTATCAGTAGATATGTTACACAGATCGCCTTGTTAGATATCCTAATTTTAACAAAATAGCGTTTTGTTAGTTCCGTATTCCACCACCAGGGAGCGCACTGTATTCTTAACAAAAACATATCTCAACGAAACGCCTTCACGCAACCTATCCGTAGATACATGGGTCGGGATGGTGGCGGTCTTAACCAAGAATTCTGTTAGTTCCACATTCCACTACCAGGGAGCGCGCTCTATTCATAACAAAACTGTGTCGAAAGGAAAGTCCGTTAAACAACCTATCAGTAGATATGTTACTCGAGGTGGTGGCGGTCTTAAGCAAAAATTTAAGATGATTGCAGAAATTACTATTCGGAAATAGTGGTAACTAAACTTTTGACATTTTTATGTTTAATAAGTAGCATATATCTCAATGTGTTATGAACTATCTTAAAGTCGCAAGCAGATCGCCTTGTTATACTTCCTAAATTTAACAAAATTGCGTTATGTTAGTTCCACATTCTACCACCAGGGGCGCACTCTATTCTTAACAAAAAAGTGTCTGAACGAAACACCTTCACGCAACCTTTCCGTAGATACATGGGTCGGGAAGGTGGCGGTCTTAACCAAGAATTCTCTTAGTTCCACATTCCACCACCAGGGAGCGCACTCTATTCATAACAAAACTGTATCGGAAGGAAAGTCCGTTAAACAACCTATCAGTAGATATGTTAAACAGATCGCCTTGTTAGATTGACTAATTTTAACAAAACAGCGTTATGTTAGTTCCGTATTCCACCACCAGGGAGCGCACTGTATTCTTAACAAAAACATATCTCAACGAAACGCCTTCATGCAACCTTTCCATAGATACATGGGTCGCGATGATGGCGGTCTTAACCAAGAATTCTGTTAGTTCCACATTCCACCACCAGGGAGCGAACTCTATTCATAACAAAACTGTGTCGAAAGGAAAGTCCGTTAAACAACCTACCAGTAGATATGTTACTGGAGGTGGTGGCGGTCTTAAGCAAGAATTTAAATTATTTGCACAAATTACTATTCGGAAATAGTGGTAACTAAATTTTTGACATTTTTATATTTAATAAGTCGCATATATCTCAATGTGTTATGAACTATCTTAAAGTTTCAAGACACATCTACTTGTTATTTTTCCTAATTTTAAGAAAATTGCGTTACGTTAGTTCCGCATTCCGCTACCAGGGAGCGCACTCTATTCGAACCAAAAGCGTATCTTAACGCTCCGACTGTCTTGGAAAAGGGCAAAATTATAATGTTGTTTTCTCTGCATTTTGGTTTTAAATGCTAAAAAAAATGATTCTTTGAACATTTTATAAAAAAAACTTAATAACGAATATGATTGCAATCCTTGTAAGTATTAATCATTGTTCAATGTATTAAAAATACATTAAATCAATAGAATTATATTACTTTAAATATTGCTTGTATTACAGTGAAACTTGGAGCTTAGTGAACATATTAACACGGGCTTGACAGTGAGGGGGTTAAGGAAACTCCTACACGCAACATTTCCGTAGATACACGAGTCGTAATGGTGGCGTTATTAAACAAGAATTCTGTTAGTTCCGCATTCCACCACCAGGGAGCGGACACTATTCATAGCAAAAGTGTATCTGAACGAAACTGTGTTAAAAAACCTATCAGTGGATATGTTACTCGAGTTGGTGGCGGTCTTAAGCTAGAAATTAAGAAACTTGCTAAAATTACTATTCGGAAATAGTGGTAACTAAAAATTTGACATTTTTATATTTAATAAGTAGCATATATCCGAGGACTCACTCAAGAAACGGTATCTAAAAGGTCATAAAAGCTAATTTTTAAAAAAGAAAACCAGCGCCCCTCCCCGTTTGCCTGAAAAGGATCCAAAACGCACCCCATTGTCCACTACACATGCAGATTCATTAAATAATAATTAATATCGCAAATTATAAATAAGCTATCACGCACAGAAATTATCCACTAACGGGCGAAGCATTCTGGTCTTTGTCATAATAATATCTCTAATGCGATTTAATTGGGATATTTAATCAAAAGTATTACCCCCCCCCCCCTTCCGAATAGACAGCGGGCGAAGCACGCTTTTTCTCACCTCGAATATACTTATCTGATAGCGCTGAACCTCATGCAAATTGTTATATTTCCTAATTTAAATTATTTCGTGGTTAAAAAAGCACGTGCCACCCGCATTTGATGAAAATGAAACCTAATTAATTAAATAATAATTAATATCTCCGCTTGTAATTAATCTAGGAGTTTCAACTGGGTATGTTTGAAATCAGCGAAGAATTTCAAATCAGGATGCCAAAAAATTTAATCAAAAAATTTAATATTTAAAAAAGTTTAAATTTCGTATTAAAATAAAAACCGCGAGCGCGACGTCATGTCTGGGATAAAAAACACGTGGAAAGGAAAGTTTCAAAGCAATGATCCAATTAATGAAATAATAATTAATATCTCGGCTCGTAATTAAGCTACGAGTTTGAACTGGGTATGTATGAAATCGGCGAAATTTTTTACGTCGGGATGTAAAAAAATTTAATCTAAAAATTCAATATTTAAAAAGTTTAAATTTCGTACTCTGAAAGACGGGAGGACAGGTGCCGATTTGTCTGGCGAGAAAGAACAATCCCTGCAGTCCATAATGAAATTCATGAACACCTGGCTGTGATAAAAAGATTAAATTTTGAAAGGATTTATCGATTTTTAGTGGATTTTTTAAGTTCTACACATCGCACAAACGTGAAATTTATACCAAAATAAAGTAGATTTTTTTCCGCGTGTTTCTACACCTTTTACGAATTTCTAGGATCCTTAGTTCCGGAGATTCGATTGGGAATTCCCTTTATCTCCCAGTCGCTAGCCTCGACAGATATATCAGGGTTCAGGTTTTGTGAATCCTCCAATGGTAGTGCTCCGAAAGCTAGCCTCGGAAGAGGGTTCCATTGTAGTCAAAGAGGTGCTTTCGGATAAAAAAGATTCATTTTTCCTTCGACAATGAGTCGTTAATTAGCTAATTGCGTCCGTAATTACGGCGGGATTTTCTCGAAACCACAAACACCGGGTGTCCGAGAAAACGGCGGTGCGAATCGACATATCATAAGACGCTCTGCGTGGCCCGGGAGCGAAGGAGTTCCGGTCACAAGGGCGAATGTTACACACATACATACAGACAGACAGACGTTTACGGACATTAATAGTATTGACTAGCTGGCTTCGCCCGCTAGCGGGCCCCTCCTTTTCATGAACCCGTCCTTTTTTATAAAATCTCGAAAGAACGAACCCCTATTTTTATCGGAGCCCCTCCTTTTTATGAACCTCTAATAATAAGAAATCTCGAAGTGAACGAACCTCGAACCGGGTCCCGGTGCCTACGGCACCATATAGCAGGCGTGCTGCGCACGCACTGCAAACTCTTTTAAAAAACCTTTCGCTATAACGAAAGTCGAACCTGGGCCTCGCTGACTACGGCACCTTGCTGCGCACGCACTGCAAACTCTTTTTAAAAAGCCTTTCGCGCTCGAACGAAAGTCGAACCGGGTCTCCGCTGCCTAAGGCACAGTATAGCAGGCGTGCTGCGCACGCACTGCAAAATCTTGTAAAAAAGGCAATCTCGCTCGAAAGAACCCCAAAGCGGGTAACCGCTGCTTTTTATTGTGTGTTATGAACTATCTTAAAGTTTCAAACAGATCGCTTTGTTATATTTCCTAAATTTAACAAAATCGCGTTATGTTAGTTCCACATTCTACCACCACGGAGCGCACTCTATTCATAACAAAACTTTATCGGAAGGAAAATCCGTTAAAAACCTATCAGTAGATATGTTAAACAGATCGCCTTGTTAGATTGCCTAATTTTAACAAAATCGCGTTATGTTAGTTCCGAATTCAACCACCAGGGAGCGCACTGTATTCTTAACAAAAACATGTCTGAACGAAACGCCTTCACGCACCCTTTCCATAGATACATGCGTCGGGGTTTTGTGGGTCCTAACCAAGAACTCTGTTAGTTCCACATTCCACCACCAGGGAGCGCACTCAATTCATAACAAAACTGTATAGGAAGGAAAGTCCCTTTAACAACCTATCAGTAGATATGTTACTCGAGGTTGTGGCGGTCTTAAACAAGAATTTATGATTTTTGCACAAATTACTATTCGGAAATAGTGGTAACTAAACTTTTGACATTTTTATATTTAATAAGTAGCATATATCTCCATGTGTTATGAACTATCTTAAAGTCTCAAGCAGATTGCCTTGTTATATTTCCTAAATTTAATAGAAACGCGTTATGTTAGTTCCACATTCTACCACCAGGGAGCGCACTCTATTCATAACAAAACTGTATCGGAAGGGAAGTCTGTTAAACAACCTATCAGTAGATATGTTACACAGATCGCCTTGTTAGATATCCTAATTTTAACAAAATAGCGTTTTGTTAGTTCCGTATTCCACCACCAGGGAGCGCACTGTATTCTTAACAAAAACATATCTCAACGAAACGCCTTCACGCAACCTATCCGTAGATACATGGGTCGGGATGGTGGCGGTCTTAACCAAGAATTCTGTTAGTTCCACATTCCACTACCAGGGAGCGCGCTCTATTCATAACAAAACTGTGTCGAAAGGAAAGTCCGTTAAACAACCTATCAGTAGATATGTTACTCGAGGTGGTGGCGGTCTTAAGCAAAAATTTAAGATGATTGCAGAAATTACTATTCGGAAATAGTGGTAACTAAACTTTTGACATTTTTATGTTTAATAAGTAGCATATATCTCAATGTGTTATGAACTATCTTAAAGTCGCAAGCAGATCGCCTTGTTATACTTCCTAAATTTAACAAAATTGCGTTATGTTAGTTCCACATTCTACCACCAGGGGCGCACTCTATTCTTAACAAAAAAGTGTCTGAACGAAACACCTTCACGCAACCTTTCCGTAGATACATGGGTCGGGAAGGTGGCGGTCTTAACCAAGAATTCTCTTAGTTCCACATTCCACCACCAGGGAGCGCACTCTATTCATAGCAAAACTGTATCGGAAGGAAAGTCCGTTAAACAACCTATCAGTAGATATGTTAAACAGATCGCCTTGTTAGATTGACTAATTTTAACAAAACAGCGTTATGTTAGTTCCGTATTCCACCACCAGGGAGCGCACTGTATTCTTAACAAAAACATATCTCAACGAAACGCCTTCATGCAACCTTTCCATAGATACATGGGTCGCGATGATGGCGGTCTTAACCAAGAATTCTGTTAGTTCCACATTCCACCACCAGGGAGCGAACTCTATTCATAACAAAACTGTGTCGAAAGGAAAGTCCGTTAAACAACCTACCAGTAGATATGTTACTGGAGGTGGTGGCGGTCTTAAGCAAGAATTTAAATTATTTGCACAAATTACTATTCGGAAATAGTGGTAACTAAATTTTTGACATTTTTATATTTAATAAGTCGCATATATCTCAATGTGTTATGAACTATCTTAAAGTTTCAAGACACATCTACTTGTTATTTTTCCTAATTTTAAGAAAATTGCGTTACGTTAGTTCCGCATTCCGCTGCCAGGGAGCGCACTCTATTCGAACCAAAAGCGTATCTTAAGGAAACTCCTACACGCAACATTTCCGTAGATACACGAGTCGTAATGGTGGCGTTATTAAACAAGAATTCTGTTAGTTCCGCATTCCACCACCAGGGAGCGGACACTATTCATAGCAAAAGTGTATCTGAACGAAACTGTGTTAAAAAACCTATCAGTGGATATGTTACTCGAGTTGGTGGCGGTCTTAAGCTAGAAATTAAGAAACTTGCTAAAATTACTATTCGGAAATAGTGGTAACTAAAAATTTGAAATTTTTATATTTAATAAGTAGCATATATCCGAGGACTCACTCAAGAAACGGTATCTAAAAGGTCATAAAAGCTAATTTTTAAAAAAGAAAACCAGCGCCCCTCCCCGTTTGCCTGAAAAGGATCCAAAACGCACCCCATTGTCCACTACACATGCAGATTCATTAAATAATAATTAATATCGCAAATTATAAATAAGCTATCACGCACAGAAATTATCCACTAACGGGCGAAGCATTCTGGTCTTTGTCATAATAATATCTCTAATGCGATTTAATTGGGATTTTTAATCAAAAGTATTACCCCCCCCCCCTTCCGAATAGACAGCGGGCGAAGCACGCTTTTTCTCACCTCGAATATACTTATCTGATAGCGCTGAACCTCATGCAAATTGTTATATTTCCTAATTTAAATTATTTCGTGGTTAAAAAAGCACGTGCCACCCGCATTTGATGAAAATGAAACCTAATTAATTAAATAATAATTAATATCTCCGCTTGTAATTAATCTAGGAGTTTCAACTGGGTATGTTTGAAATCAGCGAAGAATTTCAAATCAGGATGCCAAAAAATTTAATCAAAAAATTTAATATTTAAAAAAGTTTAAATTTCGTATTAAAATAAAAACTGCGAGCGCGACGTCATGTCTGGGATAAAAAACACGTGGAAAGGAAAGTTTCAAAGCAATGATCCAATTAATGAAATAATAATTAATATCTCGGCTCGTAATTAAGCTACGAGTTTGAACTGGGTATGTATGAAATCGGCGAAATTTTTTACGTCGGGATGTAAAAAAATTTAATCTAAAAATTCAATATTTAAAAAGTTTAAATTTCGTACTCTGAAAGACGGGAGGACAGGTGCCGATTTGTCTGGCGAGAAAGAACAATCCCTGCAGTCCATAATGAAATTCATGAACACCTGGCTATGATAAAAAGATTAAATTTTGAAAGGATTTATCGATTTTTAGTGGATTTTTTAAGTTCTACACATCGCACAAACGTGAAATTTATACCAAAATAAAGTAGATTTTTTTCCGCGTGTTTCTACACCTTTTACGAATTTCTAGGATCCTTAGTTCCGGAGATTCGATTGGGAATTCCCTTTATCTCCCAGTCGCTAGCCTCGACAGATATATCAGGGTTCAGGTTTTGTGAATCCTCCAATGGTAGTGCTCCGAAAGCTAGCCTCGGAAGAGGGTTCCATTGTAGTCAAAGAGGTGCTTTCGGATAAAAAAGATTCATTTTTCCTTCGACAATGAGTCGTTAATTAGCTAATTGCGTCCGTAATTACGGCGGGATTTTCTCGAAACCACAAACACCGGGTGTCCGAGAAAACGGCGGTGCGAATCGACATATCATAAGACGCTCTGCGTGGCCCGGGAGCGAAGGAGTTCCGGTCACAAGGGCGAATGTTACACACATACATACAGACAGACAGACGTTTACGGACATTAATAGTATTGACTAGCTGGCTTCGCCCGCTAGCGGGCCCCTCCTTTTCATGAACCCGTCCTTTTTTATAAAATCTCGAAAGAACGAACCCCTATTTTTATCGGAGCCCCTCCTTTTTATGAACCTCTAATAATAAGAAATCTCGAAGTGAACGAACCTCGAACCGGGTCCCGGTGCCTACGGCACCATATAGCAGGCGTGCTGCGCACGCACTGCAAACTCTTTTAAAAAACCTTTCGCTATAACGAAAGTCGAACCTGGGCCTCGCTGACTACGGCACCTTGCTGCGCACGCACTGCAAACTCTTTTTAAAAAGCCTTTCGCGCTCGAACGAAAGTCGAACCGGGTCTCCGCTGCCTAAGGCACAGTATAGCAGGCGTGCTGCGCACGCACTGCAAAATCTTGTAAAAAAGGCAATCTCGCTCGAAAGAACCCCAAAGCGGGTAACCGCTGCTTTTTATTGTGTGTTATGAACTATCTTAAAGTTTCAAACAGATCGCTTTGTTATATTTCCTAAATTTAACAAAATCGCGTTATGTTAGTTCCACATTCTACCACCACGGAGCGCACTCTATTCATAACAAAACTTTATCGGAAGGAAAATCCGTTAAAAACCTATCAGTAGATATGTTAAACAGATCGCCTTGTTAGATTGCCTAATTTTAACAAAATCGCGTTATGTTAGTTCCGAATTCAACCACCAGGGAGCGCACTGTATTCTTAACAAAAACATGTCTGAACGAAACGCCTTCACGCACCCTTTCCATAGATACATGCGTCGGGGTTTTGTGGGTCCTAACCAAGAACTCTGTTAGTTCCACATTCCACCACCAGGGAGCGCACTCAATTCATAACAAAACTGTATAGGAAGGAAAGTCCCTTTAACAACCTATCAGTAGATATGTTACTCGAGGTTGTGGCGGTCTTAAACAAGAATTTATGATTTTTGCACAAATTACTATTCGGAAATAGTGGTAACTAAACTTTTGACATTTTTATATTTAATAAGTAGCATATATCTCCATGTGTTATGAACTATCTTAAAGTCTCAAGCAGATTGCCTTGTTATATTTCCTAAATTTAATAGAAACGCGTTATGTTAGTTCCACATTCTACCACCAGGGAGCGCACTCTATTCATAACAAAACTGTATCGGAAGGGAAGTCTGTTAAACAACCTATCAGTAGATATGTTACACAGATCGCCTTGTTAGATATCCTAATTTTAACAAAATAGCGTTTTGTTAGTTCCGTATTCCACCACCAGGGAGCGCACTGTATTCTTAACAAAAACATATCTCAACGAAACGCCTTCACGCAACCTATCCGTAGATACATGGGTCGGGATGGTGGCGGTCTTAACCAAGAATTCTGTTAGTTCCACATTCCACTACCAGGGAGCGCGCTCTATTCATAACAAAACTGTGTCGAAAGGAAAGTCCGTTAAACAACCTATCAGTAGATATGTTACTCGAGGTGGTGGCGGTCTTAAGCAAAAATTTAAGATGATTGCAGAAATTACTATTCGGAAATAGTGGTAACTAAACTTTTGACATTTTTATGTTTAATAAGTAGCATATATCTCAATGTGTTATGAACTATCTTAAAGTCGCAAGCAGATCGCCTTGTTATACTTCCTAAATTTAACAAAATTGCGTTATGTTAGTTCCACATTCTACCACCAGGGGCGCACTCTATTCTTAACAAAAAAGTGTCTGAACGAAACACCTTCACGCAACCTTTCCGTAGATACATGGGTCGGGAAGGTGGCGGTCTTAACCAAGAATTCTCTTAGTTCCACATTCCACCACCAGGGAGCGCACTCTATTCATAACAAAACTGTATCGGAAGGAAAGTCCGTTAAACAACCTATCAGTAGATATGTTAAACAGATCGCCTTGTTAGATTGACTAATTTTAACAAAACAGCTTTATGTTAGTTCCGTATTCCACCACCAGGGAGCGCACTGTATTCTTAACAAAAACATATCTCAACGAAACGCCTTCATGCAACCTTTCCATAGATACATGGGTCGCGATGATGGCGGTCTTAACCAAGAATTCTGTTAGTTCCACATTCCACCACCAGGGAGCGAACTCTATTCATAACAAAACTGTGTCGAAAGGAAAGTCCGTTAAACAACCTACCAGTAGATATGTTACTGGAGGTGGTGGCGGTCTTAAGCAAGAATTTAAATTATTTGCACAAATTACTATTCGGAAATAGTGGTAACTAAATTTTTGACATTTTTATATTTAATAAGTCGCATATATCTCAATGTGTTATGAACTATCTTAAAGTTTCAAGACACATCTACTTGTTATTTTTCCTAATTTTAAGAAAATTGCGTTACGTTAGTTCCGCATTCCGCTGCCAGGGAGCGCACTCTATTCGAACCAAAAGCGTATCTTAACCCTCCGACTGTCTTGGAAAAGGGCAAAATTATAATGTTGTTTTCTCTGCATTTTGGTTTTAAATGCTAAAAAAAATGATTCTTTGAACATTTTATAAAAAAAACTTAATAACGAATATGATTGCAATCCTTGTAAGTATTAATCATTGTTCAATGTATTAAAAATACATTAAATCAATAGAATTATATTACTTTAAATATTGCTTGTATTACAGTGAAACTTGGAGCTTAGTGAACATATTAACACGGGCTTGACAGTGAGGGGGTTAAGGAAACTCCTACACGCAACATTTCCGTAGATACACGAGTCGTAATGGTGGCGTTATTAAACAAGAATTCTGTTAGTTCCGCATTCCACCACCAGGGAGCGGACACTATTCATAGCAAAAGTGTATCTGAACGAAACTGTGTTAAAAAACCTATCAGTGGATATGTTACTCGAGTTGGTGGCGGTCTTAAGCTAGAAATTAAGAAACTTGCTAAAATTACTATTCGGAAATAGTGGTAACTAAAAATTTGACATTTTTATATTTAATAAGTAGCATATATCCGAGGACTCACTCAAGAAACGGTATCTAAAAGGTCATAAAAGCTAATTTTTAAAAAAGAAAACCAGCGCCCCTCCCCGTTTGCCTGAAAAGGATCCAAAACGCACCCCATTGTCCACTACACATGCAGATTCATTAAATAATAATTAATATCGCAAATTATAAATAAGCTATCACGCACAGAAATTATCCACTAACGGGCGAAGCATTCTGGTCTTTGTCATAATAATATCTCTAATGCGATTTAATTGGGATATTTAATCAAAAGTATTACCCCCCCCCCTTCCGAATAGACAGCGGGCGAAGCACGCTTTTTCTCACCTCGAATATACTTATCTGATAGCGCTGAACCTCATGCAAATTGTTATATTTCCTAATTTAAATTATTTCGTGGTTAAAAAAGCACGTGCCACCCGCATTTGATGAAAATGAAACCTAATTAATTAAATAATAATTAATATCTCCGCTTGTAATTAATCTAGGAGTTTCAACTGGGTATGTTTGAAATCAGCGAAGAATTTCAAATCAGGATGCCAAAAAATTTAATCAAAAAATTTAATATTTAAAAAAGTTTAAATTTCGTATTAAAATAAAAACCGCGAGCGCGACGTCATGTCTGGGATAAAAAACACGTGGAAAGGAAAGTTTCAAAGCAATGATCCAATTAATGAAATAATAATTAATATCTCGGCTCGTAATTAAGCTACGAGTTTGAACTGGGTATGTATGAAATCGGCGAAATTTTTTACGTCGGGATGTAAAAAAATTTAATCTAAAAATTCAATATTTAAAAAGTTTAAATTTCGTACTCTGAAAGACGGGAGGACAGGTGCCGATTTGTCTGGCGAGAAAGAACAATCCCTGCAGTCCATAATGAAATTCATGAACACCTGGCTGTGATAAAAAGATTAAATTTTGAAAGGATTTATCGATTTTTAGTGGATTTTTTAAGTTCTACACATCGCACAAACGTGAAATTTATACCAAAATAAAGTAGATTTTTTTCCGCGTGTTTCTACACCTTTTACGAATTTCTAGGATCCTTAGTTCCGGAGATTCGATTGGGAATTCCCTTTATCTCCCAGTCGCTAGCCTCGACAGATATATCAGGGTTCAGGTTTTGTGAATCCTCCAATGGTAGTGCTCCGAAAGCTAGCCTCGGAAGAGGGTTCCATTGTAGTCAAAGAGGTGCTTTCGGATAAAAAAGATTCATTTTTCCTTCGACAATGAGTCGTTAATTAGCTAATTGCGTCCGTAATTACGGCGGGATTTTCTCGAAACCACAAACACCGGGTGTCCGAGAAAACGGCGGTGCGAATCGACATATCATAAGACGCTCTGCGTGGCCCGGGAGCGAAGGAGTTCCGGTCACAAGGGCGAATGTTACACACATACATACAGACAGACAGACGTTTACGGACATTAATAGTATTGACTAGCTGGCTTCGCCCGCTAGCGGGCCCCTCCTTTTCATGAACCCGTCCTTTTTTATAAAATCTCGAAAGAACGAACCCCTATTTTTATCGGAGCCCCTCCTTTTTATGAACCTCTAATAATAAGAAATCTCGAAGTGAACGAACCTCGAACCGGGTCCCGGTGCCTACGGCACCATATAGCAGGCGTGCTGCGCACGCACTGCAAACTCTTTTAAAAAACCTTTCGCTATAACGAAAGTCGAACCTGGGCCTCGCTGACTACGGCACCTTGCTGCGCACGCACTGCAAACTCTTTTTAAAAAGCCTTTCGCGCTCGAACGAAAGTCGAACCGGGTCTCCGCTGCCTAAGGCACAGTATAGCAGGCGTGCTGCGCACGCACTGCAAAATCTTGTAAAAAAGGCAATCTCGCTCGAAAGAACCCCAAAGCGGGTAACCGCTGCTTTTTATTGTGTGTTATGAACTATCTTAAAGTTTCAAACAGATCGCTTTGTTATATTTCCTAAATTTAACAAAATCGCGTTATGTTAGTTCCACATTCTACCACCACGGAGCGCACTCTATTCATAACAAAACTTTATCGGAAGGAAAATCCGTTAAAAACCTATCAGTAGATATGTTAAACAGATCGCCTTGTTAGATTGCCTAATTTTAACAAAATCGCGTTATGTTAGTTCCGAATTCAACCACCAGGGAGCGCACTGTATTCTTAACAAAAACATGTCTGAACGAAACGCCTTCACGCACCCTTTCCATAGATACATGCGTCGGGGTTTTGTGGGTCCTAACCAAGAACTCTGTTAGTTCCACATTCCACCACCAGGGAGCGCACTCAATTCATAACAAAACTGTATAGGAAGGAAAGTCCCTTTAACAACCTATCAGTAGATATGTTACTCGAGGTTGTGGCGGTCTTAAACAAGAATTTATGATTTTTGCACAAATTACTATTCGGAAATAGTGGTAACTAAACTTTTGACATTTTTATATTTAATAAGTAGCATATATCTCCATGTGTTATGAACTATCTTAAAGTCTCAAGCAGATTGCCTTGTTATATTTCCTAAATTTAATAGAAACGCGTTATGTTAGTTCCACATTCTACCACCAGGGAGCGCACTCTATTCATAACAAAACTGTATCGGAAGGGAAGTCTGTTAAACAACCTATCAGTAGATATGTTACACAGATCGCCTTGTTAGATATCCTAATTTTAACAAAATAGCGTTTTGTTAGTTCCGTATTCCACCACCAGGGAGCGCACTGTATTCTTAACAAAAACATATCTCAACGAAACGCCTTCACGCAACCTATCCGTAGATACATGGGTCGGGATGGTGGCGGTCTTAACCAAGAATTCTGTTAGTTCCACATTCCACTACCAGGGAGCGCGCTCTATTCATAACAAAACTGTGTCGAAAGGAAAGTCCGTTAAACAACCTATCAGTAGATATGTTACTCGAGGTGGTGGCGGTCTTAAGCAAAAATTTAAGATGATTGCAGAAATTACTATTCGGAAATAGTGGTAACTAAACTTTTGACATTTTTATGTTTAATAAGTAGCATATATCTCAATGTGTTATGAACTATCTTAAAGTCGCAAGCAGATCGCCTTGTTATACTTCCTAAATTTAACAAAATTGCGTTATGTTAGTTCCACATTCTACCACCAGGGGCGCACTCTATTCTTAACAAAAAAGTGTCTGAACGAAACACCTTCACGCAACCTTTCCGTAGATACATGGGTCGGGAAGGTGGCGGTCTTAACCAAGAATTCTCTTAGTTCCACATTCCACCACCAGGGAGCGCACTCTATTCATAACAAAACTGTATCGGAAGGAAAGTCCGTTAAACAACCTATCAGTAGATATGTTAAACAGATCGCCTTGTTAGATTGACTAATTTTAACAAAACAGCGTTATGTTAGTTCCGCATTCCACCACCAGGGAGCGGACACTATTCATAGCAAAAGTGTATCTGAACGAAACTGTGTTAAAAAACCTATCAGTGGATATGTTACTCGAGTTGGTGGCGGTCTTAAGCTAGAAATTAAGAAACTTGCTAAAATTACTATTCGGAAATAGTGGTAACTAAAAATTTGACATTTTTATATTTAATAAGTAGCATATATCCGAGGACTCACTCAAGAAACGGTATCTAAAAGGTCATAAAAGCTAATTTTTAAAAAAGAAAACCAGCGCCCCTCCCCGTTTGCCTGAAAAGGATCCAAAACGCACCCCATTGTCCACTACACATGCAGATTCATTAAATAATAATTAATATCGCAAATTATAAATAAGCTATCACGCACAGAAATTATCCACTAACGGGCGAAGCATTCTGGTCTTTGTCATAATAATATCTCTAATGCGATTTAATTGGGATATTTAATCAAAAGTATTACCCCCCCCCCTTCCGAATAGACAGCGGGCGAAGCACGCTTTTTCTCACCTCGAATATACTTATCTGATAGCGCTGAACCTCATGCAAATTGTTATATTTCCTAATTTAAATTATTTCGTGGTTAAAAAAGCACGTGCCACCCGCATTTGATGAAAATGAAACCTAATTAATTAAATAATAATTAATATCTCCGCTTGTAATTAATCTAGGAGTTTCAACTGGGTATGTTTGAAATCAGCGAAGAATTTCAAATCAGGATGCCAAAAAATTTAATCAAAAAATTTAATATTTAAAAAAGTTTAAATTTCGTATTAAAATAAAAACCGCGAGCGCGACGTCATGTCTGGGATAAAAAACACGTGGAAAGGAAAGTTTCAAAGCAATGATCCAATTAATGAAATAATAATTAATATCTCGGCTCGTAATTAAGCTACGAGTTTGAACTGGGTATGTATGAAATCGGCGAAATTTTTTACGTCGGGATGTAAAAAAATTTAATCTAAAAATTCAATATTTAAAAAGTTTAAATTTCGTACTCTGAAAGACGGGAGGACAGGTGCCGATTTGTCTGGCGAGAAAGAACAATCCCTGCAGTCCATAATGAAATTCATGAACACCTGGCTGTGATAAAAAGATTAAATTTTGAAAGGATTTATCGATTTTTAGTGGATTTTTTAAGTTCTACACATCGCACAAACGTGAAATTTATACCAAAATAAAGTAGATTTTTTTCCGCGTGTTTCTACACCTTTTACGAATTTCTAGGATCCTTAGTTCCGGAGATTCGATTGGGAATTCCCTTTATCTCCCAGTAGCTAGCCTCGACAGATATATCAGGGTCCCGGTTTCTTGAATCCTCCAATGATACTGCTCCGAAGCGAGCCTCGACGAAGGGTCCCAATGTACTCAGACTGCTGCTTTTGGATAAAAAAGATTCATTTTACCTTCGACAATGAGTCGTTAATTAGCTAATTGCGTCCGTAATTACGGCGGGATTTTCTCGAAACCGCAAATACCGGGTGTCCGAGAAAACGGCGGTGCGAATCGACATATCATAAGACGCTCTGCGTGGCCCCGGAGCGAAGGAGTTCCGGTCACAAGGGCGAATGTTACACACATACATACAGACAGACAGACGTTTACGGACATTAATAGTATTGATAGCTGGCTTCGCCCGCTAGCGGGCCCCTGCTTTTCATGAGCCCCTCCTTTTTTTATAAAATCTCGAATGAACGAACCCCTATTTTTATCGGAGCCCCTCCTTTTTATGAACCTCTAATAATATGAAATCTCGAAGTGGACGAACCTCGAACCGGGTCCCCTCTGCCTACGGCACCATATAGCAGGCGTGCTGCGCACGCACTGCAAACTCTTTTAAAAAAAAACCTTTCGCTATAACGAAAGTCGAACCTGGTCCTCGCTGCCTACGGCACCGTATAGCAGCCGTGCTGCGCACGCACTGCAAACTCTTTTTAAAAAGCCCTTCGCGCTCGAACGAAAGTCGAACCGGGTCTCCGCTGCCTGGTCATGGAAGTTTCCCATCATTTCTACATAAAATTAAAAAAAGAGACTCACCACTTTGTTTATGCAGAAAGAGTATTGGAAACGCTACACACTATATCTTTGGAAACTGCCCCATAATGAAACATCATTTCCATTTTGACAGAAACAAAACATTGAGAGAAAATTTGAATAACACTCTTTTCAACGCAGGCAACTTCCAGAGACTTCTAGAAAATTACGACATTTTAAACAAACATTTTTCTTTTATTTCTAAGACTATAGCTAAACCTTAATCTTTTTTTACATTCTATTTAACCTGTAAATATTTTTCAATATTTATTTATACATATGTGTCCGCACTGCCTTCAATAATAAGGCAGTATTTGTAACATGCTTTTTATGTTGTAATAAATGTGCGCCACCCTGCTTGCGCTGCCTGGCAGCCCCTTTTTCCCCTCGTGGACTTATTGTCCCTATACCTCACGGTAGGCTGTCCACGAGTGGGCGATTTCGGTCTCCACTGCCTAAGGCACAGTATAGCATGCGTGCTACGCACGCACTGCAAACTCTTTAAGGGGGGAATTGGGGGGGATGGACACCGGAGATGCATAAACATAGTAGCAAGAGGGGGGAAGAGAAAGATGGGGAAAAACTGGGCTCGTGATGCCCAACAGTTTGATGAGAACTCTCTCTGAGGCGGAACTTCCTACTTATAGGAGCAAAAATCACCGAGTTATTGTCTTTTGAAAAAAAATGTTTGCAAAAATTTGCTTTTTTTGGCCATAACTTTCTGGAAAGACCTCGTAAAGCTTATTTAACATGATTTTCAGCTCGGAAATTTTAATACCTTTAATTTAAGGTGTATTATGTGGGGGGTATTAGCTTAAATTAAAAAGTTCAATAAAAACGGTCATAACTTTATGGTCGTGCCTCGTAAGTCTAAGCTTGTATGTTATTCAGTTCGGAATTTAATTTACCTTTATTTTAAGGTGTATGTTGAGGGCGTGCGTGGGAAATTTAATGATGTCGAGTCTCAGATTCAATTTTGAAAGGATTTTCCATGGATTATGAGTTGTTAATTAGCTAATGACGTCCGTAATTACTCTCGAAACCGCAAACACCGTGTGTCCGAGAAAACGGCGGTGCGAATCGACATATCATAAGACGCTCTGCGTGGCCCGGGAGCGAAGGAGTTCCGGTCACAAGGGCGAATGTTACACACATACATACAGACAGACAGACGTTTACGGACATTAATAGTAGTAGAGATGATGATAATGCAAAGAAATCCTATATTTTTTCATATTTCCTTAAATATCTCGGCTCCTATTGGTCGGAGAGCTTAGATCTCGCGCCAAAAGTAGCTCCGGAGCACCCAAGCAAACTTTTCCCCGCGATTATTTTGCCGTCTTCCAATTTCCTCTAACTGTATTAGGGGCCCGGGTAGGGCCCCTTTAAAATATATTTCGTAGTAATTACAGCAATTATGTTAAATTATTGGTTAAGACCGCCACCCTCCTGATCCATGTATCTATGGAAAGTTCGTGTGAAGGAGTTTCGTTCAGATACGCTTTCGTTAAGATTAGAGTGCGCTCCCTGGTGGTGGAATATGGAACTAACATAACACGATATAGCTAAAATTAGGAAATCTAACAATGCGATCTGTTTGAAACTTTGAGATAGTTCATAACACTTAATAAAAAGAACTTTCCGTAGATACGTGGGTCGGGAGGGTGGCGGTCCTAACCAATATTTTCAGAAATTTAGAAAAATGCTCCCCTAGGGGGGTGAAAAGGGGGAGGATGAGAACCGAAGATGCATAACTTGAATCAGCCTTCACAGACCTTTCCTATGATATATCACATGGCGGGTAACAGATAAATACAGAAAAGTGGGGGGAATTGGGGGGATGGACACCGGAGATGCATAAACATAGTAGCAAGAGGGGGGACAAACTGGGCTCGTGATGTCCAACAGTTTGATGAGAACTCTCTCTGCGGCGGAACTTCCTACTTATAGGAGCAAAAATCACCGAGTTATTGTCTTTTGAAAAAAAATGTTTGCAAAAATTTGCTTTTTTTGGCCATAACTTTCTGGAAAGACCTCGTAAAGCTTATTTAACATGATTTTCAGCTCGGAAGTTTTAATACCTTTAATTTAAGGTGTATTATGTGGGGGGGATATTAGCTTAAATTAAAAAGTTCAATAAAAACGGTCGTAACTTTATGGTCGTGCCTCGTAAGTCTAAGCTTGTATGTTATTCAGTTCGGAATTTAATTTACCTTTATTTTAAGGTGTATGTTGAGGGCGTGCGTGGGAAATTTAATGATGTCGAGTCTCAGATTCAATTTTGAAAGGATTTTCCATGGATTATGAGTTGTTAATTAGCTAATGACGTCCGTAATTACTCTCGAAACCGCAAACACCGTGTGTCCGAGAAAACGGCGGTGCGAATCGACATATCATAAGACGCTCTGCGTGGCCCGGGAGCGAAGGAGTTCCGGTCACAAGGGCGAATGTTACACACATACATACAGACAGACAGACGTTTACGGACATTAATAGTAGTAGAGATGATGATAATGCAAAGAAATCCTATATTTTTTCATATTTCCTTAAATATCTCGGCTCCTATTGGTCGGAGAGCTTAGATCTCGCGCCAAAAGTAGCTCCGGAGCACCCAAGCAAACTTTTCCCCGCGATTATTTTGCCGTCTTCCAATTTCCTCTAACTGTATTAGGGGCCCGGGTAGGGCCCCTTTAAAATATATTTCGTAGTAATTACAGCAATTATGTTAAATTATTGGTTAAGACCGCCACCCTCCTGATCCATGTATCTATGGAAAGTTCGTGTGAAGGAGTTTCGTTCAGATACGCTTTCGTTAAGATTAGAGTGCGCTCCCTGGTGGTGGAATATGGAACTAACATAACACGATATAGCTAAAATTAGGAAATCTAACAATGCGATCTGTTTGAAACTTTGAGATAGTTCATAACACTTAATAAAAAGAACTTTCCGTAGATACGTGGGTCGGGAGGGTGGCGGTCCTAACCAATATTTTCAGAAATTTAGAAAAATGCTCCCCTAGGGGGGTGAAAAGGGGGAGGATGAGAACCGAAGATGCATAACTTGAATCAGCCTTCACAGACCTTTCCTATGATATATCACATGGCGGGTAACAGATAAATACAGAAAAGTGGGGGGAATTGGGGGGATGGACACCGGAGATGCATAAACATAGTAGCAAGAGGGGGGACAAACTGGGCTCGTGATGTCCAACAGTTTGATGAGAACTCTCTCTGCGGCGGAACTTCCTACTTATAGGAGCAAAAATCACCGAGTTATTGTCTTTTGAAAAAAAATGTTTGCAAAAATTTGCTTTTTTTGGCCATAACTTTCTGGAAAGACCTCGTAAAGCTTATTTAACATGATTTTCAGCTCGGAAGTTTTAATACCTTTAATTTAAGGTGTATTATGTGGGGGGGATATTAGCTTAAATTAAAAAGTTCAATAAAAACGGTCGTAACTTTATGGTCGTGCCTCGTATGTATATGCTTGTATGTTATTCAGTTCGGAATTTAATTTACCTTTATTTTAAGGTGTATGTTGAGGGCGTGCGTGGGAAATTTAATGATGTCGAGTCTCAGATTCAATTTTGAAAGGATTTTCCATCGATTATGAGTTGTTAATTAGCTAATGACGTCCGTAATTACGGCCGGATTTTCTCGAAACCACAAAGTCCGTTTTTTTCGGAAAATGGCGGCCCGAATCGACATATAATAAGACCCTCTGCGTCGCCTGTGAGAAAAGTAGTTCCGGCGACACGGGCGAGTGTTACCAACATACAGACAGACGTTTACGGACATTAATAGTAGTAGAGATGATAATGCAAAGAAATCCTATATTTTTTCAAATTTCCTTAAATATCTCGGCTCCTATTGGTCGGAGAGCTTAGATCTCGCGCCAAAAGTAGCTCCGAGGCACCCAAGCAAACTTTTCCCCGCGATTATTTTGCCGTCTTCCAATTTCCTCTAACTGTATTAGGGGCCCGGGTAGGGCCCCTTTAATATATTTTTCGTAGTAATTTCAGCAATTATGTTAAATTATTGGTTAAGACCGCCACCCTCCTGATCCCTGTATCTATGGAAAGGTTGTGTGAAGGAGTTTCGTTCAGATACGCTTTCGTTAAGATTAGAGTGCGCTCCCTGGTGGTGGAATATGGAACTAACATAACACGATATAGCTAAAATTAGGAAATCTAACAATGCAATCTGTTTGAAACTTTGAGATAGTTCATAACACTTAATAAAAAGAACTTTCCGTAGATACATGGGTCGTATTTTCTCGAAACCGCAAACACCGTGTGTCCGAGAAAACGGCGGTGCGAATCGACATATCATAAGACGCTCTGCGTGGCCCGGGAGCGAAGGAGTTCCGGTCACAAGGGCGAATGTTACACACATACATACAGACAGACAGACGTTTACGGACATTAATAGTAGTAGAGACTAGCTGGCTTCGCCCGCTAGCGGGCCCCTCCTTTTCATGAACCACTCCTCTTCATGATTCCCCCCTTTTTATAAAATCTCGAAGCGAACGAAATTCGACCCGGGTCCCCGCTGCCTACGGCACCGTATAGCAGGCGTGCTGCGCACGCACTCATACCCCTCCTTTTTATGAACCTCTAACAATATGAAATCTGGAAGCGAACGAACGTCGAACAAGGTTCCAGGTGCCTACTGCACCGTATAGCAGGCGTGCTGCGCACGCACTGCAAAATCTTCTAAAAAAGGCAATCTCGCTCAAACGAAAATCCAACCGGGTCCCCGCTGGCTACGGTACCGTATAGCAGGCGTGCTGCGTACGCACTACAAAATCTTGTGAAATGGCAATCTCGCCGGAAAGAACCTCGAACCGGGTCCCCGTTGCCTACGGCACCGTAGAGCAGACGTGCTGCGCAAGCCTGCAAAATCTTGTACAAAAGGCAATCTCGCTCGAACGAACCTAGACCCGGGTCCCCGCTGCCTTGGGCTTGGCCTGAAGTGATCAATGTTTTATCGTGTCAAAAAAGCTCCCGATGTTTAGATAATTTTCTCCGGAATGGGGTAAGCTAGAGCCTTGTGTTATACATGTATCTTTTTGTCTTTTTAAACTGTTCAAAATGATATATAGTTTGTGTGTTTATGTGTAGGGGTTCAGGAGATATTTGTATTTAAACTTTCTTCTTCTTTAGTTTTGATTTCTCCACTGAACCAGGTTTTACCACCTACACAATTGCTTCTTGTGCCTATTTAAAATATTCATATTAATTAAAACTTGATGATTTATGCTTCTACAGACACTAATGAACATTTTAATACCTGCATTGGAACCCGGCGCGGCTTATTTCATATAAATTTAACCCCTTAAAGATCATGTACTTTTGGAATTTTTGGAGCCATTTTCGTTTTACAGTGTTTTTATTTTGCTTAATTTACATATTTATCCTTCCGAAAACCAAAAACTATGGCTCATTTTAGATACATTGAAGTTCGTAGCACATTTTGGTACCATTTTTATCAAGTTTTCACTATCTATTATCCCTTTATTATCCATATTAAAAAGTGTTTTCATGTTTTTATCCCATAGTCTTAACATGGGAGATTTAATAGAATTCCATTGTAATTTTGACTGTGTTTATGTACTCAATACGATTACTTGCTGCTTGTTTCACCTTCTTTATCTCCTAAGCTTCATTTTAATACCTGTTTTGAATCTCTACGTTACTTTTTTCATAAAATTTTAACCCTTTTTACTCAATTTACTTTCAATTTTGTAGAGCCATTTTCAATTTTTAACGCTTTTCACTTGCTCTAATTCATTCTATTTCTTAGCGATTACTAGTTACTTATGTTTCATTCATGTAAATTAAAATTCGTAGTATCTTTTAGTATCATTTTTTTCAAGTTTCCACCAATTATTAGCCCTTAAAACATTGAATTAAAAAGTGCTGTTTTTGCAGTTTTTCCCCATAGACTTAACATGGGGTAAACAATGGAATTCTATTACTTATTAAACTACATTGAAGTACTTTAAATGTAAATATATTGCATATTCCATATAATTCAAAGCATATGCTTCATTTTGGTACCATTTGTGTATAGTTTTAAAGGGATTTACTGTATTAAATGATTATTTCAAAATGTGTTATTTTTGCACTTTTACCATAACCCTTATCCCCATAGAAAGGCATGGGGTTTTGGAGGCATTTTATCATTTTTTTTTTTTTTATCATAGCTTAAATTTTAACTTAAAAACATTATTTTGAAAAACTTTCGCCAGATTTGGCTATTTTAGTCCTTTAGCTTCTCTTCGCCCCCACTCATGCCTTTCTAGGATGTTTGTATATATTTTAAAAAACTTCGTGAAAAAGTGCTAAAAATGCTTTTGAAAATTCAGATTTCCCATAGGTTTCTATTGTGTTGTTTACTTTTTAATTTCATTTTTTTAAACTATTAATTATGTTCCTTTCACTTAACTATTTTTACTTTCTGATAGCTGATTCTTTTTATTTTTGAGTAGCGTATCTTGTATTAATTTATTCCTATTCTTAATATTTTTAATTTCAATTTTAAAATTGTAAATTTTTGTTCTGTGGCGGTTGGGTGGACAATGGTTGCTCAATTCGAGTACTGGTTCTTATGGGCAAATCGATATTAGAATAGTAAAATAAATAAAAATTAGCTAGACTACCTTTATTGAAGAGTGATTGCTATTGACGCCATACATAATAATTGAACAGTGATTGGCTATGTTAAAGTAAATACTAGATAAATTTTCCGGCAACCACTGAATTTTAGAAAATATTAATGATTTAATATCTTATATACAACCAGCATTAACTTATAGGTTTTTTATTGATTTTTTTTTAGTTCTTATCTGATCTTAGGGGGTCATGCTGTGCTTTTAGGTTTCTCCACTTAGCCCTTTTAGGTCCGTGGCCGCCATTTTTGGCCACAATGATTTTCTCTATGGGAGATGCATTGGTAAGGAATTACAAAGATTTACAAGAAGATTTAACTACCGGAGCTTTTACAAATTAATTATTATAGCCCAAATAGGGTTCTAGAGGTCTCCCGGGGTGCTTTCATCAGAAAACTTATAAATAGTAAGTTTTTTAAACAGGAGTTTCTCCATTTTGTTTCTTGGTAAAACTCATTCTAATGTTACTACATTACAAATTAGTTCCATAATTTTCTAATTGTTATAAAACAAAAAATTCTTTTGGTAGCTTTGGTTCTCAGGGGGCTATCTACATCTTTTACGATATAAGAATTTTACTAGGGTTGCCATCGGGCGACTAGAAACTCCATTTTGCTTCCTTCTAATGAAACTTTTATCGAGAAATTTGTACAAATTGTTAAATATCTCGAAAACTATTGGCCATAGAGGTTTTCTGCCGCGCCGAATTCAACAGCAATCCGCCTTAGTGATCTCCTCCCCCCCTTTTTTCCATTATTCCGTTCTTCTCTAGCTCAATTGGGGCCCCGTCAGAGGGGGCTGAACGGGCACTCCCACAAATCGGCTTTTTTCTTCAATTTTTATATTCTTTAGGCCCACTTTCTTTCCACATTTTATCGCTACTAAACTTCTTTCATTGTTGCCACCCTTGCCTTCCCCCCTCTCTTATCCTTAACATTGGCTACTTTTTAGCTTTTTGAGCTAGAGACTTGGTTGCACTTTTATTATTACTTATTCTGCTCCCTTTCATCGCCCCAGCTTCTAATTTTACAGTTTTTGCATTTGTTAAGGATTTTCCGTAACTTTTTGAACTTTTTTATTTATTTAGATATTTTCTTGATTTTTTCTTGTAGTTACTCACTACTATTTGCTAGATTTGTCCCATCCCACATTTTCATTTTCAGTACATCTCAACTCGCTTAACATTTGCAATTTCTCTGTTATTAGGGTTAATTCTTTGCTTTTTGCGGTATTGTGGTCATGTGGTGTGTGGATATTTGCCCCACCCTTTAAAATATTTTTTCCACCCCAGCTTCCCTTAACATTTGGTACTTCTACAGTTTTTGCACTACAGTACTACTTTTTGCTTTATTGCAGTTCTGTTCTTGTGGGATAGTTGCCCCAATCTATATATTTTTTTTTCATTTCTTATTCGTTTTCCTTAACATTTGAAACTTTTAACTTTTAATAGGTTTATTTTGGTTTTTCCATTATTATGCTACGCTCCTACTTATATCTTGTCCCGCATTTAATTTTCTTCTTATATTACACACTTTCCATAGTTGTCTCCTCTGTTTCACGGGCGGTCCCTGCACTGATTTCCTCCACGTGTTGGTACTATATTTCCTCATGTTATTTACACATCTTCATTTTATTCTGTAGTTGTTTTTACACTCAGTTATTATCAAGCTTTTATTATCACCGGTTATCTCTTATTTTTTTTTATTTTGGTGGTTATTATGTTATCATGTCACTTTCAGGCAAGTGCAGCGGGACCCATGTGGTGACCGGTAAGTATACTATTGTTATTCTTATTCCTATTTTCCTTGTTTTTAAACTAAAAATTTTTTTTTCTGACTTCTTTTTGGTTGTCCACTCACCCATCCGTACGGCAATCTTCTTACTAATTACTATTTTCACTATGTGATATTCTGACAGGTTATAATATAAATAAAATCGCAGAAATATGTTTATAATGTACATACTTGTAAATATGCACATATATACTGTTTATACTTATAATTATGCACCATATTACCGTTTCATATATTATCAATCTGCTATTATTGGTATAGCATTTTAAATATTGTAATATACTGTATAACTGTATACAGGTAATGCACTGATTGAACCAGAATATTAATAATGATGGAATTATTAACTGTTTAAGTACATGATCTTTTGGGCACGGGAGGCAATGACACATATTTCCACCCCCCCCCTTTTTTTTTTTTTTTTTTTGGCAAATTTTTTCCTGCTGTCATTTATTTATTTATTTATTTATTTTTTTAATTATTATTATTCAAAAATTTTCCCCCTTTTAGGCAATAAAATTTTTTCTTAGTCATTTTCGGTAGTTACGACTACCGGTTTTTGCTATTTACTTTCTATATACCTTTCTTTCAAAAATGTATGACAGAGGCCTAGTGATCCCCCGTCCAGTTACCCTGTAAATTACTCTATAAATTTAACAAAGTCTTTCAACTGTAAATATTTTAAATTTTATTTTTAACCTGTACATATTATTTTGATTGGTAGAAATATGGAAATATAAATTGAGCTTTAACTTATATTCTACTAAACTATAATTTTTTGTTATTGATCGTGAGAAATGTTAACACAATCTATTGATTCAATGGTCAGTCCCAAATCCCAGAGGCTACAGTCAACAACAACAAATTCACAGCCTGTACATCAAGTGCACATACTAAATAGTAATCGCTTACCAATAGATAAAAAATTTCACTATCCAATACATGAAAAATTTCAATCACCAGAAGCTATTAAAAGAGAAAAAGAAAAGATACTAAAAAGACGACAAATAAAACTAATGCATAGTTATAAAGAAAAAGACATGGAACAAAAGAACAAGAAAACTAATGAGAGACCTCCATCCCCACTCCAAGGGAAAAAGCTAATAGATTCTGAAACAGCGCAAGATGATAATATGCCATTGGAAGAGCAATTTGAACAATTATTCAGACATCTCAAGAAACACAGGCCCCATAATGATGAACAGGCATTAAAGTATCGACAAAATATCCTTAACAGAATAAAAGATCTGGACAAGCAACAAATTAACACACAAAGCCAAGAAAAGTCAATGAATGATGTAATACAAGAACTGAAAAGAGAGAATGAGGAACAAAAGACACAAATATTAAAGCAAGAGGAACAACTTAATACCCTATCAACTGAAGTTCAAGACCTCACGGAAAAACTAATAGATAAAGACGAAAAAGTCAAAGAACTCGAAAGAAAATTAAGAATTGAATCTCCAGCAAAACTAGCACAAAAATTCGAAAATCATTTTAATTTACTAAAACAATTTGAAACGGAAGAACATTTGATCAAAATACCCACTCAGAAATTTCAAGAAGATATACAACAACTTCTACAGCTTTTAGAAAATCAGATAGAGCAAATACGCGACTTAAATAGCGAATTGCAAAGACAACAGGATTACATAGAAAATATCCATTGTAAAATATCGAGGGAAATGGATTTAAAAACTGAGCTGAGAAACATGCTTAAAGAACACGAATCAAAAATAGAGAGATTCATTGAAGTAAGACAAGCACAAATAGCAGGAGAAGAATTTCCTCAACAAAAAATTACAACACATACCAATGAACTAGTATCTCCAGTTCCTCTATGTAAACCATCATATGCCACAACTCTAAACTCCCCAGCACCACAACAATCAAAGTCTGCTATATTGTTAACAAGAAAATCCACAACCAATATTTCCCTATTCAACATCCGCGATTTTATAAATAGAGAACTTAAGACAACAGTAAATCTTGCGAAAATATACTGCACTATTTCCAGAGATAAACGAACTATTATAGTACGCTCAAACACAGACGAAGATGTGAATAACATAGCAGACAAGATCCAGGAACACAGTAACATACTTGACCTCGTAGATTTAAATCTCGCAGTGGAAAAAAGGAAAAAAATAATCATTTTGGGAATCCCCCAAAACATAACTGTAGAAGAAATAAAAGAGAAATTAAGCGAAGATCTTGAATATGACATAAAAGCTAATGAACATAAAGAATTACAAAGAAAATCTCTAAAGACCTATCAACTTATGCTAGATTTGGAGGATAGATTGGCAACCAGATTGCTACGCCAAGATCGTTTGCTGATTGGTTTTCTATCGTGTAAAATCGCTCAGTACGCCCCCATAATAAGATGCAGTCACTGTCAAATCTATGGACATACAAAAGAGAGATGCAGAAGAAAAGAAACCTGCGCATATTGCATGAAGAACCAAGAAATCTCAACATGTCCGAATAAAAATGATCCAAGGAAGCACAAATGCTATAATTGCTATAATTATGTGAACCCCGAAGGTCGCCAATACAAGTTCGATCATAGCGCAAATTCAAGCGAATGTAATATCTTTCAAAACCACTTCTATAATAGACATCGTGTAATTAACTACCGACAGCAACGTTCTTGACCCTAAATAACCTTTCAAATATCGTTACCCAAAATAACAATGTTCTTACTATTGCTTCCAACCCTGCTAATGTAGCAGTTCCAACTAAAGTAATTCATAACAAAGCAACTCTTTCCAAAATTAGATGTGTCCAAATTAATCTGAATCTAGAACTAATCAAATATATAAATAATCAACAAATTGACATAGCTATAATCCAAGATTACCATAGAACAAATAATTCATTTACAAGCCTCCCAATTGGATGGTCTCTTTATGCCTCAAAAAATGAAACAGCTGGAATTATCATAGCAAACTCCCAACTATATCACCTAAAAACCTTATCTTTTGACAACAGCATTTTTATTAACATTAGCACTAAATACCATGAATTAACACTTGGCTCGCAGTATTCCCGTCCTCGTTCCGCAAGAGACCTTGAAGAAGACCTGCAAGCCTGGACCAACACTATCAGAGACTGTAAAAATATCATTTTAGCAGGCGATTTTAATGCTCACTTAAAGGACTGGGGATATAAATGCAATAATGCAAGAGGAGACATTCTTCTAGATTACCTCGCTTTAAATAACGTATCCATAGTTAATGATCCCAATGCACCATATACATTCAAACAGAACAAAAGGAAAGGTACTCCAGATCTAACTTTAAGTGGAAACCAAGCACGCAACTATCTCAATTCTTGGTACGTAGACGACATCAATGACTCCCTCAGCGACCATCTGTACATAAGATACGATTTAGATATAGATCCAGTTCTAAGAAATGAATACAGATTTAAAACTAAATTTGAGAATTTCAAAAAATTTAACAACCAACTCTCTCCTAATGTTGACAATCTACAGACAACTCTCAGCGAGGTCAAAAGTCCTAATGACTTGAATGAATGGACCCACAAATTTGAAGAGCTTCTACAAGAAATCATGGAATCTTCTCTCAAAAAGAAAAAACAGTCATATGAAGTAAATACAAAGTGGTACACAGATAATCTCAAAATACAAAGAAATCGATTAAACGCTTTACGGAAAAGATCAAATAAAAATCCTGAAAACGTACAATACCAAGTTAGCTACAAGAAAGAGAGAGCTAAATACAAATTAAACATCAAAAACGCAAAATTAAATTCGTGGAAATCCTTCTGTGAGACAACATCCACAACATACGGAACCGCTTTCAAAATTGTAAAGGGCAAATACCTCAAAAATACCGACTTAATACATTCAATACTTGACACATCAAATTCAACTGACATGTTTAGAGACATTCAACACCAACTCTTAAGCCATCATTTTGGAAAAGAAATCCCTGAAAATCTACATTCATTTGAAAATTTAGAGCCTCTATCAGAAAGTGATATAAATGAATATCTAATCAGCTATAGAGAACTAAAATATTGCGCATCAAGACAGTCGAACAACAAAGCCCCTGGCTTCGATAAGATCGATGCAAGGGTTACTAAAATCTTGATCAAAACTTTCCCACAATTAATGCTTCAACTATACAACAAATGCTTTTCCCTTGCCCATTTCCCAGACATATGGAAGAAAGGCATTGTCATTTATTTTCGAAAGAAGAATAAAGATCCTCGGCAATTAAAATCTTACCGACCGATAGTCCTTCTCCCTATGCTGGGAAAAGTCCTTGAACGATTAATCAAGATGCGTGCAATGACATTTTTAGAAGATATTTCCTTTCTCCATGAAATGCAATTTGGATTTCGCGAATCAAGAAGCACAATAGATGCCTTAAATGAACTGAAATCCTCTATCACAAATACATTAGAAAATAAGAAATACTGTGGTATTCTTTCCTTCGATATAGAGGGAGCGTTTGATTCGATAGATTGGAATACTATCTCCCAAATAATCGATAATTCTCCTCTCCCTCTATATCTAAAACATTTACTAAAAAATTACATCTCCAATCGATATATTGGTTTAAAAGAAGGAAGCGTTGTAGAATGGTTCATTTCATTTAAAGGGTGCCCTCAGGGCTCATGCTTAGGTCCCCTTCTTTGGTTGCTAATTGCAGATTTTATTATAAAGGAGTTCTACAAAATAGAATCAGACATGATAGTTTATGCTGACGATTTCGTAATTAAGGTTGCGGGAGACTCCAGACCTGAGTTGGAGCAAGTTGCTAATAGACGCATCGAAATTTTTTCAACTTTATGCAGGAATTTCAACCTTACAATATCGGAAACTAAAACAAAGGCCATGCTTTTTGGCCGCTTTCTTCTTAACAGACGTCGACCAATTTTCAAATTGAATAACAAAACTATCAAGTTTGAAAATACTATTCCCTATCTTGTCGTTATACTAGATCAATAATTTAATTTTCAAGAGCATCTAACTCATACTAAAACAAAGGTAACTCAATTTTTAAACGGATTCAAAAGCCTAAAATCTCATAAAGGAGGAATATCTTCAAGTATACTGAAATTTTGGTACAACACCGTCATATTAAAACAAATTAGCTACGCCTATGAAATTAGGTTTCCAAGCCTCAACTCGCATGGGATAAGAAAGTTAAAGTCAGTACAACGTACAGCTCTCTTAAGCATTATCAAGACCTATCGAAGTACTTCCTCTGACGCTCTCTGTGTCCTTACTGGTTCTCCCCCAATCGATACTTTGCTCAAGAACGATTATCATTATTACGAACTAATTAAAGGAAGAAGATCATATAACCATAATGGCAAAATCATTAACAGCAACCACATTATGTCAAAACTAAACACCTTCGACTTTTCTCAATATTACAAGATAAACAACCTCTTCTTTTTAGAGGAAAAATACGAAAAATTACTCCAAATCTATGACCCATCCATATATACCGATGGTTCTGTCATGAACGACGGAGCAGCATGTGCATTTACAGTCTGTCTTAAAAACTCATTCGTATATGATTATGCAGTTAAACTTCATGTAGATAACTCGATCTACCAAGCTGAATTATTCGCAATTTACAAGGCAATGGAATGGTCCATTAACTCTTCTCATCATGAAATTCTTATCCTTACAGACAGCCACTCATCCTATGACGCCCTTCAAATTGCATTTCCACGCAATTATATAATTTATAATATCTACAATCTTTTACTACATTTTCCTAACAAAAAGTTCTATATCTCATGGATTAAATCTCACATAGGTATCCCGGGAAACGAAAGAGCCGATTCTCTGGCGAAGGCGGTTATAGATAACAACCAATACAACGATTGCCAGGAATTGCTTCTTCCACAATCCAAATTCAAGTATATCTTTAGGCAAAAAACTCTGGATGAATGGCAACTCTCATGGACTCAGTCGACAAAGGGTCGCGATACTTACAGTATAATTAATAAAGTTGACATACAGTTCATCTGTGATCGCCCTACGTTACCTAACTATATCACTGGTCATGGAAGTTTCCCATCATTTCTACATAAAATTAAAAAAAGAGACTCACCACTTTGTTTATGCAGAAAGAGTATTGGAAACGCTACACACTATATCTTTGGAAATTGCCCCATAATGAAACATCATTTACATTTTGACAGAAACAAAACATTGAGAGAAAATTTGAATAACACTCTTTTCAACGCAGGCAACTTCCAGAGACTTCTAGAAAATTACGACATTTTAAACAAACATTTTTCGTTTATTTCTAAGACTATAGCTAAACCATAATCCAGTTTTTTTTTTTTTTTTACATTCTATTTAACCTGTAAATATTTTTCAATATTTATTTATACATATGTGTCCGCACTGCCTTCAATAATAAGGCAGTATTTGTAACATGCTTTTTATGTTGTAATAAATGTGCGCCACCCTGCTTGCGCTGCCTGGCAGCCCCTTTTTCCCCTCGTGGACTTATTGTCCCTATACCTCACGGTAGGCTGTCCACGAGTGGGCGATTTCGGTCCCCGCTGCCTAAGGCACCGTATAGCAGGCGTGCTACGGACGCACTGCAAACTCTTTAACAAAGCGTATCGCGCTCGAACAAAAGTCGAACCGGGTTCCCGATGCCTTCGGCACCGTATTCCAGGCGTGCTGCGCACGCACTGCAAAAATTTTAAAAAAGTCTTTCGCTATAACGAAAGTCGAATGCCTAATTTTAACAAAATCGCGTTATGTTAGTTCCGTATTCCACCACCTGGGAGCGCACTGTATTCTTAACAAAAACATATCTGAACGAAACGCGTTCACTCAACCTTTCAGTAAATACATGGGTCGTGATGGTGGCGGTCTTAACCAAGATTTCTGTTAGTTCCACTTTCCACCACCAGGGAGCGCACTCTATTCATAACAAAAGTGTGTCGGAAGGAAAGTCCGTTAAACAACCGATCAGTAGATATGTTACTCGAGGTGGTGGCGGTCTTAAGCAAGAATTTAAGATATTTGCGCAAATTACTATTCGGAAATAGTGGTAACTAAACTTTGGACATTTTTATATTTAATAAGTAGCATATATATCAATGTGTCAGCAGATTGCCTTGTTATAATTCCAAAATTTAACAAAATCGTGTTATGTTAGTTCCAAGTTCTACCACCAGGGAACGCACTCTATTCATAACAAAACTGTCTTGGAAGGAAAGTCCGTTAAATAACCTATCAGTAGATATGTTAAACAGATCGCCTTCTTAGATTGCCTAATGTTAACAAAGTAGCGTTAAGTTAGTTCCGTATTCCACTACCAGGGAGCGCACTGTATTCTTAAAAAAACATATCTGAACGAAACGCGTTCACGCAAACTTTCCGTAGATAAATGGGTCGGGATGGTGGCGGTCTTAACCAAGAATACTGTTAGTTCCACACTCCCCCACCAGGGAGCGCATTCTATTTATTAATAACAAAATTGTGTCGGAAGGAAAGTCCGTTAAACAACCTATCAGTAGATATGTCACTCGAGATGTTGGCGGTCTTTAGCAAGAATTTAAGATATTTGCACAAATTACTATTCGGAAATAGTGGTAACTGAACTTTTCACATTTTTATATTTAATAAGAAGCATATATCTCAATGTGTTATGAACTATCTTAATGTTTCAAGCAGATCGCCTTGTTATATTTCCTAAAATTAATTAAATCGCGTTATGTTAGTTCCACATTCTACCACCGAGGAGCGCACTCTATTAATAACAAAACTGGAGCGGAAGGAAAGTCCGTTAAACAACCTATCAGTAGATATATTACTCGAGGTGGTGGCGGTCTTAAGCAAGAATTTAAGATATTTGCACAAATTACTATTCGGAAATAATAGTAACTAAACTTTTGACATTTTTATATTTAATAAGTAGCATATATCTCAATGTGTTATGAACTATCTTAAAGTCGCAAGCAGATCACCTTGTTATATTTCCTAAAATTAATTAAATCGCGTTATGTTAGTTCCACATTCTACCACCAGGGTGCGCACTCTATTCATAACAAAACTGTATCGGAAGGAAAGTCCATTAAACAACATATCGGTAGATATGTTAAATAGATCGCCTTGTTAGATTGCCTATTTTTAACAAAATCGCGTTATGTTAGTTCCGTATTCCACCATCAGGGAGCGCACTGTATTCTTAACAAAAACATATCTCAACGAAACGCCTTCACACAACCTTTCCGTGGATACATGGGCCGGGATGGTGGCGGTCTTAACCAAGAATTCTATTAGTTCCACATTCCACCACCAGGGAGCGCACTGTATTCTTAACAAAAACATATCTCAACGAAACGCCTTCACACAACCTTTCCGTAGATACATGGGCCGGGATGGTGGCGGTCTTAACCAAGAATTCTATTAGTTCCACATTCCACCACCAGGGAGCGCTCTCTATTCATAATAAAACTGTGTCGAAAGGAAAGTCCGTTAAACAACCTACCAGTAGATATGTTACTCTAGGTGGTGGCGGTCTTAAGCAAGAATTTAAGATATTTGCACAAATTACTACTCGGAAATAGTGGTAACTAAACTTTTGACATTTTTATATTTAATAAGTAGCATATATCTCAATGTGTTATGAACTATCTTAAAGTTTCCAGACACATCTACTTGTTATTTTCCCTAATTTTAACAAAATTGCGTTACGTTAGTTCCGCATTCCGCCGCCAGGGAGCGCACTCTATTCGTACCAAAAGCGTATCTGAAGGAAACTCCTTCACGCAACCTTTCCGTATATACATGAGTCGTAATGGTGGCGTTATTAACCAAGAATTCTGTTAGTTCCGCATTCCACCACCAGGGAGCGCACACTATTCATAACAAAAGTGTATCTGAACGAAACTGTGTTAAAAAACCTATCAGTGGATATGTTACTCGAGTTGGTGGCGGTCTTAAGCTAGAAATTAAGAAACTTGCTAAAATTACTATTCGGAAATAGTGGTAACTAAAAATTTTACATTTTTATATTTAATAAGTAGCATATATCTGAGGACTCCCTCAAGAAACGGTATCTAAAAAGGTCATAAAAGCTAATTTTTAAAAAAGAAAACCAGCGCCAAATTACTTGGATTGAAAGTAAATTTTTATTTAAATAACTAAAGAATAGCGAAATTTTTTATGACATCATAAAAGAAAGAACCGCATTTAAAACGGTAAAAATAAAAATGGTATAAAAAGAAGCAATCCTCTCCCCCATCCTCACACACAAATTTGTATAATGTATATATAAAAGGAAAAAAATATTTTAATGTGCATAAAAATTAAAAAGGAATATTTTGAAATACACCATCATCTTAGAATCATGAGAAATCCAAAATTTGTTAACCACGACATATAAGAAGATAAAGGAAAGCATATTTTCGCAAAATTTCAGATCACAGCATCGAATCATTGTAATTTCCTATGCAGCAGTATGTAAAAAACATTAAATTTATCCAATCGGCAGTCTCAAAATATACACCCAAGTAAAAGGGATGATATTTTTAGTGTATTTTTTAATTACATAGAGTTTTTTTTTATTTTTGAGAATCTAAAACGAAATAAGGTTACAAAATTGTCGGCTAGTAAAAAGACGATTTAGAAATCTTTGAAATATAAATTTGTACTATTTTCAATGCGAATACTCCTTTAAAAAACCTGTCAGTAGATATGTAATTCAAAAGGGTGGTGGTTGTTACAAAATATACAGAAAAATCAGGGGAAAAAATATAGTATTGACCATATTTACACCTATCCAATCGGCAGCCAGTAACACCACAAATTCGGCACAAGAAATGAAGATTTTAGCTGAAATTACTTGGATTGAAAGTAAATTTTTATTTAAATAACTAAAGAATAGCGAAATTTTTATGACATCATAAAAAAAAGAACCGCTTTTAAAACGGTAGAAATAAAAATGGTATAAAAAGAAGCAATCCTCTCCTCCATCCTCACACACAAATTTGTATAATGTATATATAAAAGGGAAAAAATATTTTTAGTGTGCATAAAAATTAAGAAGGAATATTTTGAAATACATCATCACCTTAGAATCATGAGAAATCCAAGATTTGTTAACCACTCCATATAAGCTAAAGGAAAGCATATTTTCGCAAAATTTCAGATCACAGCATCGAATCATTGCAATTTCCTATGCAGCAGTATGTAAAAAACATTAAATTTATCCAATCGGCAGCCAGTAACACATGCATGAGGAATATAGAAATAAAAAACAATGTTGCTACAAAATGATAAAAAATATAGTATTAGGCATATTTACACATTTCCTATCATCAGCTTACTGCAATTTAACTTTCCAGTTAAAGAAAAAAAAAAAAGAAAGAAAAAAAAAAGGAACAAAAGTAACAAATTCAAAATTTACGCGTGGCTTAATGTATTTCAGAAACATCGAAGAACACACATAAAACATGTAAAATAACGGAATAAAAAAGAAATAAGAAACTTACCTATAATCGTAATCCTCTGATGTTTGCTGGAAATAAATAAATTATAATAAAAATTAAAAATAATCACAAATGAATAATGAATTTAATTTAAAACAAATGTATTTGGCACGAACAAAGCGCACTGGAATGGAATTTCGAATGCAAGAAGTTATCGTTAACCGTTGTAAATTTCTTGGAATAAAAGCAAGAGTAAATGGCGTTTCAAATCTCCTTCAGGTGGCGTTGAAATCCAGTGAATGAACCATATTCTCCTCTTGGGTTCGAGGCTACAAAAATTCGTCTGCTTAGGAATAACATTCATAACCGCGCTATTGAAAAGCATTGTGTTTAGAAAAATTATGCTTATATTTTATTTTGTACGGAGTTTTAGACCTTTTCAGGGGCAAATAAGGGTTATACATGAATACTTATCTCTATTTTAAAGTAATGGCTGCATATTGTTCATTTTATTTATAAAATAAAAATGTTAAATTTTAGTTAATACGTATATATGGATTTTAATTAATATGTATATAAATATTGATCGAAAATAATTCGTACAAAAAAAATTTGCAGTAGTTTATGCATGCATTTACCTGTATAGCTATTTGTGACAAACTTATAAAGGCACTCTGTAGTCTGACCTTTTCTTTTTAGGGTTTCGTTCATCTGACGAAACCCTATTCGTCTCGCTCCTCTGTCTGTCCGTCACAGAGCCCGTTCTCAGAAACTATACATGTTCGAGATTTTAAATTTTGCACACTTATAGCTGAATACCTCACACCAAATGACAAATCCTAAATTTTCGAAAAAATCTTACATTTAACCCTCTGGACTCTAACATGTGTATTTTAAGCTTCTTTTTTAACTCAGGCCCTAATTAAGTTGAAGACTTGAAATTTTACATAATTGTAGCTAAACACTTGCGATCTAACGACAAATAATAAAATTTCGAAAAAATCTTATATTTAACCCACTGAACTGTAACTTGTGTATTTTAAGCAATTTTTTATCCTCCCCCTTTTCACCCGGGGGGCACTTTTTAAACTTTTGCCGACACCCCTTTGACCACACTTTCATATTATGCATCACAGACTTACATATTTTAGCTCCATTTTTTACCGTCAAGGGGCGCCTACCTATCTCTGGTGCTGTGGGCCCGATTCCCTAAACTAATATATCTACAGATAGGTTGTAAAACGGAGTTTCGTTCGGATAGAGGTTTGTGTAGAATAGAGTGCGCCCCCTGGTTGCGAAATGTGAAACTAACGGATTTGCAAAAGGATAATGTGTTTTGAAAGGAATATTAAACGAAACCCTCTGTGCGATCTGTGATCACACTTACCCACTTGTTTAAAAATAAAGACAGTTAACCATCCAATCTCCCTGTAATTGTTGTAAACCGATAGATGCAGTGCATTTTAGAAGTTTTCGGCACTTATAAAAAAATCCAAATAGAACACAAGTATAAAAAATCGACAAAATCGCGTTATGTTAGTTCCGCATTCCACCACCAGGGAGCGCACTGGTAACTAATCTTTTGAAATTTTTATATTTAATAAGTAGCAAATATCTCAATGTGTTATGAACAATCTTAAAGTTTGGAGCAGATCGCCTTGTTATATTTCCTAAATTAAAAAAAAATCGCGTTTTGTTAGTTCCACATTCTACTACCAGGGAGCGCACTCTATTCATAACAAAACTGTATCGGAAGGAAAGTCCGTTAAACAACCTATCAGTAGATATTTTACTCGAGGTGGTGGCGGTCTTACGCAAGAATTTAAGATGTTTGCACAAATTACTATTCGGAAATAGAGGTAACTAAACTTTTGACATATTTATAGTAGCATATATCTCAATGTGCTATGAACTATCCTAAAGTTTCATGCAGATCGCCTTGTTACATTTCCTAAATTTAACAAAATCGCGGTACGTTAGTTCCGCATTCCACCACCAGGGAGCGCACTGTATTCTTAACAAAAACATATCTGAACGAAACGCCTTCACGCAACCATTCCGTAGATACATGGGTCGGGATGGTGGCGGTCAAAACTGTGTCGGAAGGAAAGTCCGTTAAACAACCTATCAGTAGATATGTTACTCGAGGTGGTTGCGGTCTTAAGCAAGAATTTAAGATATTTGCACATGGCGATCTTAAGCAAGAATTTAAGATATTTGTAGAAATTACTATTCGGAAATAGCGGTAACTAAACTTTTGATATTTTTACATTTAATAAGTAGCATATATCTCAATGTGTTATGAACTATCTTAAAGTTTGAAGCAGATCGCCTTGTTATATTTCCTGAATTTAACAAAATCGCGTTATGTTAGTTCCACATTCTACCACCGGGGAGCGCACACAAAACAAACACATAACAAAACTGGAGCGGAAGGAAAGTCCGTTAAACAACCTATCAGTAGATATGTTACTCGAGGTGGTGGCGGTCTTAAGCAAGAATTTAAGATGTTTGCAGAAAGTACTATTCGGAAATAGTGGTAACTAAACTTTTGACATTTTTATACTTAATAAGTAGTATGTATATCAATGTGTTATGTACTATCTTAAAGTTTCAAGCAGATCGCCTTGTTATAATTCCTGAATTTAACAAAATCGCGTTATGTTAGTTCCACTTTCTACCACCAGGGAGCGCACACTATTCATAACAAAACTGGAGCGGAAGGAAAGTCCGTTAAACAGCCTATCAGTAGATATGTTACTCGAGGTGGTGGCGGTCTTAAACAAGAATTTAAGATGTTTGCACAAATTACTATTCGGAAATAGTGGTAACTAAACTTTTGACATTTTTATATTTAATAAGTAGCATATATCTCAATGTGTTATGAACTATCTTAAAGTTTCAAGCAGATCGCCTTGTTATATTTCCGAAATTTAACAAAATCGCGTTATGTTAGTTCCACATTCTTCCACCAGGGAGCGCACTCTATTAATAACAAAACTGGAGCGGAAGGAAAGTCCGTTAAACAACCTATCAGTAGATATGTTACTCGAGGTGGTTGCGGTCTTAAGCAAGAATTTAAGATATTTGCACAAATTACTATTCGGAAATAGTGGTAACTAAACTTTTGACATTTTTATATTTAATAAGTAGCGTATATCGCAATGTGTAATGAACTATCTTAAAGTCGCAAGCAGATCGCCTTGTTATATTTCCTAAATTTAACAAAATCGCGTTATGTTAGTTTCACATTCTACCACCAGGGAGCGCACTCTATTCTTAACAAAAACATGTCTGAACGAAACCCCTTCACGCAACCTTTCCGTAGATACATGTGTCGAGATGGTGGCGGTCTTAACCAAGAATTCTATTAGTTCCACATTCCACCACCAGGGAGCGCTCTCTATTCATAACAAAACTGTGTCGAAAGGAAAGTCCGTTAAACAACCTACCAGTAGATATGTTACTCGAGGTGGTGGCGGTCTTAAGCAAGAATTTAAGATATTTGCACAAATTACTATTCGGAAATAGTGGTAACTAAACTTTTGACATGTTTATATTTAATAAGTGGCATATATCTCAATGTGTTATGAACTATCTTCAAGTTTCAAGACACATCTACTTGTTATTTTTCCTAATTTTAACAAAATTGCGTTACGTTATTTCCGCATTCCGCCGCCAGGGAGCGCACTCTATTCGTACCAAGAGCGTATCTGATGGAAACTCCTTCACGCAACCTTTCCGTAGATACATGGGTCGGGATGGTGGCGGTCAAAACTGTGTCGGAAGGAAAGTCCGTTAAACAACCTATCAGTAGATATGTTACTCGAGGTGGTTGCGGTCTTAAGCAAGAATTTAAGATATTTGCACATGGCGATCTTAAGCAAGAATTTAAGATATTTGTAGAAATTACTATTCGGAAATAGTGGTAACTAAACTTTTGACATTTTTACATTTAATAAGTAGCATATATCTCAATGTGTTATGAACTATTTTAAAGTTTCAAGCAGATCGCCTTGTTATATTTCCTGAATTTAACAAAATCGCGTTATTTTAGTTCCACATTCTACCACCAGGGAGTGCACACTATTCATAACAAAACTGGAGCGGAAGGAAAGTCCGTTAAACAACTTATCAGTAGATATGTTACTCGAGGTGGTGGCGGTCTTAAGCAAGAATTTAAGATGTTTGCAGAAAGTACTATTCGGAAATAGCGGTAACTAAACTTTTGACATTTTTATATTTAATAAGTAGCATATATCTCAATGTGTTATGAACTATCTTAAAGTTTCAAGCAGATCGTCTTGTTATATTTCATAAATTTAAAAAAATCGCGTTATGTTAGTTCCACATTCTTCCACCAGGGAGCGCACTCTATTAATAACAATACTGGAGCGGAAGGAAAGTCCGTTAAACTACCTATCAGTAGATATGTTACTCGAGGTGGTGGCGGTCTTAAGCATGAATTTAAGATTTTGCACAAACTACTATTCGGAAATAGTGGTAACTAAAGTTTTGACATTTTTATATTTAATAAGTAGCATATATCTCAATGTGTTATGAACTATCTTAAAGTTTCAAGACACATCTACTTGTTATTTTTCCTAATTTTAACAAAATTGCGTTACGTTAGTTCCGCATTCCCCCGCCAGGGAGCGCACTCTATTCGTACCAAAAGCGTATCTGAAGGAAACTCCTTCACGCAACCTTTCAGTAGATACATGAGTCGTAATGGTGGCGTTATTAACCAAGAATTCTGTTAGTTCCGCATTCCACCACCAGGGAGCGCACACTATTCATAACAAAAGTGTATCTGAACGAAACTGTGTTAAAAAACCTATCAGTGGATATGTTACTCGAGTTGGTGGCGGTCTTAAGCTAGAAATTAAGAAACTTGCTAAAATTACTATTCAGAAATAGAGGTAACTAAAAATTGGACATTTTTATATTTAATAAGTAGCATATATCTGAGGACTCCCTCAAGAAACGGTATCTAAAAAGGTCATAAAAGCTAATTTTTTAAAAAAGAAATCCAGCGCCCCTCCCCGTCTGCCAAAAAAGGATAAAAAACGCACCCCATTGTCCACTACACATACAGATTCATTAAATAATAATTAATATCGCAAATTATAAATAAGCTATCATGCACAGAAATTATCCGATAACGGGCGAAGCACTCTGGTCTTTGTCATAATAATATCTGTAATGCGATTTAATTGGGATATTTAATCAAAAGTATTACCCCCCCCCCCTTCCGAATAGACAGCGGGCGAAGCACGCTTTTTCTCACCTCGAATATACTTATCTGATAGCGCTGAACCTCATGCAAATTGCTATATTTCCTAATTTAAATTATTTCGTGTTTAAAAAAGCACGTGCCACCCGCATTTGATGAAAATGAAACCTAATAAATTAAATAATAATTAATATCTCCGCTTGTAATTAAGCTAGTAGTTTGAACTGGGTATGTTTGAAATCAGCGAAGAATTTCTAATCAGGATGCCAAAAAATTATATCGAAAAATTTAATATTTAAAAAGTTTAAATTTGGTATTAAAATAAAAACCGCGAGCGCGACGTCATGTCTGGGATAAAAAACACGTGGAAAGGAAAGTTTCAAAGCAATGATCCGATTAATGAAATAATAATTAATATCTCGGCTCGTAATTAAGTTACGAGTTTGAACTGCGTATGTATGAAATCGGCGAAATTTTTTACGTCGGGATGTAAAAAAATTTAATCTAAAAATTCAATATTTAAAAAGTTTAAATTTCGTACTCTGAAAGACGGGAGGACAGGTGCCGATGTGTCTGGCGAGAAAGAATAATCCCTGCAGTCGATAATGAAATTCATGAACACCTGGCTTTGATAAAAAGATTAAATTTTGAAAGGATTTATTGATTTTTAGTGGATTTTTTAAGTTCTACACATCGTACAAACGTGAAATTTATACCAAAATAAAGTAGATTTTTTTCCGCGTGTTTCTACACCTTTTACGAATTTCTAGGATCCTTAGTTCCGGAGATTCGATTGGGAATTCCCTTTATCTCCCAGTAGCTAACCTGGTAAAATAAAATCAGGGTCCCGGTTTCTTGAATCCTCCAATGATACTGCTCCGAAGCGAGCCTCGACGATGGGTTCCAATGTACTCAGACTGCTGCTTTTGGATAAAAAAGATTCATTTTACCATCGACAATGAGTCGTTAATTAGCTAAGTGCGTCCGTAATTACGGCGGGAATTTCTCGAAACCGCAAACACCGGGTGTCCGAGAAAACGGCGGTGCGAATCGACATATCATAAGACGCTCTGCGTGGCCCGGGAGCGAAGGAGTTCCAGTCACAAGGGCGAATGTTACACACATACATACAGACAGACGTTTACGGACATTAATAGTATTGACTAGCTGGCTTCGCCCGCTAGCGGGCCCCTCCTTTTTTATAAAATCTCGAAAGAACGTAACTCGCCTGCGAACGAACCTCGAGTGAAAATCGAACCGGGTCCCCGCTGCCTACGGCACCGTATAGCAGGCGTGCTGCGCACGCACTGCAAACTCTTTAAAAAAGAGTATCGCTCTCGAACAAAGGTCGAACCGGGTTTCCGATGCCTTCGGCACCGTATTGCAGGCGTGCAGCGCACGCACTGCAAACAATTTTAAAAAAGCCTTTCGCTATAACGAAAGTTGAACCTGGTCCTCGCTGCCTACGGCACCTTATAGCAGACGTGGTATGCACGCACTGCAAACTCTTTTTAAAAAGTCTATCGCGCTCGAATGAATGTCGAACCGGGTCCCCGCTGCCTACGGCACCGTACAGCAGGCCTGCTGCGCACGACTGCACAGTCTTGTAAAAAAGGCAATCTCGCTCGAACGAACCTCGAATCGGAAAATCGAGCTATGTTAGTTCCACATTCTACCACCAGGGAGCGCACTCTATTCATAACAAAACTGTATCGGAAGGAAAGTCCGTTAAACAACCTATCAGTAGATATGTTAAACAGATCGCCTTGTTAGAGTGCTTAATTTTAACAAAATCACGTTATGTTTTTTCCGGATTCCACCACCAGGGATCGCACTGTATTCTTAACAAATACATATCTGAACGAAACGCCTTCACGCAACATTTCCATAGATAAATGTGTCGGGAAGGTGGCGGTCTTAACAAAAAATTCTGTTAGTTCCACATTCCACCACCAGGGAGCGCACTCTATTCATAACAAAACTGTCTCGGAAGGAAAGTCCGTTAAACAACCTATCAGTAGATATGTTAAACAGATCGCCTTCTTAAATTGCTTAATTTTAACAAAATCGCGTTATGTTAGCTCCGGATTCCACCACCAGGGAGCGCACTGTATTCTTAACAAATACATATCTGAACGAAACGCCTTCACGCAACATTTCCATAGATAAATGTGTCGGGAAGGTGGCGGTCTTAACAAAAATTCTGTTAGTTCAACTTTACACCACCAGGGAGCGCACTCTATTTATAACAAAACTGTGTCGGAAGGAAAGTCCGGTAAACAACCTGTCAGTTGATATGTTACTCAAGGTGGTGGCGGTCTTAAGCAAGAATTTAAGATGTTTGTACAAATTACTATTCGGAAATAGTGGTAACTAAACTTTTGATATTTTTATGTTTAATAAGTAGCATATATCTCAATGTGTTATGAACTATCTTAAAGTCGCAAGCAGATCGCCTTGTTATATTTCCTAAATTTAACAAAATCGCGTTATGTTAGTTCCACATTCTACCACCAGGGAGCGCAGTCTATTCTTAACAAAAACATTTCTCAACGAAACGCCTTCACGCAACCTTTGCGTAGGTACATGGGTCGGGATGGTGGCGGTCTTAACCAAGAATTCTATTAGTTCCACATTCCATTACCAGGGAGCACACTCTATTCATAACAAAACTGTGTCGAAAGGAAAGTCCGTTAAACAACCTACCAGTAGATATGTTACTCGAGGTGGTGGCGGTCTTAAGCAAGAATTTAAGATATTTGCACAAATTACTATTCGGAAATAGTGGTTACTAAACTTTTGACATTTTTATATTTAATAAGTAGCATATATCTCAATATGTTATGAAGTATCTTAAAGTTTCAAGACACATCTACGCGCTCCCTGGTGGTGGAATGTGGAACTAACATAACACGATATAGTTAAAATTAGAAATCTAACAATGCGATCTGTTTGAAACTTTGAGATAGTTCATAACATTTAATAAAAAGAACTTTCCGTAGAGACATGGGTCGGGAAGGTGGCGGTCCTAACCAATATTTTAAGAAATTTAGAAAAGTGCCCGTCTAGGGGGGGTAAAAAGGAGGGGATGAAAACCGAAGGTGCATAACTTGAATCAACCTTCACAGACCTTTTCTATGATATATCACATGGCGGGTAACAGATAAATACAGAAAAAGTCCCCTAGGGGGGTGAAAAGGGGGAGGATGAGAACCGAAGATGCATAACTTGAATCAGCCTTCACAGACCTTTCCTATGATATATCACATGGCGGGTAACAGATAAATACAGAAAAGTGGGGGGGGGAGAGAATTGGGGGGGATGGACACCGGAGATGCATAAACATAGTAGCAAGAGGGGGGAAGAGAAAGATGGGGAAAAACTAGGCTCGTGATGCCCAACAGTTTGATGAGAACTCTCTCTGAGGCGGAACTTCCTACTTATAGGAGCAAAAATCACCGAGTTATTGTCTTTTGAAAAAAAATGTTTGCAAAAATTTGCTTTTTTTGGCCATAACTTTCTGGAAAGACCTCGTAAAGCTTAGTTAACATGATTTTCAGTTCGGAAATTTTAATACCTTTAATTTAATGTGTATTATGTGGGGGGTATTAGCTTAAATTATAAAGTTCAATAAAAACGGTCATAACTTTATGGTCGTGCCTCGTATGTCTAAGCTTGTATGTTATTCAGTTCGGAATTTAATTTACCTTTATTTTAAGGTGTATGTTGAGGGGGTGCGTGGGAAATTTAATGATGTCGAGTCTCAGATTCAATTTTGAAAGGATTTTCCATCGATTATGAGTCGTTGATTAGCTAATTGCGTCCGTAATTACGGCGGGATTTTCTCGAAACCGCAAACACCGGGTGTCCGAGAAAACGGCGGTGCGAATCGACATATCATAAGAAGCTCTGCGTGGCCCGGGAGCGAAGGAGTTCAGGTCACAAGGGCGAATGTTACACACATACATACAGACAGACGTTTACGGACATTAATAGTAGTAGAGACTAGCTGGCTTCGCTCGCTAGCGGGCCCCTCCTTTTCATGAACCCCTCCTTTTTTATAAAATCTCGAAAGAACGAACCCCTCCTTTTTATGAACCTCTAATAATATGAAATCTCGAAGTAAAAGAACCTCGAACAGGGTCCCCGCTGCCTACGCACCGTATAGAAGGCGTGCTGCGCACGCACTGCAAAATCTCTTTAAAAAGCCTATCGCGCTCGACCCGAAAATCGAACCGCTGCGCACGCCTGAAATCTTGTAAAAAAGGCAGTCTTGCTCGAACGAACCTCCAACCGGGTCCCCGCTGCCTACGGCATCGTATAGCAGGCGTGCTGCGCACGCACTGCAAACCACCAGGGAGCGCACTCTATTCATAACAAAACTGCATCGGAATTAAAGCCCGCAAAACAACGTATCAGTAGATATGTTAAACAGATCGCCTTGTTAGATTGCCTAATTTTAACAAAATAGCGTTATGTTAGTTCCGTATTCCACCACCAGGGAGCGCACTGTATTCTTAACAAAAACATATCTGACCGGAACGCCTTCAAGCAACCTTTCCGTTGATACATGGGTCGGGATGGTGGCGGTCTTAACCAAGAATTTTGTTAGTTCCACATTCCACCACCAGGGAGCGCACTCTATTCATAACAAAACTGTGTCGGAAGGAAAGTTCGTTAAACAACTTATCAGTAGATATGTTACTCGAGATGGTGGCGGTCTTAAGCAAGAATTTAAGATATTTGCACAAATTACTATTCGGAAATAGTGGTAACTAAACTTTTGACATTTTTTGATTTAATAAGTAGCATATATCTCAACGTGTTATGAACTATCTTAAAGTTTAAAGCAGATTGCCTTGTTAGATTTCCTAATTTTAACAAAATCGCGTTATGATAGTTCCGTATTCCACCACCAGGGAGCGCACTGTATTCTTAACAAAAACATATCTGAACGAAACTCCTTCACGCAACCTTTCCGTAGATAGATGGGTCGGGATGGTGGCGGTCTTAACCAAGAATTCTCTTTGTTCCACATTCCACCACCAGGGAGCGCACTCTATTCGTAACAAAACTGTATCGGTAGGAAAGTCCGTTAAACAACCTATGAGTAGATATTTTACTCGAGGTGGTGGCGGTCTTAAGCAAGTATTTAAGATATTTGCACAAATTACTATTCGTAAATAGTGGTAACTAAACTTTTGACATTTTGATATTTAATAAGTAGCATATATATCAATGTGATATGAACTATCTTAAAGTCTCAAGCAGATCGCCTTGTCATATTTCCTAAATTTAACAAAATCGCGTTACGTTAGTTCCACATTCTACCACCGGGGAGCGCACTCTATTCATAACAAAACTGTGCCGGAAGGAAAGTCCGTTAAACAACCTATCAGTAGATATGTTACTCGAGGTGGTGGCGGTCTTATGCAAGAATTTATCATATTTGCAGAAATTACAATTCGGAAATATTGGTAACTAAGCTTGTGACATTTTTATATTTAATAAGTAGCATATATATCAATGTGTTATGAACTATCTTAAAGTTTCAAGATACATCCACTTGTTATTTTTCCTAAATTAAACAAAATTGCGTTACTTTAGTTCCGCATTCCACCGCTTGGGAGCGCACACTATTCGTACCAAAAGCGTATCTGAAGGAAACTCCTTCACGCAACTTTTCCGTAGATACATGAGTCGTAATGGTGGCGTTATTAACCAAGAATTCTGTTACTTCCGCATTCCACCACCAGGGAGCGCACTCTATTCATAACAAAAGTGTGTCGAAAGAAAAGTCCGTTAAACAACCTACCAGTAGATATGTTACACGAGGTGGTGACCGTCTTAAGCAAGAATTTAAGATATTTGCACAAATTACTATTCGGAAATAGTGGTAACTAAACTTGTGACATTTTTATATTTAATAAGTAGCATATATATCAATGTGTTATGAACTGTCTTAAAGTTTCAAGCAGATCACCTTGTTATAATTCCTAAATTTAACAAAATCGCGTTATGTTAGTTCCACATTCTACCACCAGGGAGCGCACACTATTCATAACAAAACTGTATCGGAAGGAAAGTCCGTTAAACAACCTATCAGTAGATATGTTACTCGAGGTGGTGGCGGTCTGAAGCAAGAATTTAAGATATTTGCACAAATTACTATTCGGAAATAGTGGTAACTAAACTTTTGACGTTTTTTTATTTAATAAGTAGCATATATCTCAACGTGTTATGAACTATCTTAAAGTTTAAAGCAGATCGCCTTGTTATATTTCCTAATTTTAACAAAATCGCGTTATGTTAGTTCCGCATTCTACCACCAGGGAGCGCACTGTATTCTTAACCAAAACATATCTGAACGAAACGCCTTTACGCAACCTTTCCGTAGATACATGTGTCGGGATGGTGGCGTTCTTAAGAAAGAATTCTGTTAGTTCCACATTCCACCACCAGGGAGCGCACTCTATTCATAACAAAAGCGTATCTGAACGAAACTGTATTAAAAAACCTATCAGTGGATATGTTACTCGAGTTGGTGGCGGTCTTAAGCTAGAAATTAAGAAACTTGCTAAAATTACTATTCGGAAATAGTGGTAACTAAAAATTTGACATTTTTATATTTAATAAGTAGCATATATCTCAATGTGTTATGAACTATCCTAAAGTTTCAAGGCAGATCTACTTGTTATTTTTCCTAATTTTAACAAAATTGTGTTACGTCAGTTCCGCATTCCACCGCCAGGGAGCGCACTCTATTCGTACCAAAAGCGTATCTGAAGGAAACTCCTTCACGCAACCTTTCCGTAGATACATGAGTCGTAATGGTGGCGTTATTAACCAAGAATTCTGTTACTTCCGCATTCCACCACCAGGGAGTGGAATGCGGATTCATAACAAAAGTGTATCTGAACGAAACTGTATTAAAAAACCTATCAGTGGATATGTTACTCGAGTTGGTGGCGGTCTTAAGCTAGAAATTAAGAAACTTGCTAAAATTACTATTCGGAAATAGTGGTAACTAAAAATTTGACATTTTTATATTTAATAAGTAGCATATATCTGAGGATAAGTAGCATATATCAAGAAAGGGTATCTAAAAAGGTCATAAAAGCTAATTTTTTAAAAATGAAATCCAGCACCCCTCCCCGTGTGACTAAAAAGGATCCAAAACGCACCTCATTGTCCATTACACATACAGATTAAGTAAATAATAATGTATTACCCCCTGAGACAACATTTTCTTCAACTCTTAAGGAAATACGTTGTTGGCATTCCTGCAATTGAATACCACTGCCTAAAATATTTTCCAAAACGCACCTCATTGTCCACTACAAATCAGATTAATAAACTAATAATTAATATCTCAGCTGCTAATTAAGCTGTCACGCACTGAAATTATCCTATAGCGGACGAAGCAACTGTAATGCGAGCTAACTGGGATATTTAATCAAATGTATTTCCCGCCAAACAGATTAATTAAATAATAATTAATATCTCAGCTTCTAATTAACCAATCTCTTTGAACTGGGTATGTATGGAATCTGCGACAGATTTCCCGTCCGGTTGTCAAAAAATTTTATCCAAAAATTTAATATTTAAAAAGTTTAAATTTCGTATTTTATTATTCTGTATCCAAAACCGCAAAACGCCATGATGTCTACAGCTGCTTCTCGGAAAAATTAAATCTCTTTTCATTGTCTTTTCAAATGAAGAAATTAAATTTTTATTGATCGATTTTTAGTGGATTTTTTACGTTATACCCAACGCAGAAACATGAAATTTATACCAAATTGAAGTAGATTTTTTTTCGCGTGTTTCTACACCTTTTATGAATATCTCGGACCATTAGATCGGGAGATTCGATTTCGCTTTTTAAATTTCGACTTCATTTTAATCATCTCTGTATCCGCTAGCTTCGACAGATAAAATGGGGTTCAGGTTTTGTGAATCCTCCAATGGTAGTGCTCCGAAGCTAGCCTCGCGAAGAGGGTCCAATTGTAGTCAGACTGCTGCTTTCGGATAAAAAAGATTAATTTTTCCTTCGACAATGAGTCGTTAATTAGCTAATTGCGTCCGTAATTACGGCGGGATTTTCTCGAAACCACAAACACCGGGTGTCCGAGAAAACGGCGGTGCGAATCGACATATCGTAAGACGCTTTGCGTGGCCCGGGAGCGAAGGAGTTCCGGTCACAAGGGCGAATGTTACACACATACATACAGACAGACAGACAGACGTTTACGGACATTAATAGTATTGACTAGCTGGCTTCGCCCGCTAGCGCGGCCCTCCTTTTCATGAACCCCTCCTTTTTTATAAAATCTCGAAAGTACGAACCCCTCCTTTTTATGAACCTCTAATAATATGAAATCTCGAAGTAAAAGAACCTCGAACCGGGTCCCCGCTGCCTACGGCACCGGCGCTGCCTACCCCGCTGCCTACGGCGTGCTGCGCACGCACTGCAAACTCTTTTAAAAAAGACTTTCGCTATGACGAAAGACGACCCTGGTACTCGCTGCCTACGGCACCGTATAGCAGCCGTGCTGCGCACGCACTGCAAAGTCTCTTTAAAAAGCCTATCGCGCTCGACCCAAAGTTGAACCGCTGCTCACGCCTGCAAAATCATATAAAAAAGGCAGTCTTGCTCGAACGAACCTACAACCGGGTCCCCATTGCCTACGGCATCGTACAGCAGGCGTGCTACTCACGCACTGCAAACCACCAGGGAGCGCACTCTATTCATAACAAAACTGCATTGGAATGGAAGTCCGCAAAACAACGTATCAGTAGATATGTTAAACAGATCGCCTTGTTAGATTGCCTAATTTTAACAAAATAGCGTTATGTTAGTTCCGTATTCCACCACCAGGGAGCGCACTGTATTCTTAACAAAAACATATCTGAACGGAACGCCTTCAAGCAACCTTTCCGTTGATACATGGGTCGGGATCGTGGCGGTCTTAACCAAGAATTCTGTTAGTTCCACATTCTACTACCTGGGAGCGCACTTTATTCCTAACAAAACTGGAGCGGAAAGAAAGTCCGTTAAACTACCTATCATTAGATATGTTACTCAAGGTGGTGGCCATCTTAAGCAAGAATTTAAGATATTTGCACAAATTACTATTCGGAAATAGTGGTAACTAAACTTTTGACATTTTTTAATTTAATAAGTAGCATATATCTCAACGTGTTATGAACTATCTTAAAGTTAAAAGCAGATCGCCTTGTTAGATTTCCTAATTTTAACAAAATCGCGTTATGTTAGTTCCGTATTCCACCACCAGGGAGCGCACTGTATTCTTAACAAAAACATATCTGAACGAAACTCCTTCACGCAACCTTTCCGTAAATAGATTGGTCGGGATGGTGGCGGTCTTAACCAAGAATTCTGTTAGTTCCACTTTCCACCACCAGGGAGCGAATTCTATTCATAACAAAACTGTGTCGGAAGGAAAGTCCGTTAAACAACCTACCAGTAGATATGTTACTCGAGGTAGTGGCCGTCTTAAGCAAGTATTTAAGATATTTGCACAAATTACTATTCGGAAATAGTGGTAACTAAACTTTTGACATTTTTTTATTTAATAAGTAGCATATATCTCAACGTGTTATGAACTATCTTAAAGTTTAAAGCAGATCGCCTTGTTAAAGTTCCTAATTTTAACAAAATCGCGTTATGTTAGTTCCGTATTCCACCACCAGGGAGCGTACTGTATTCTTAACAAAAACATATCTGAACGAAACTCCTTCACGCAACCTTTCCGTAGATAGATGGTTCGGGATTGTGGCGGTGTTAACCAAGAATTCTGTTAGTTCCACATTCCACCACCAGGGAGCGCACTCTATTCGTAACAAATCTGTATCGGTAGGAAAGTCCGTTAAACAACCTATGAGTAGATATGTTACTCGAGGTGGTGGCGGTCTTAAGCAAGTATTTAAGATATTTGCACAAATTACTATTCGGAAATAGTGGTAACTAAACTTTTGACATTTTGATATTTAATAAGTAGCATATATATCAATGTGTTATGAACTATCTTAAAGTCTCAAGCAGATCGCCTTGTCATATTTCCTAATTTTAACAAAATCGCATTACGTTAGCTCCACATTCTACCACCAGGGAGCGCATTCTATTCATAACAAAACTGTGCCGGAAGGAAAGTCCGTTAAACAACCTATCAGTAGATATGTTACTCGAGGTGGTGGCGGTCTTAAGCATGAATTTATGATATTTGCAGAAATTACTATTCGGAAATGGTGGTAACTAAGCTTGTGACATTTTTATATTTAAGAAGTAGCATATATATCAATGTGTCATGAACTATCTTAAAGTTTCAAGACACAACCACTTGTTATTTTTCCTAATTTAAACAAAATATCGTTACGTTAGTTCCGCATTCCACCGCTTGGGAGCGCACACTATTCGTACCAAAAGCGTATCTGAAGGAAACTCCTTCACGCAACTTTTCCGTAGATACATGAGTCGTAATGGTGGCGTTATTAACCAAGAATTCTGTTAGTTCCACATTCCACCACCAGGGAGTGCACTCTATTCATAACAAAACTGTGTCGAAAGAAAAGTCCGTTAAACAACCTACCAGTAGATATGTTACTCGAGGTGGTGGCCGTCTTAAGCAAGAATTTAAGATATTTGCACAAATTACTATTCGGATATAGTGGTAACTAAACTTGTGACATTTTTATATTTAATAAGTAGCATATATATCAATGTGTTATGAACTGTCTTAAAGTTTCAAGAAGATCGCCTTGTTATAATTCCTAAATTTAACAAAATCGCGTTATGTTAGTTCAACATTCTACCACCAGGGAGCGCACACTGTTCATAACAAAACTGTATCGGAAGGAAAGTCCGTTAAACAACCTATCAGTAGATATGTTACTCGAGGTGTTGGCGGTCTGAAGCAAGAATTTAAGATATTTGCACAAATTACTATTCGGAAATAGTGGTAACTAAACTTTTGACGTTTTTTTATTTAATAAGTAGCATATATCTCAACGTATTATGAACTATCTTAAAGTTTAAAGCAGATCGCCTTGTTAGATTTCCTAATTTTAACAATATCGCGTTATGTTAGTTCCGTATTCCACCACCAGGGAGAGCACTGTATTCTTAACAAAAACATATCTGAACGAAACGTCTTTACGCAACCTTCCCGTAGATACATGTGTCGGGATTGTGGAGGTCTTAAGAAAGAATTCTGTTAGTTCCACATTCCACCACCAGGCAGCGCACTCTATTCATAACAAAAGCGTATCTGAACGAAACTGTGTTAAAAAACCTATCAGTGGATATGTTACGCGAGTTGGTGGCGGTCTTAAGCTAGAATTTAGAAACTTGCTAAAATTACTATTCGGAAATAGTGGTAACTAAAAATTTGACATTTTTATATTTAATAAATAGCATATATCTGAGGACTCCCTCAAGAAAGGGTATCTAAAAAAGGTAATTAAAGCTAATTTTGAAAAAAGAAATCCAGCACCCCTCCCCGTGTGACAAAAAAGGATCCAAAACGCACCTCATTGTCCATTACACATACAGATTAAGTAAATAATAATGTATTACCCCCTGAGACAATATTTTCTTCAACTCTTAAGGAAATACGTTGTTGTCATTGCTGCAATTGAATACCACTGCCTAAAATTTTTTTCCAAAACGCACCTCATTGTCCACTACAAATCAGATTAATAAACTAATAATTAATATCTCAGCTGCTAATTAAGCTATCACGCACTGAAATTATCCTATAGCGGGCGAAGCAACTGTAATGCGAGCTAACTGGGATATTTAATCAAATGTATTTCCCGCCCAACAGATTAATTAAATAATAATTATTATCTCAGCTTCTAATTAACCAATCTCTATGAACTGGGTATGTATGGAATCTGCGACAGATTTCCCGTCCGGTTGTCAAAAAAATTTTATCCAAATATTTAAAATTTTAAAATTTTAAATTTCGTATTATATTATCCTAGTATCCAAAACCGCAAAGCGTCATGATGTCTACAGCTGCTTCTCGGGAAAATGAAATCTCTTTTCATTGTCTTTTCAAATAAAGAAATTAAATTTTTATCGATCGATTTTTAGTGGATTTTTTGCGTTATACCCAACGCAGAAACATGAAATTTATACCAAATTGAAGTAGATTTTTTTTTCGCGTGTTTCTACACCTTTTACGAATATCTCGGACCATTAGATCGGGAGATTCGATTTCGCTTTTTAAATTTCGACTTCATTTTCATCATCTGGGTAACCGCTAGCCTCGACAGATAAAATCGGGTGCAAGTTTTGTGAATCCTCCAATGAGACTGCTCCGAAGCGAGCCTCAACAAAGGGTCCCATTGTACTCAGACTGCTGCTTTCGGATAAAAAAGATTCATTTTTCCTTCGACAATGAGTCGTTAATTAGCTAATTGCGTCCGTAATTACGGGATTTTCTCGAAACCGCAAACACCGGGTGTCCGAGAAAACGGCGGTGCGAATCGACATATCATAAGACGCTCTGCGTGGCCCGGGAGCGAAGGAGTTCCGGTCACAAGGGCGAATGTTACACACATACATACAGACAGACGTTTACGGACATTAATAGTATTGACTAGCTGGCTTCGCCCGCTAGCGGGCCCCTCCTTTTAACTGAGCCACTCCTTTTTATGAACCTCTAATAATATGAAATCTCGAATTGAACGAACCTCGAAGCGGGTCCCCGCTGCCTACGGCACCGTATAGCAGGAGTGCTGCGCACGCAATGCAAACTCTTTAAAAAAAACCCTATCGCGCTCGAAAGAAAGTCGAACAGGGTCTCCGCTTCCTTCGGCAACGTATAGCAGGCGTGCTGCGCACGTACTGCAAACACTTTTTAAAAGCCTATCGCGCTGGAACGAACCTGGAACACCCGGTCCCTGCTGCCTACGGCACCGTATAGCAGGCGTGCTGCGCACGAACTGCAAAATCTTGTAAAAAGGCAATCTAGCTCGAACAAACCTCGAACCGGGTCCCCGCTGCCTAGGTCGATTGCTGATTGGTTTTCTATCGTGTAAAATCGCTCAGTACGCCCCCATAATAAGGTGCAGTCACTGTCAAATCTATGGACATACAAAAGAGAGATGCAGAAGAAAAGAAACCTGCGCATATTGCATGAAGAACCATGAAACCTCAACATGTCCGAATAAAAATGATCCAAGGAAGCACAAATGCTATAATTGCTATAATTATGTGAACCCCGAAGGTCGCCAATACAAGTTCGATCATAGCGCAAATTCAAGCGAATGTAATATCTTTCAAAACCACTTCTATAATAGACATCGTATAATTAACTACCGACAGCAACGTTCTCGACCCTAAATAACCTTTCAAATATCGTTACCCAAAATAACAATGTTCTTACTATGGCTTCCAACCCTGCAAATGTAGCAGTTCCAACTAAAGTAATTCATAACAAAGCAACTCTTTCCAAAATTAGATGTGTCCAAATTAATCTGAATAACTGTCGCGCAGCGAATCTAGAACTAATCAAATATATAAATAATCAACAAATTGACATAGCTATAATCCAAGATTACCATAGAACAAATAATTCGTTTACAAGCCTCCCAATTGGATGGTCTCTTTATGCCTCAAAAAATGAAACAGCTGGAATTATCATAGCAAACTCCCAACTATATCACCTAAAAACCTTATCTTTTGACAACAGCATTTTTATTAACATTAGCACTAAATACCATGAATAAACACTTGGCTCGCAGTATTCCCGTCCTCGTTCCGCAAGAGACCTTGAAGAAGACCTACAAGCCTGGACCAACACTATCAGAGACTGTAAAAATATCATTTTAGCAGGCGATTTTAATGCTCACTTAAAGGACTGGGGATATAAATGCAATAATGCAAGAGGAGACATTCTTCTAGATTACCTCGCTTTAAATAACGTATCCATAGTTAATGATCCCAATGCACCATATACATTCAAACAGAACAAAAGGAAAGGTACTCCAGATCTAACTTTAAGTGGAAACCAAGCACGCAACTATCTCAATTCTTGGTACGTAGACGACATCAATGACTCCCTCAGCGACCATCTGTACATAAGATATGATTTAGCTATAGATCCAGTTCTAAGAAATGAATACAGATTTAAAACTAAATTTGAGAATTTCAAAAAATTTAACAACCAACTCTCTCCTAATGTTGACAATCTACAGACAACTCTCAGCGAGGTCAAAAGTCCTAATGACTTGAATGAATGGACCCACAAATTTGAAGAGCTTCTACAAGAAATCATGGAATCTTCTCTCAAAAAGAAAAAACAGTCATATGAAGTAAATACAAAGTGGTACACAGATAATCTCAAAATACAAAGAAATCGATTAAACGCTTTACGGAAAAGATCAAATAAAAATCCTGAAAACGTACAATACCAAGTTAGCTACAAGAAAGAGAGAGCTAAATACAAATTAAACATCAAAAACGCAAAATTAAATTCGTGGAAATCCTTCTGTGAGACAACATCCACAACATACGGAACCGCTTTCAAAATTGTAAAGGGCAAATACCTCAAAAATACCGACTTAATACATTCAATACTTGACACATCAAATTCAACTGACATGTTTAGAGACATTCAACACCAACTCTTAAGCCATCATTTTGGAAAAGAAATCCCTGAAAATCTACATTCATTTGAAAACTTGGAGCCACTATCAGAAAGTGATATAAATGAATATCTAATCAGCTATAGAGAACTAAAATATTGCGCATCAAGACAGTCGAACAACAAAGCCCCTGGCTTCGATAAGATCGATGCAAGGGTTACTAAAAACTTGATCAAAACTTTCCCACAATTAATGCTTCAACTATACAACAAATGCTTTTCCCTTGCCCATTTCCCAGACATATGGAAGAAAGGCATTGTCATTTATTTTCGAAAGAAGAATAAAGATCCTCGGCAATTAAAATCTTACCGACCGATAGTCCTTCTCCCTATGCTGGGAAAAGTCCTTGAACGATTAATCAAGATGCGTGCAATGACATTTTTAGAAGATATTTCCTTTCTCCATGAAATGCAATTTGGATTTCGCGAATCAAGAAGCACAATAGATGCCTTAAATGAACTGAAATCCTCTATCACAAATACATTAGAAAATAAGAAATACTGTGGTATTCTTTCCTTCGATATAGAGGGAGCGTTTGATTCGATAGATTGGAATACTATCTCCCAAATAATCGATAATTCTCCTCTCCCTCTATATCTAAAACATTTACTAAAAAATTACATCTCCAATCGATATATTGGTTTAAAAGAAGGAAGCGTTGTAGAATGGTTCATTTCATTTAAAGGGTGCCCTCAGGGCTCATGCTTAGGTCCCCTTCTTTGGTTGCTAATTGCAGATTTTATTATAAAGGAGTTCTACAAAATAGAATCAGACATGATAGTTTATGCTGACGATTTCGTAATTAAGGTTGCGGGAGACTCCAGACCTGAGTTGGAGCAAGTTGCTAATAGACGCATCGAAATTTTTTCAACTTTATGCAGGAATTTCAACCTTACAATATCGGAAACTAAAACAAAGGCCATGCTTTTTGGCCGCTTTCTTCTTAACAGACGTCGACCAATTTTCAAATTGAATAACAAAACTATCAAGTTTGAAAATACTATTCCCTATCTTGGCGTTATACTAGATCCAAAATTTAATTTTCAAGAGCATCTAACTCATACTAAAACAAAGGTAACTCAATTTTTAAACGGATTCAAAAGCCTAAAATCTCATAAAGGAGGAATATCTTCAAGTATACTGAAATTTTGGTACAACACAGTCATATTAAAACAAATTAGCTACGCTTATGAAATTTGGTTTCCAAGCCTCAACTCGCATGGGATAAGAAAATTAAAGTCAGTACAACGTACAGCTCTCTTAAGCATTATCAAGACCTATCGAAGTACTTCCTCTGACGCTCTCTGTGTCCTTACTGGTTCTCCCCCAATCGATACTTTGCTCAAGAACGATTATCATTATTACGAACTAATTAAAGGAAGAAGATCATATAACCATAATGGCAAAATCATTAACAGCAACCACATTATGTCAAAACTAAACATCTTCGACTTTTCTCAATATTACAAGATAAACAACCTCTTCTTTTTAGAGGAAAAATACGAAAAATTACTCCAAATCTATGACCCATCCATATATACCGATGGTTCTGTCATGAACGACGGAGCAGCATGTTCATTTACAGTCTGTCTTAAAAACTCATTCGTATATGATTATGCAGTTAAACTTCGTGTAGATAACTCGATCTACCAAGCTGAATTATTCGCAATTTACAAGGCAATGGAATGGTCCATTAACTCTTCTCATCATGAAATTCTTATCCTTACAGACAGCCACTCATCCTATGACGCCCTTCAAATTGCATTTCCACGCAATTATATAATTTATAATATCTACAATCTTTTACTACATTTTCCTAACAAAAAATTCTATATCTCATGGATTAAATCTCACATAGGTATCCCGGGAAACGAAAGAGCTGATTCTCTGGCGAAGGCGGTTATAGATAACAACCAATACAACGATTACCAGGAATTGCTTCTTCCACAATCCAAATTCAAGTATATCTTTAGGCAAAAAACTCTGGAATGAATGGCAACTCTCATGGACTCAGTCGACAAAGGGTCGCGATACTTACAGTATAATTAATAAAGTTGACATACAGTTCATCTGTGATCGCCCTACGTTACCTAACTATATCACTGGTCATGGAAGTTTCCCATCATTTCTACATAAAATTAAAAAAAGAGACTCACCACTTTGCTTATGCAGAAAGAGTATTGGAAACGCTACACACTATATCTTTGGAAACTGCCCCATAATGAAACATCATTTCCATTTTGACAGAAACAAAACATTGAGAGAAAATTTGAATAACACTCTTTTCAACGCAGGCAACTTCCAGAGACTTCTAGAAAATTACGACATTTTAAACAAACATTTTTCGTTTATTTCTAAGACTATAGCTAAACCTTAATCCTTTTTTTTTTACATTCTATTTAACCTGTAAATATTTTTCAATATTTATTTATACATATGTGTCCACACTGCCTTCAATAATAAGGCAGTATTTGTAACATGCTTTTTATGTTGTAATAAATGTGCGCCACCCTGCTTGCGCTGCCTGGCAGCCCCTTTTTCCCCTCGTGGACTTATTGTCCCTATACCTCACGGTAGGCTGTCCACGAGTGGGCGATTTCGGTCCCCGCTGCCTACGGCACCGTATAGCAGGCGTGGTGCGCACCTACTGCAAAATCTTGTGAAAAAGGCAATCTCGCTCGAAAGAACCTTGAACCGGGTAACCGCTGCCTACGGCAGCGTATAGCAGGAGTGCTGCGCACGCACTGCAAAAGCTTGTAATTCGTCTCTCCCCCGTACCCCCACATGCCTGAAAATTCACGCGCCCCTTTCTCACGTTTCTTATAAAATATATCTTATGTGTTATAAAATATCTTAAAGTTTCAAACAGATCGACTTGCTATATTTCCTAATTATAACAAAATTGCGTTATGTTAGTTCAGCATTCCCCCACCAGGGAGCTCACTCTATTCTTAATATAAGCGTATCTGAAGGAAACTCCTTCAAGCAACCTTTCTGTAGATACATGATTCGTAATGGTGGCGGTCTTAACCAAGAATTCTGTTAGTTCCGCATTCCACCACCAGGTAGCGCACTCTTTTCTTAACAAAATTGTATCAGAACGAAACTGTGTTAAAGAACCTATCAGTGGATATGTTATTCGAGTTGGTCGCGCTCTGAAGCTAGAAATTAAGAAATTTGCTGAAATTACTATTCGGAAATAACTATTATCTAAAATTTTGACTTTTGTATATTTATTATGAAGCATATATCTGAAGTCTCCGTCAAAAACGGCATCCGAAAAGCTCAGAAACGCTAATTAAAAAAAAAAAATCCAGTGGCAGTCCCCCCCCCCTCACGGGAAATTCCACGCACCATTCTTTTATAAGCTTTTTATTATGTGTTATGAACTATTTTAAAGTTTCAAACAGATCGCTTTGTTATATTTCCTAAATTTAACAAAATCGCGTTAAGTTAGTTCCGTATTCCACCACCAGGGAGCGCCTGTATTCTTAACAAAAACATATCTGAACGGAACGCTTTCACGCACCTCTTCAGTAGATACATGCGTCGGGATTGTGGCGGTCTTAACCAAGAACTCTGTTAGTTCCACATTCAACCACCAGGGAGCGCACTCTAATCATAACAAAACTATTTCGGAAGGAAAGTCCGTTAAACAACTTATCAGTAGATATGTTACTCGAAGTGGTGGCGGTCTTAAGCAAGAATTTAAGATATTTGCACAAATTACTATTCGGAAATAGTGGTAACTAAACTTTTGACTTTTTTATATTTAATAAGTAGCATTTATCTCAATGTGTTATGAACTATCTTAAAGTCGCAAGCAGATCGCCTTGTTTTATTTCCTAAATTTAGCAAAATCGCGTTATGTTAGTTCCACATTCTACCACCAGGGAGCGCACACTATTCATAACAAAACTGTATCGGAAGGAAAGTCCATTAAACAACCTATCAGTAGATATGTTAAACACATCGCCTTGTCAGATTGCCTAATTTTAACAAAATCGCGTTATGTTAGTTCCGTATTCCACCACCAGGGAGAGCACTGTATTCTTAACAAAAACATGTCTGAACGAAATCCCTTCACGCAACCTTTCCGTAGATACATGGGTCGGGAAGGTGGCTGTCTTAACCAAGAATTCTGTTAATTCCATATTCCACCACCAGGGAGCGCACTCTATTCATAACAAAGCTGTGTCGGAAGGAAAGTCCGTTAAATAACCTATCAGTAGGTATGTTTCTGGAGATGGTGGCTGTCTTAAGCAAGAATTTAAGATACTTGAAGAAATTACTATTCGCAAATAGTGGTAACTAAACTTTTGACTTTTTTATATTTAATAAGTAGCATATATCTCAATGTGTTATCAACTATCTTAAAGTTTCAAGCAGATCGCCTTGTTATATTGCCTAAATTTAACAAAATCGCGTTATGTTAGTTCCGTATTCCACCACCACGGAGCGCACTCTATTCTTAATAAAAACATATCTGAACGAAACGCCTTCACGCACCCTTTCCGTAGGTACATGCGTCGGGGTTGTGGCGGTCTTAACCAAGAACTCTGTTAGTTACAAATTCCACCACCAGGGAGCGCACTCTATTCATAACAAAACTGCGTCGGAAGAAAAGTCCGTTAAACAACCTATCAGTAGATCTGTTACTCAAGGTGGTGGCGGTCTTAAGCAAGAATTTAAGATATTTTCAGAAATTACTATTCGGAAATGGTGGTAACTAAACTTGTCACATTTTTATATTTAATAAGTAGCATATATATCAATGTGTTGTGAACTATCTTAAAGTTTCAAGCAGATCGCCTTGTTATATTTCCTAAATTTAACAAGATCGCGTTATGTTAGTTCCACATTCGACCACCAGGGAGCGCACTGTATTAATAACAGAACTGGAGCGGAAGGAAAGTCCGCTAAACAACGTATCAGTAGATATGTTACTCGAGGTGGGGGCGGTCTTAAGCAAGAATTTAAGATATTTGCACAAATTACTATTCGGAAATAGTGGTAACTAAACTTTTGACCATTTTTATATTTAATAAGTAGCATATATCTCAATGTGTTATGAACTATCCTAAAGTTTCAAGGCAGATCTACTTGTTATTTTTCCTAATTTTAACAAAATTGTGTTACGTCAGTTCCGCATTCCACCGCCAGGGAGCGCACTCTATTCGTACCAAAAGCGTATCTGAAGGAAACTCCTTCACGCAACCTTTCCGTAGATACATGAGTCGTAATGGTGGCGTTATTAACCAAGAATTCTGTTACTTCCGCATTCCACCACCAGGGAGCGCACTCTATTCATAACAAAAGTGTATCTGAACGAAACTGTATTAAAAAACCTATCAGTGGATATGTTACTGGAGTTGGTGGCGGTCTTAAGCTAGAAATTAAGAAACTTGCTAAAATTACTATTCGAAAATAGTGGTAACTAAAAATTTGACATTGTTATATTTAATAAGTAGCATATATCTGAGGACTTCCTCAAGAAACGGTATCTAAAAATGTCATAAAAGCTAATTTAAAAAAAAAAAATTTGAGCGCCCCTCCCCGTCTGTCTAAAAAGTCCTAATTTTAACAAAATTGCGTTACGTTAGTTTCGCATTCCACCGCCAGGGAGCGCACTCTATTCATACCAAAAGCGTATCTGAAGGAAACTCCTTCACGCAACCTTTCCGTACATACATGAGTCGTAATGGTGGCGTTATTAACCAAGAATTCTGTTACTTCCGCATTCCACCACCAGGGAGCGCACTCTATTCATAACAAAAGTGTATCTGAACGAAACTGTGTTAAAAAACCTATCAGAGGATATGTTACTGGAGTTGGTGGCGGTCTTAAGCTAGAAATTAGGAAACTTGCTAAAATTACTATTCGAAAATAGCGGTAACTAAATATTTGACATTGTTAGATTTAATAAGTAGCATATATCTGAGGACTCCCTCAAGAAACGTTATCTAAAAAGGTCATAAAAGCTAATTTTTTAAAAAAGAAAACCAGCGCCCCTCCCCGTCTTTCTAAAAAGGATCCAAAACGCAACCCATTGGCCACTACACATACAGATTCATTAAATAATAATTAATATCGCAACTTATAAATAAGCTATCAGGCACAGAAATTATCCGATAACGGCGAAGCACGCAGGTCTTTGTCATAATAATATCTGCAATGCGAACTAAGTGTGATATTTAATCAAATGTATTTCCTGCCAAACAGATTAATTAAATAATATTTAATATCTCAGCTTCTAATTAACCAATCTCTTTGAACTGGGTATGTATGAAATCTACGACAGATTTCCCGTCCGGTTGTCAAAAAATTTTATCCAAAAATTTAATATTTTAAAAGTTTAAATTTCGTATTAAATTATCCTAGTATCCAAAACCGCAACGCTCCATGATGTCTACAGTTCCTTCTCTGAAAAATGAAATCTCTTTTCATTGTCTTTTCAAATAAAGAAATAAAATTTTCATCGATCGATTTTTAGTGGATTTTTTGCGTTCTACCCAACGCAGAAACATGAAATTTATACCAAATTAAAGTAGATTTTTTTTTCGCGTGTTTCTACACCTTTTACGAATATCTCGGACCATTAGATCGGGAGATTCGATTTCGCTTTTTAAATTTCGACTTCATTTTCATCATCTGGGTAACCGCTAGCTTCGACAGATAAAATCGGGTGCAAGTTTTGTGAATCCTCCAATGAGACTGCTCCGAGGCGAGCCTCGACGAAGGGTCCCAATGTACTCAGACTGCTGCTTTTGGATAAAAAAGATTCATTTTACCTTCGACAATGAGTCGTTAATTAGCTAATTGCGTCCGTAATTACGGCGGGATTTTCTCGAAACCGCAAATACCGGGTGGCCGAGAAAACGGCGGTGCGAATCGACATATCATAAGACGCTCTGCGTGGCCCGGGAGCTGCGACGCCCGGGTGCGTGGACCGGGGCCCGGTCACAAGGGCGAATGTTACACACATACATACAGACAGACAGACGTTTACGGACATTAATAGTATTGACTAGCTGGCTTCGCCCGCTAGCGGGCCCCTCCTTTTGACTGAGCCACTGACATATCGGAGCCCCTCCTTTTTATGAACCTCTAATAATATGAAATCTCGAAGTGAACGAACCTCGAACCGGGTCCACGCTGCCTACGGCACCGTATAGCAGGCGTGCTGCGCACGCACTGCAAACTCTTAAAAAACCTTTCGCTATAACGAAAGTCGAACCTGGTCCTCGCTGCCTACGGCACCGTATAGCAGGTGTGCCGCGCACGCACTTCAAACTCTTTTTAAAAAGCCTTTCGCGCTCGAACGAAAGTTGAACCGGGTCTCCGCTGCCTACGGCACCATATATCAGGCATGCCGCGCATGCCTGCAAAATCTTGTAAAAAGGCAATCTCGCTCGAACGAACCTCGAACTGGGTCCCCGCTGCCTTTCTCGCTGCTTGAAGTGATCAATGTAGTATCGTGTCAAAAAAGCTCCCGATGTTCAGATAATTTTTTCCGGAATGGGGTAAGCTAGAACCTTGTGTTATGCATCTATCTTTTCGTCTTTTTAAACTGTTCAAAATGATATATAGTTTGTGTGTTTATGTGTAGGGGTTCAGGAGATATTTGTATTTAAACTTTCTTCTTCTTTAGTTTTGATTTCTCCACTGAACCAGGATTTACCACCTACACAATTGCTTCTTGTGCCTATTTAAAATGTTCATATAATTTAAAACTTGATGATTTATGCTTCTACAGACACAAATGAACATTTTAATACCTGCATTGTAACCCGGCGCGGCTTATTTCATATAAATTTAACCCCTTAAATATCATGTACTTTTGGAATTTTTGTAGCCATTTTCGTTTTACAGTGTTTTTATTTTGCTTAATTTACATATTTATCCTTCCGAAAACCAAAAACTATGGCTCATTTTAGATACATTGAAGTTCGTAGCACATTTTGGTACCATTTTTATCAAGTTTTCACTATCTATTATCTTAAAGTTTCAAACAGATCGACTTGCTATATTTCCTAATTTTAACAAAATTGTGTTATGTTAGTTCCGCATTCCACCACCTGGGAGCGCACTCTATTCTTAATAAAAGCGTATCTGAAGGAAACTCCAAGCAACCTTTCCGTAGATACATGATTCGTAATGGTGGCGGTATTAACCAAGAATTCTGTTAGTTCCGCATTCCTCCACCAGGGAGCGCACTCTATTCTTAACAAAATTGTATCAGATCGAAACTGTGTTATACAACCTATCAGTGGATATGTTATTCGAGTTGGTCGCACTCTGAAGCTAGAAATTAAGATATTTGCTGAAATTACTATTCGGAAATATTGTTAACTAAGTTTTTGACATTTGTATATTTATTATGTAGCATATATCTGAAGTCTCCCTCAAAAAACGGCATCCAAAAAGCTCAGAAACGCTAATTTAAAAAAAAATCCAGTGCCAGTCCCCCCCCCCCTCACAGGAAATTGCACGCAACATTCTTTTATAAGCTTTTTATTATGTGTTATGAACTATCTTAAAGTTTCAAACAGATCGCTTTGTTATATTTCCTATATTTAACAAAATCGCGTTATGTTAGTTCCACATTCTACCACCAGGGAGCGCACTCTATTCATAATAAAACTGTATCGGACGGAAAGTCCGTTAAAAACCTATCAGTAGATATGTTAAACAGATCGCCTTGTTAGACTGCTTAATTTTAACAATATCGTTATGTTAGATCCGTATTCCACCATCAGGGAGCGCACTGTATTCTTAACAAAAACATATCTGAACGAAACGCCTTCACGCTCTCTTTCCGTAGATACATGCGTCGGGATGGTGGCGGTCTTAACAAAGAACTCTGTTAGTTCCACATTCCACCACCAGGGAGCGCACTTTTTTCATAACAAAACTGGAGCGGAAGGAAAGTCCGTTAAACAACCTATCAGTACTATTCGGAAATAGTGGTAACTAAACTTTTGACATTTTTATGCTTAGTAAGTAGCGTATATCTCAATGTGTTATGAACTATCTTAAAGTCGCAAGCAGATCGCCTTGTTATATTTCCTAAATTTCACAAAATCGCGTTATGTTAGTTCCACATTTTACCCCCAGGGAGCGCACTCTGTTCTTAACAAAAACATGTCTGAACGAAACACCTTCACGCAACCTTTCCGTAGATACATGGGTCGGGAAGGTAGCGGTCTTAACCAAGAATTCTGTTAGTTCCACATTCCACCACCAGGGAGCGCACTCTGTTCATAACAAAGCTGTATCGGAAGGAAAGTCCGTTAAACAACCTATCAGTAGATATGTTAAACAGATCGCCTTGTTAGATATCCTAATTTTAACAAAATAGCGTTTTGTTAGTTCCGTATTCCACCACCAGGGAGCCCACTGTATTCTTAACAAAAACATATCTCAACAAAACGCCTTCACGCAACCTATCCGTAGATACATGGGTCGGGATGGTGGCGGTCTTAACCAAGAATTATATTAGTTCCACATTCCACCACCAGGGTGCGCATTCTATTCATAACAAAACTGTGTCGGAAGGAAAGTCCGTTAAACAACCTATCAGTAAATATGTTACTCGATGTGTTGGCGGTCTTAAGCAAAAATTTAAGATATTTGCACAAATTACTATTCGGAAATAGTGGTAACTAAACTTTTGACATTTTTTTATTTAATAAGAAGAATATATCTCAATGTGTTATAAACTATCTTAATGTTTCAAGCAGATCGCCTTGTTATATTTAATAAAATTAATTAAATCGCGTTATGTTAGTGCCACATTCTACCACCAGGGAGCGCACTCTATTCATAACAAAACTGTATCGGAAGGAAAGTCCGTTAAACAGCCTATCAGTAGATATGTTAAACAGATCGCCTTGTTAGATTGCATAATATTAACAAAATCGCGTTATGTTAGTTCCGGATTCCACCACCAGGGAGCGCACTGTATTCTTAACAAATACATATCTGAACGAAACGCCTTCACGCAACCTTTCCATAGATAAATGAGTCGGGAAGGTGGCGGTCTTAACAAAGAATTCTGTTAGTTCCACATTCCACTACCAGGGAGCGCGCTCTATTCATAACAAAACTGTGTCGAAAGGAAAGTCCGTTAAACAACCTATCAGTAGATATGTTACTCGAGGTGGTGGCGGTCTTAAGCAAGAATTTAAGATGATTGCAGAAATTACTATTCGGAAATAGTGATAACTAAACTTTTGACATTTTTATGTTTAATAAGTAGCATGTATCTCAATGTGTTATGAACTATCTTAAAGTCGCAAGCCGATCGCCTTGTTATACTTCCTAAATTTAACAAAATTGCGTTTTGTTAGTTCCACATTCTACCACCAGGGGGCGCACTCTATTCTTAACAAAAAAGTGTCTGAACGAAACACCTTCACGCAACCTTTCCGTAGATACATGGGTCGGGAAGGTGGCGGTCTTAACCAAGAATTCTCTTAGTTCCACATTCCACCACCAGGGAGCGCACTCTATTCATAACAAAACTGTATCGGAAGGAAAGTCCGTTAAACAACCTATCAGTAGATATGTCACTCGAGGTGGTGGCGGTCTTAAGCAAGAATTTAAGATATTTGCACAAATTACTATTCGGAAATAGTGGTAACTAAACTTTTGACATTTTTATATTTAATAAGTCGCATATATCTCAATGTGTTATGAACTATCTTAAAGTTTCAAGACACATCTATTTGTTATTTTTCCTAATTTTAAGAAAATTGCGTTACGTTAGTTCCGCATTCCGCCGCCAGGGAGGCCACTCTATTCGAACGAAAAGCGTATCTTAAAGAAACTCCTACACGCAACATTTCCGTAGATACACGAGTCGTAATGGTGGCGTTATTAAACAAGAATTCTGTTAGTTCCGCATTCCACCACCAGGGAGCGGACACTATTCATAGCAAAAGTGTATCTGAACGAAACTGTGTTAAAAAACCTATCAGTGGATATGTTACTCGAGTTGGTGGCGGTCTTAAGCTAGAAATTAAGAAACTTGCTAAAATTACTATTCGGAAATAGTGGTAACTAAAAATTTGACATTTTTATATTTAATAAGTAGCATATATCCGAGGACTCCCTCAAGAAACGGTATCTAAAAAGGTCATAAAAGCTAATTTAAAAAAAAGAAAACCAGCGCCCCTCCCCGTTTGCCTGAAAAGGATCCAAAACGCACCTCATTGTCCACTACACATACAGATTCATTAAATAATAATTAATATCGCAAATTATAAATAAGCTATCACGCACAGAAATTATTCAATAACGGGCGAAGCATTCTGGTCTTTGTCATAATAATATCTCTAATGCGATTTAATTGGGATATTTAATCAAAAGTATTACCCCCCCCCCCTTCCGAATAGACAGCGGGCGAAGCACGCTTTTTCTCACCTCGAATATACTTATCTGATAGCGCTGAACCTCATGCAAATTGTTATATTTCCTAATTTAAGTTATTTCGTGGTTAAAAAAGCACGTGCCACCCGCATTTGATGAAAATGAAACCTAATTAATTAAATAATAATTAATATATCCGCTTGTAATTAAGCTAGGAGTTTCAACTGGGTATGGTTGAAATCAGCGAAGAATTTCAAATCAGGATGCCAAAAAATTTAATCAAAAAATTTAATATTTAAAAAAGTTTAAATTTCGTATTAAAATAAAAACCGCGAGAGCGACGTCATGTCTGGGATAAAAAACACGTGGAAAGGAAAGTTTCAAAGCAATGATCCAATTAATGAAATAATAATTAATATCTAGGCTCGTAATTAAGCTACGAGTTTGAACTGGGTATGTATGAAATCGGCGAATTTTTTTACGTCGGGATGTAAAAAAATTTAATCTAAAAATTCAATATTTAAAAAGTTTAAATTTCGTACTCTGAAAGACGGAAGGACAGGTGCCGATTTGTCTGGCGAGAAAGAATAATCCCTGCAGTCCATAATGAAATTCATGAACACCTGGTTGTGATAAAAAGATTAAATTTTGAAAGGATTTATCGATTTTTAGTGGATTTTTTAAGTTCTACACATCGCACAAATGTGAAATTTATACCAAAATAAAGTAGATTTTTTTCCGCGTGTTTCTACACCTTTTACGAATTTCTAGGATCATTAGTTTGGGAGATTCGATTGGGATTTCCCTTTATCTCCCAGTAGCCCTCGTAAAATAAAATCAGGGTCCCGGTTTCTTGAATCCTCCAATGATACTGCTCCGAAGCGAGCCTCGACGAAGGGTCCCAATGTACTCAGACTGCTGCTTTTGGATAAAAAAGATTCATTTTACCTTCGACAATGAGTCGTTAATTAGCTAATTGGGTCCGTAATTACGGCGGGATTTTCTCGAAACCGCAAACACCGGGTGTCCGAGAAAACGGCGGTGCGAATCAACATATCATAAGACGCTCTGCGTGGCCCGGGAGCGAAGGAGTAGCGGTCACAAGGGCGAATGTTACACACATACATACAGACAGACAGACGTTTACGGACATTAATAGTATTGACTAGCTGGCTTCGCCCGCTAGCGGGCCCCTCCTTTTTTATAAAATCTCGAAAGAACGTAACTTGCCTGCGAATGAACCTTGAACCTGAAAAATTGCGTTCGAACGAAAGTCGAACCGGGTCCCCGCTGCCTTCGGCACCGTATAGCTGCACACGCACTGCAAACTCTTTTTAAAAAGCCTTTCGCTATAACTAAAGTTGAACCTGGTCCTCGCTGCCTACGGGACCTTATAGCAGGCGTGCTGCAAATTCTTTTTAAAAAGCCTATCGCGCTCGAACGAAAGTCCAACCTGGTTCACGCTACATTTTTTTATACTTTTCGTATGTGTTATAAACTGTCTTAAACTTTCAAACAGATCGCCTTGTTAGATTTCTTAATTTAAATGGAATCGCGGTCAGTTAGTTCCACATTCCACCACCAGGGAGCGCAGTGTATTCTTAGCAAAACTGTATCTGACTGAAAGTCCGTTAAACAACCTATTAGTAGATATGTTATTCGAGGTGTTTGCGGTCTTAAGCAAGAATTTAGTATATTTCCTGAAATTGCTATTCGGAAATAGTGGTAACTTAACTTTAGACATTTTCATATTTAATAAGTAGCAGTTATCTGAAGACTCCGTCAGAAAACCGAATCAGAAACGGTCAGAAAGGCAAAGGTAAAAAAAATATATGTTTCGTCCCTCCTCCTCCCCCCTCCTGCCTGAAATTTCACGCGTCATTTTATATAATTTTTTTCTTATGCGTTATAAACTATCATGAAGTTTCAAACAGATCGCTTTGTTAGATTTCCTACTTTAAATGAAATCGCGGTATGTTAGTTCCACATACTTATAGGGGCAAAAATTACCGAGTTATTGTCTTTTGAAAGGAAAATTTTGCAGAAATTTGCTTTTTTCGGCCATAACTTTTTGGAGAGACATCGTAAAGCTTAGATAGCGTTATTTTCAGTTCGAAAATTTTAATACCTTTAATTTAAGGTGTATAATGTGGGGGGTATTTGCTTAACTTAAAAACTTCAATAAAAACGGTCATAACTTTATGGTCGTGCCTCGTATGTCTAAGCTTGTATGTTATTCAGTCCGGAATTTAATTTACCTTTATTTTAAGGTGTAGGTTGAGGGGGTGCGTGGGAAATTTAATGATGTCGAGTCTCAGATTCAATATTGAAAGGATTTTCCATCGATTATGAGTTGTTAATTAGCTAATGACGTCCGTAATTACGGCCGGATTTTCTCGAAACCGCAAACACCGTGTGTCCGAGAAAACGGCGGTGCGAATCGACATATCATAAGACACTCTGCGTGGCCCGGGAGCGAAGGAGTTCCGGTCACAAGGGATAATGTTACATACATACAGACAGACGTTTACGGACATTAATAGTAGTAGAGATGATAATGCAAAGAAATCCTATATTTTTTCATATTTCCTTAAATATCTCGGCTCCTATTGGTCGGAGAGCTTAGATCTCGCGCCAAAAGTAGCTCCGAAGCACCCAAGCGAACTTTTCCCCGCGATTATTTTGCCGTCTTCCAATTTCCTCTAACTGTATTAGGGGCCCGGGTAGGGCCCCTTTAATATATTTTTCGTAGTAATTTCAGCAATTATGTTAAATTATTGGTTAAGACCGCCACCCTCCTGATCCCTGTATCTATGGAAAGGTTGTGTGAAGGAGTTTCGTTCAGATACGCTTTCGTTAAGATTAGAGTGCGCTCCCTGGTGGTGGAATATGGAACTAACATAACACGATATAGCTAAAATTAGGAAATCTAACAATGCAATCTGTTTGAAACTTTGAGATAGTTCATAACACTTAATAAAAAGAACTTTCCGTAGATACATGGGTCGGGAGGGTGGCGGTCCTAACCAATATTTTCAGAAATTTAGAAAAATGCTCCCCTAGGGGGGTGAAAAGGGGGAGGATGAGAACCGAAGATGCATAACTTGAATCAGCCTTCACAGACCTTTCCTATGATATATCACATGGCGGGTAACAGATAAATACAGAAAAGTGGGGGGGGGAGAGAATTGGGGGGGATGGACACCGGAGATGCATAAACATAGTAGCAAGAGGGGGGAAGAGAAAGATGGGGAAAAACTGGGCTCGTGATGCCCAACAGTTTGATGAGAACTCTCTCTGAGGCGGAACTTCCTACTTATAGGAGCAAAAATCACCGAGTTATTGTCTTTTGAAAAAAAATGTTTGCGAAAATTTGCTTTTTTTGGCCATAACTTTCTGGAAAGACCTCGTAAAGCTTAGTTAACATGATTTCCAGTTCGGAAATTTTAATACCTTTAATTTAATGTGTATTATGTGGGGGGTATTAGCTTAAATTAAAAAGTTCAATAAAAACGGTCATAACTTTATGGTCGTGCCTCGTAAGTCTAAGCTTGTATGTTATTCAGTTCGGAATTTAATTTACCTTTATTTTAAGGTGTATGTTGAGGGGGTGCGTGGGAAATTTAATGATGTCGAGTCTCAGATTCAATTTTGAAAGGATTTTCCATCGATTATGAGTCGTTAATTAGCTAATTGCGTCCGTAATTACGGCGGAATTTTCTCGAAACCGCAACCACCGGGTGTCCGAGAAAACGGCGGTGCGAATCGACATATCATAAGAAGCTCTGCGTGGCCCGGGAGCGAAGGAGTTCAGGTCACAAGGGCGAATGTTACACACATACATACAGACAGACGTTTACGGACATTAATAGTAGTAGAGACTAGCTGGCTTCGCCCGCTAGCGGGCCCCTCCTTTTCATGAACCCCTCGTTTTCATGAGCCCTCCTCTTCATGAACATCCTTTTTTATAAAATCTCGAAGCGAACGAACCTCGACCCGTGTCCCCGCTGCCTACGGCACCGTATAGCGGTCGTCCAGCGCACGCACTGCAAACTCTTTTTAAAAAGCCTTTCGATATAACAAAAGTTGAACCTGTTCCTCGCTGCCTACGGCACCTTATAGCAGGCGTGCTGCGCACGCACTGCAAGCTCTTTTTAAAAAGCCTATCGCGCTCGAACGAAAGTCGAACCTTGTCCCCGCTGCCTACGGCACCGTATAGCAGGCGTGTGCAAAATCTTTAAAAGAGCCTATCGCACTCGAACGAAAGTCGAACCGGGTTCCCGCTGCCTTTGGCACCGTATAGCAGGCATGCTGCGCACGCACTGCAAACTCTTTTAAAAAAACCTTTCTCTCTAACGAAAGTCGAACCTGGTCCTCGCTGCTTACGGCACCGTATAGCAGGCGTGCTGCGCATGCACTGCAAACTCTTTTTTAAAAGACTTTCGCGCTCGAATGAAAGTCGAACCGGGTCTTCGCTGAATTTCGTTAAATTTAGGTTTGACAAAATCGCCTTATGTTAGTTCCACATTCTACCACCAGGGAGCGCACTCTTTTCATAAGAAAACTGTATCGGAATGAAATTCCGTTAAACAACGTATCAGTAGATATGTTAAACAGATCGCCTTGTTAGATTGCCTAATTTTAACAAAATCGCGTTATGTTAGTTTCGTATTCCACCACCAGGGAGCGCACTGTATTCTTAACAAAAACATATCAGAATGAAACGCCTTCACGCAACATTTCCGTAGATATATGGGTCGGGATGGTGGCGGTCTTAACCAAGAATTCTGTTATTTCCACATTCCACCACCAGGGAGCGCATTCTATTCATAACAAAACTGTGTCGGAAGGAAAGTCCGTTAAACAACCTATCAGTAGATATGTTACTCGAGGTGTTGGCGGTATTAAGCAAGAATTTAAGATATTTGCACAAATTACTATTCGGAAATAGTGGTAAGTAAACTTTTGACATTTTTGTATTTAATAAGAAGCATATATCTCAATGTGTTATGAACAATCTTAATTTTTCAAGCAGAACGCCATGTTATATTTCCTAAAATTAATTAAATCGCGTTATGTTAGTTCCGCATTCTACCACCAGGGAGCGCACTCTATTCATAACAAAACTGTATCGGAAGGAAAGTCCGTTAAACAACCTATCAGTAGATATTTTAAACAGATCGCCTTGTTAGATTGCATAATATTACCAAAATCGCGTTTTGTTAGTTCCGGATTCCACCACCAGGGAGCGCACTGTATTCTTAACAAATACCTATCTGAACGAAACGCCTTCACGCAACCTTTCCATAGGTAAATGGGTCGGGAAGGTGGCTGTCTTAACAAAGAATTCTGTTAGTTCCACATTCCACCACCAGAGAGCGAACTCTATTCATTACAAAACTGTGTCGGATGCAAAGTCCGTTAAACAACTTATCAGTAGATATGTTACTCGAGGTGGTGGCGGTCTTAAGCAAGAAATTAAGATGTTTGCAGAAATTACTATTCGGAATTAGTGGTATCTAAACTTTTGACATTTGTATATTCAATAAGTAGTATGTATATCAATGTGTTATGAACTATCTTAAAGTTTCAAGCAGATTGCCTTGTTATATTTCCTGAATTTAACAAAATCGCGTTATGTTAGTTCCACATTCTACCACCAGGGAGCGCACACTATTCATAACAGAACTGTATCGGAATGAAAGTCCGTTAAACAACCTATCAGTAGATATGTTACTCGAGGTGGTGGCGGTCTGAAGAAAGAATCTAAGATATTTGTAGAAATTACTATTCGGAATTAGTGGTAACTAAACTTTTGACATTTTTTTATTTAATAAGTAGCATATATCTCAACGTGTTATGAACTATCTTAAAGTTTCAAGCAGATCGCCTTGTTATATTTCCTAAATTTAACAAAATCGCGTTATATTAGTCCCACATTCTACTACCAGGGAGCGCACTCTATTCCTAACAAAACTGGAGCGGAAGGAAAGTCCGTTAAACTACCTATCATTAGATATGTTACTCGAGGTGGTGGCGGTCTTAAGCAAGAATTTAAGATATTTGCACACATTACTATTCGGAAACAGTGGTAACTAAACTTTTGACATTTTTTATTTAATAAGTAGCATATATCTCAACGTGTTATGAACTATCTTAAAGTTTAAAGCAGATCGCCTTGTTAGATTTCCCAATTTTAACAAAATCGTGTTATGTTAGTTCCGCATTCTACCACCAGGGAGCGCACTGTATTCTTAACAAAATCATATCTGAACGAAACGACTTCACGCAACCTTTTCGTAGATACATGGGTCGGGATGGTGGCGGTCTTAACCAAGAATTCTGTTAGTTCCACATTCCACCACCAGGGAGCGCACACTATTAATAACAAAACTGTGTCGAAAGAAAAGTCCGTTAAAGAACCTACCAGTAGATATGTTACTCGAAGTGGTGGCCGTCTTAAGCAAGAATTTAAGATATTTGCACAAATTACTATTCGGAAATAGTGGTAACTAAACATTTGACATTTTTTTATTTAATAAGTAGCATATATCTCAATGTGTTTTGAACTATCTTAAATTTTTAAGCAGATCGCCTTTTTAGATTTCCTAATTTTAACAAAATCGCTTTATGTTAGTTCCGAATTCCACCACCTGGGAGCGCGCTGTATTCTTCAGAAAAACATATCTGAACGAAACTGTGTTGGAGCGGTCGAAGCACGCTAGTCTTTGTCATAATAATATCTGTAATGCGAATAGGTTTTCTAAAATAAAATATTTCGTGGTTAAAAAAGCACGCGTCTCCATTTTAATCTATGCATTATATAGAAATGCAGCAATTAAATGCATTAATTAAATGCAGCAATGCATTAATTAAATAATGATTAATATCTCAGCTTCTAATTAACCAATCTCTTTGAACTGGGTATGTATGAAATCTGCGACAGATTTCCCGTCCGGTTGTCAAAAAATTTTATCAAAAAATTTAATATTTAAAAAGTTTAAATTTCGTATTAAATTATTGTGGTATCCAAAACCGCAAAGCGCCATGATGTCTACAGCTGCTTCTTGGAAAAACGAAATCTCTTTTCATAGTCTTTTCAAATTAAGAAATTAAAAAATTTAATCGATCGATTTTTAGTGGATTTTTTGCGTTATACCCAATGCAGAAACTTGAAATTTATACCAAAATAAAGTAGATTTCTTTTCGCGTGTTTCTATACCTTTTACGAATTTCTAGGATCATTAGTTCAGGAGATTCGAATTGGCTTTTTAAATGTCTACTACATTTTCATCATCTCGGCAACCGCTAGCCTCGCAGATAAAATCGGGGTGCAGGTTTCGTCAATCCTCCAATGGTAGTGCTCCGAAAGCTAGCCTCGCAAAGAGGGTCCCATTGTAGTCAGGATTGCGGATTTTGGATAAAAAGATTCAATTTTGAAAGGTTTTTCCTTCGACAATGAGTCGTTAATTAGCTAATGACGTCCGTAATTAAGGCGGGATTTTCTCGAAACCGCAAACACCGGGTGTCCGAGAAAACGGCGGTGCGAATCGACATATCATAAGACGCTCTGCGTGGCCCGGGAGCGAAGGAGTTCCGGTCACAAGGGCGAATGTTACACACATACATACAGACAGACAGACAGACGTTTACGGACATTAATAGTATTGACTAGCTGGCTTCGCCCGCTAGCGGGCCCCTCCTTTTTCATAAAATCTCGAAAGAACGTAACTCGCCTGCGAACGAACCTCGAGTGAACGAAAATCGAACCGGGTCCCCGCTGCCTACGGCACCGTATAGCAGGCGTGCTGCGCACGCACGGCAAAATCTTGTAAGAAAGGCAATCTCACTCGAACAAAAATCCAACCGGGTCCCCGCTGCCAACGGCACCGTATAGCAGGCGTGCTGCGCACGCACTGCAAACTCTTTAAAAAAGCGTATCGCGCTCGAACAAAAGTCGAACCGGGTTCCCGATGCCTTCGGCACCGTATTGCAGGCGTGCAGCGCACGCACTGCAAACAATTTTAAAAAAGCCTTTCGCTATAACGAAAGTTGAACCTGGTCCTCGATGCCTACGGCACCTTATAGCAGACGTGCTGTGCATGCACTGCAAACTCTTTTTAAAAAGTCTATCGCGCTCGAATGAATGTCGAACCGGGTCCCCGCTGCCTACGGCACCGTATAGTAGGCCTACTGCGCACGACTGCACAGTCTTGTAAAAAAGGCAATCTCGCTCGAACGAACCTCGAACCGAGAGAAAATTTGAATAACACTCTTTTCAACGCAGGCAACTTCCAGAGACTTCTAGAAAATTACAACATTTTAAACAAACATTTTTCTTTTATTTCTAAGACTATAGCTAAACCTTAATCTTTTTTTACATTCTATTTAACCTGTAAATATTTTTCAATATTTATTTATACATATGTGTCCGCACTGCCTTCAATAATAAGGCAGTATTTGTAACATGCTTTTTATGTTGTAATAAATGTGCGCCAGCCTGCTTGCGCTGCCTGGCAGCCCCTTTTTCCCCTCGTGGACTTATTGTCCCTATACCTCACGGTAGGCTGTCCACGAGTGGGCGATTTCGGTCCTCGCTGCTAATTTTAACAAAATCGAGCTATGTTAGTTCAACATTCCACCACCAGGGAGCGCACTCTATTTATAACATCTGTCTCGGAAGGAAAGTCCGGTAAACAACCTGTCAGTAGATATGTTACTCAAGGTGGTGGCGGTCTTAAGCAAGAATTTAAGATGTTTGCAGAAATTACTATTCAGAAATAGTGGTGACTAAACTTTTGACATTTTTATATTTAATAAGTTGTATGTGTTATGAACTATCTTAAAGTTTCAAGCAGATCGCCATGTTATATTTCCTGAATTTAACAAAATCGCGTTATGTTAGTTGCACATTCTACCACGAGGGAGCGAACACTATTCATAACAAAACTGGAGCGGAAGGAAAGTTCGTTAAACAACCTATCAGTAGATATGTTACTCGAGGTGGTTGCGGTCTTAAGCAAGAATTTAAGATATTTGCACAAATTACTATTCGGAAATAGTGGTAACTAAACTTTTGACATTTTTATGTTTAATAAGTAGCATATATCTCAATGTGTTATGAACTATCCTAAAGTCGCAAGCAGATGGCCTTGTTATATTTCCTAAATTTAACAAAATCGCGTTATGTTAGTTCCACATTCTACCACCAGGGAGCGCACTCTATTCTTAACAAAAACATGTCTGAACGAAACACCTTCACGCAAACTTTCCGTAGATACATGGGTCGGGAAGGTGGCGGTCTTAACCAAGAATTCTGTTAGTTCCACATTCCACCACCAGGGAGCGCACACTATTTATAACAAAACTGTATCGGAAGGAAAGTCCGTTAAACAAACTATCAGTAGATATGTTAAACAGATCGCCTTGTTAGATTGCCTAATTTTAACAAAATAGCGTTATGTTAGTTCCGTATTCCACCACCAGGGAGCGCACTGTATTCTTAACAAAAACATTTCTCAACGAAACGCCTTCACGCAACCTTTCCGTAGGTACATGGGTCGGGATGGTGGCGGTCTTAACCAAGAATTCTGTTAGTTCCACATTCCACCACCAGGGAGCACTCTCTATTCATAACAAAACTGTGTCGAAAGGAAAGTCCGTTAAACAACCTACCAGTAGATATGTTACTCGAGGTGGTGGCGGTCTTAAGCAAGAATTTAAGATATTTCCACAGATTACTATTCGGAAACAGTGGTAACTAAACTTTTGACATTTTTATATTTAATAAGTAGCATATTTCTCAATATGTTATGAAGTATCTTAAAGTTTCAAGACACATCTACGCGCTCCCTGGTGGTGGAATGTGGAACTAACATAACACGATATAGTTAAAATTAGAAATCTAACAATGCGATCTGTTTGAAACTTTGAGATAGTTCATAACATTTAATAAAAAGAACTTTCCGTAGATACATGGGTCGGGAAGGTGGCGGTCCTCCTAACCAATATTTTAAGAAATTTAGAAATGTGCCCCTCTAGGGGGGGGTGAAAAGGAGGGGATGAATACCGAAGATGCATAACTTGAATCAACCTTCACAGACCATTTCTATGATATATCACATGGCGGGTAACAGATAAATGCAGAAAAGTATTAGCTTAAATTAAAAAGTTCAATAAAAACGGTCGTAACTTTATGGTCGTGCCTCGTATGTATAAGCTTGTATGTTATTCAGTTCGGAATTTAATTTACCTTTATTTTAAGGTGTATGTAAAGGGGGTGCGTGGGAAATTTAATGATGTCGAGTCTCAGATTCAATTTTGAAAGGATTTTCCATCGATTATGAGTTGTTAATTAGCTAATGACGTCCGTAATTACGGCCGGATTTTCTCGAAACCACAAAGTCCGTTTTTCTCGGAAAATGGCGGCCCGAATCGACATATAATAAGACCCTCTGCGTCGCCTGTGAGAAAAGTAGTTCCGGCGACATGGGCAAGTGTTACCAACATACAGACAGACGTTTACGGACATTAATAGTAGTAGAGACTAGCTGGCTTCGCCCGCTAGCGGGCCCCTCCTTTTCATGAACCCATCCTTTTTTATAAAATCTCGAAAGAACGAACCCCTATTTTTATCGGAGCCCCTCCTTTTTATGAACCTCTAATAATATGAAATCTCGAAGTGAACGAACCTCGAACCGGGTCCCCGCTGTCTACGGCACCATATAGCAGGCGTGCTGCGCACGCACTGCAAGCTCTTTTAAAAAACCTTTCGCTATAACGAAAGTAGAACCTGGTCCTCGCTGCCTACGGCACCGTATAGCAGCCGCGCTGCGCACGCACTGCAAACTCTTTTTAAAAAGCCTTTCGGGCTCGAACGAAAGTCGAACCGGGTCTCCGCTGCCTAAGGCACAGTATAGCATGCGTGCTACGCACGCACTGCAAACTCTTTAAAAAAAGCGTATCGCGCTCGAACAAAAGTCGAACCGGGTTCCTGAAAGTTTCAAGAAGATCGCCTTGTTATAATTCCTAAATTTAACAAAATCGCGTTATGTTAGTTCAACATTCTACCACCAGCGAGCGCACACTGTTCATAACAAAACTGTATCGGAAGGAAAGTCCGTTAAACAACCTATCAGTAGATATGTTACTCGAGGTGGTGGCGGTCTGAAGCAAGAATTTAAGATATTTGCACAAATTACTATTCGGAAATAGTGGTAACTAAACTTTTGACATTTTTATATTTAATAAGTAGCATATATCTCAATGTGTTATGAACTATCTTAAAGTCGCAAGCAGATCGCCTTGTTATATTTCCTAAATTTAACAAAATCGCGTTATGTTAGTTCCACATTCTACCACCAGGGAGCGCACTCTATTCTTAACAAAAACATGTCTGAACGAAACACCTTCACGCAAACTTTCCGTAGATACATGGGTCGGGAAGGTGGCGGTCTTAACCAAGAATTCTGTTAGTTCCACATTCCACCACCAGGGAGCGCACACTATTCATAACAAAACTGTATCGAAAGGAAAGTCCGTTAAACTGCTGGCTGGTTGTCGGCCCAGTTAGCTTAAACGGAAAAGCATTGGCCTTGTAAGCCAAGGATCTGGGTTCGATTCCCGGCCTGGGCATTTTTTCGCTCAGTTGGAAATATTCAAATTCGTATGAAAACTATCAGTAGATATGTTAAACAGATCGCCTTGTTAGATTGCTTAATTTTAACAAAATAGCGTTATGTTAGTTCCGTATTCCACCGCCAGGGAACGCACTGTATTCTTAACAAAAACATTTCTCAACGAAACGCCTTCACGCAACCTTTCCGTAGGTACATGGGTCGGGATGGTGGCGGTCTTAACCAAGAATTCTATTAGTTCCACATTCCACCACCAGGGAGCACTCTCTATTCATAACAAAACTGTGTCGAAAGGAAAGTCCGTTAAACAAGCTACCAGTAGATATGTTACTCGAGGTGGTGGCGGTCTTAAGCAAGAATTTAAGATATTTGCACAAATTACTATTCGGAAATAGTGGTTACTAAACTTTTGACATTTTTATATCTAATAAGTAGCATATATCTCAATATGTTATGAACTATCTTAAAGTTTCAAGACACATCTACGCGCTCCCTGGTGGTGGAATGTGGAACTAACATAACACGATATAGTTAAAATTAGAAATCTAACAATGCGATCTGTTTGAAACTTTGAGATAGTTCATAACATTTAACAAAAAGAACTTTCCGTAGATACATGGGTCGGGAAGGTGGCGGTCCTAACCAATATTTCACTAAATTTAGAAAAGTGCCCCTCTTGTGGGGGTGAAAAGGAGGGGATGAAAACCGAAGATGCATAACTTGAATCAACCTTCACAGACCTTTTCTATGATATATCACATGGCGGGTAACAGATAAATACAGAAAAATGGGGGGGGAGGAAATTGGGGGGATGGAGACCGGAGATGCATAAACATAGTAGCAAGAGGGGGGACAAACTGGGCTCCTGATGTCCAACAGTTTGATATGAAACACCGCTGAGTTAAGTCAAAACCAGAAGAAGTTGCAAAAGTTAACCCTTTATGGGCACGCTGAGAGGGGGGGAGGCAGAAGAGAAAGATGGGGACAAACTGGGCTCGTGATGCCCAGCAGTTTGATTAGAACTTTTTCTAAGGCGGAACTTCCTACTTATAGGGGCAAAAATTACTTATGAACTATCTTAAAGTTTCAAGACGCATCTACTTGTTATTTTTCCTAATTTTAACAAAATTGCGTTACGTTATTTCCGCATTCCGCCGCCAGGGAGCGCACTCTATTCGTACCAAAAGCGTATCTGATGGAAACTCCTTCACGCAACCTTTCCGTAGATACATGGGTCGGGATGGTGGCGGTCAAAACTGTGTCGGAAGGAAAGTCCGTTAAACAACCTATCAGTAGATATGTTAAACAGATCGCCTTGTTAGATTGCTTAATTTTAAAAAAATCGCGTTATGTTAGTTCCGTATTCCACCAACAGGGAGCGCACTGTTTTCTTAACAAAAACATATCTGAACGAAACGCCTTCACGCGCCCTTTCCGTAGATACATGCGTCGGGATGGTGGTGGTCTTAACCAAGAACTCTGTTAGTTCCACATTCCAGCACGAGGGAGCGCACTCTGTTCATAACAAAACTGTGTCGGAAGGAAAGACCGTTAAACAACCTATCAGTAGATATGTTACTCGAGGTGGTGGCGGTCTTAAACAAGAATTTAAGATATTTGCACAAATTACTATTCGGAAATAGTGGTAACTAAACTTTTGACATTTTTATATTTAATAAGTAGCATATATCTCAATGTGTTATGAACTATCTTAAAGTCGCAAGCAGATCGCCTTGTTATATTGCCTAAATTTAACAAAATCGCGTTATGTTAGTTCCACATTCTACCACCAGGGAGCGCACTCTACTAATAACAAAACTGGAGCGGAAGGAAAGTCCGTTATACAACCTATCAGTAGATATGTTACTCGAGGTGGTGGCGGTCTTAAGCAAGAATTTCAGATATTTGCACAAATTATTATTCGGAAATAGTGGTAACTAATCTTTTGACATTTTTATAATTAATAAGTAGCATATATCTCAATGTGTTATGAACTATCTTAAAGTCACAAGCAGATCGCCTTGTTATATTTCCTAAAATTAATTAAATCGCGTTATGTTAGTTCCACATTCTACCACCAGGGAGCGCACTCTATCCATAACAAAACTGTTTCGGAAGGAAAGTCCATTAAACAACCTATCAGTAGATAGGTTAAACAGATCGCCTTGTTAAATTGCCTAATTTTAACAAAATCGCGTTATGTTAGTAACGTATTCCACCACCAGGGAGTGCACTGTATTCTTAAAAAAAAACATGTGTCAACGAAACGCCTTTACGCAACCTTTCCGTAGATACATGAGTTGGGATGGTGGCGGTCTTAACAAAGAATTCTGTTAGTTCCACATTCCACCACCAGGGAGCGCACTCTATTCAAAACAAAAGCGTATCTGAAAGAAACTGTGTTAAAAAACCTATCAGTGGATATGTTACTCGAGGTGGTGGCGGTCTTAAGCTAGAAATTAAGAAACTTGCTAAAATTACTATTCGGAAATAGTGGTAACTAAACTTTTGACATTTTTATATTTAATAAGTAGCATATATCTCAATGTGTTATGAACTATCTTAAAGTCGCAAGCAGATCGCCTTGTTATATTTCCTAAATTTAACAAAATCGCGTTATGTTAGTTCCACATTCTACCACCAGGGAGCGCACTCTATTCTTAACAAAAACATGTCTGAACGAAACACCTTCACGCAAACTTTCCGTAGATACATGGGTCGGGAAGGTAACGGTCTTAACCAAGAATTCTGTTAGTTCCACATTCCACCACCAGGGAGCGCACACTATTCATAACAAAACTGTATCGAAAGGAAAGTCCGTTAAACTGCTGGCTGGTTGTCGGCCCAGTTAGCTTAAACGGAAAAGCATTGGCCTTGTAAGCCAAGGATCTGGGTTCGATTCCCGGCCTGGGCATTTTTTCGCTCAGTTGGAAATATTCAAATTCGTATGAAAACTATCAGTAGATATGTTAAACAGATCGCCTTGTTAGATTGCTTAATTTTAACAAAATAGCGTTATGTTAGTTCCGTATTCCACCGCCAGGGAACGCACTGTATTCTTAACAAAAACATTTCTCAACGAAACGCCTTCACGCAACCTTTCCGTAGGTACATGGGTCGGGATGGTGGCGGTCTTAACCAAGAATTCTATTAGTTCCACATTCCACCACAAGGGAGCACTCTCTATTCATAACAAAACTGTGTCGAAAGGAAAGTCCGTTAAACAACCTACCAGTAGATATGTTACTCGAGGTGGTGGCGGTCTTAAGCAAGAATTTATGATATTTGCACAAATTACTATTCGGAAATAGTGGTTACTAAACTTTTGACATTTTTATATCTAATAAGTAGCATATATCTCAATATGTTATGAACTATCTTAAAGTTTCAAGACACATCTACGCGCTCCCTGGTGGTGGAATGTGGAACTAACATAACACGATATAGTTAAAATTAGAAATCTAACAATGCGATCTGTTTGAAACTTTGAGATAGTTCATAACATTTAACAAAAAGAACTTTCCGTAGATACATGGGTCGGGAAGGTGGCGGTCCTAACCAATATTTCACGAAATTTAGAAAAGTGCCCCTCTAGGGGGGGTGAAAAGGAGGGGATGAAAACCGAAGATGCATAACTTGAATCAACCTTCACAGACCTTTTCTATGATATATCACATGGCGGGTAACAGATAAATACAGAAAAATGGGGGGGGGGGGAAATTGGGGGGATGGAGACCGGAGATGCATAAACATAGTAGCAAGAGGGGGGACAAACTGGGCTCCTGATGTCCAACAGTTTGATATGAAACACCGCTGAGTTAAGTCAATACCAGAAGAAGTTGCAAAAGTTAACCCTTTATGGGCACGCTGAGAGGGGGGGAGGCAGAAGAGAAAGATGGGGACAAACTGGGCTCGTGATGCCCAGCAGTTTGATTAGAACTTTTTCTAAGGCGGAACTTCCTACTTATAGGGGCAAAAATTACTTATGAACTATCTTAAAGTTTCAAGACGCATCTACTTGTTATTTTTCCTAATTTTAACAAAATTGCGTTACGTTATTTCCGCATTCCGCCGCCAGGGAGCGCACTCTATTCGTACCAAAAGCGTATCTGATGGAAACTCCTTCACGCAACCTTTCCGTAGATACATGGGTCGGGATGGTGGCGGTCAAAACTGTGTCGGAAGGAAAGTCCGTTAAACAACCTATCAGTAGATATGTTAAACAGATCGCCTTGTTAGATTGCTTAATTTTAAAAAAATCGCGTTATGTTAGTTCCGTATTCCACCAACAGGGAGCGCACTGTTTTCTTAACAAAAACATATCTGAACGAAACGCCTTCACGCGCCCTTTCCGTAGATACATGCGTCGGGATGGTGGTGGTCTTAACCAAGAACTCTGTTAGTTCCACATTCCAGCACGAGGGAGCGCACTCTGTTCATAACAAAACTGTGTCGGAAGGAAAGACCGTTAAACAACCTATCAGTAGATATGTTACTCGAGGTGGTGGCGGTCTTAAACAAGAATTTAAGATATTTGCACAAATTACTATTCGGAAATAGTGGTAACTAAACTTTTGACATTTTTATATTTAATAAGTAGCATATATCTCAATGTGTTATGAACTATCTTAAAGTCGCAAGCAGATCACCTTGTTATATTGCCTAAATTTAACAAAATCGCGTTATGTTAGTTCCACATTCTACCACCAGGGAGCGCACTCTACTAATAACAAAACTGGAGCGGAAGGAAAGTCCGTTATACAACCTATCAGTAGATATGTTACTCGAGGTGGTGGCGGTCTTAAGCAAGAATTTCAGATATTTGCACAAATTATTATTCGGAAATAGTGGTAACTAATCTTTTGACATTTTTATAATTAATAAGTAGCATATATCTCAATGTGTTATGAACTATCTTAAAGTCACAAGCAGATCGCCTTGTTATATTTCCTAAAATTAATTAAATCGCGTTATGTTAGTTCCACATTCTACCACCAGGGAGCGCACTCTATCCATAACAAAACTGTTTCGGAAGGAAAGTCCATTAAACAACCTATCAGTAGATAGGTTAAACAGATCGCCTTGTTAAATTGCCTAATTTTAACAAAATCGCGTTATGTTAGTAACGTATTCCACCACCAGGGAGTGCACTGTATTCTTAAAAAAAAACATGTGTCAACGAAACGCCTTTACGCAACCTTTCCGTAGATACATGAGGTGGGATGGTGGCGGTCTTAACAAAGAATTCTGTTAGTTCCACATTCCACCACCAGGGAGCGCACTCTATTCAAAACAAAAGCGTATCTGAACGAAACTGTGTTAAAAAACCTATCAGTGGATATGTTACTCGAGGTGGTGGCGGTCTTAAGCTAGAAATTAAGAAACTTGCTAAAATTACTATTCGGAAATAGTGGTAACTAAACTTTTGACATTTTTATATTTAATAAGTAGCATATATCTCAATGTGTTATGAACTATCTTAAAGTCGCAAGCAGATCGCCTTGTTATATTTCCTAAATTTAACAAAATCGCGTTATGTTAGTTCCACATTCTACCACCAGGGAGCGCACTCTATTCTTAACAAAAACATGTCTGAACGAAACACCTTCACGCAAACTTTCCGTAGATACATGGGTCGGGAAGGTAACGGTCTTAACCAAGAATTCTGTTAGTTCCACATTCCACCACCAGGGAGCGCACACTATTCATAACAAAACTGTATCGAAAGGAAAGTCCGTTAAACTGCTGGCTGGTTGTCGGCCCAGTTAGCTTAAACGGAAAAGCATTGGCCTTGTAAGCCAAGGATCTGGGTTCGATTCCCGGCCTGGGCATTTTTTCGCTCAGTTGGAAATATTCAAATTCGTATGAAAACTATCAGTAGATATGTTAAACAGATCGCCTTGTTAGATTGCTTAATTTTAACAAAATAGCGTTATGTTAGTTCCGTATTCCACCGCCAGGGAACGCACTGTATTCTTAACAAAAACATTTCTCAACGAAACGCCTTCACGCAACCTTTCCGTAGGTACATGGGTCGGGATGGTGGCGGTCTTAACCAAGAATTCTATTAGTTCCACATTCCACCACCAGGGAGCACTCTCTATTCATAACAAAACTGTGTCGAAAGGAAAGTCCGTTAAACAACCTACCAGTAGATATGTTACTCGAGGTGGTGGCGGTCTTAAGCAAGAATTTAAGATATTTGCACAAATTACTATTCGGAAATAGTGGTTACTAAACTTTTGACATTTTTATATCTAATAAGTAGCATATATCTCAATATGTTATGAACTATCTTAAAGTTTCAAGACACATCTACGCGCTCCCTGGTGGTGGAATGTGGAACTAACATAACACGATATAGTTAAAATTAGAAATCTAACAATGCGATCTGTTTGAAACTTTGAGATAGTTCATAACATTTAACAAAAAGAACTTTCCGTAGATACATGGGTCGGGAAGGTGGCGGTCCTAACCAATATTTCACGAAATTTAGAAAAGTGCCCCTCTAGGGGGGGTGAAAAGGAGGGGATGAAAACCGAAGATGCATAACTTGAATCAACCTTCACAGACCTTTTCTATGATATATCACATGGCGGGTAACAGATAAATACAGAAAAATGGGGGGGGGGGGAAATTGGGGGGATGGAGACCGGAGATGCATAAACATAGTAGCAAGAGGGGGGACAAACTGGGCTCCTGATGTCCAACAGTTTGATATGAAACACCGCTGAGTTAAGTCAAAACCAGAAGAAGTTGCAAAAGTTAACCCTTTATGGGCACGCTGAGAGGGGGGGAGGCAGAAGAGAAAGATGGGGACAAACTGGGCTCGTGATGCCCAGCAGTTTGATTAGAACTTTTTCTAAGGCGGAACTTCCTACTTATAGGGGCAAAAATTACTTATGAACTATCTTAAAGTTTCAAGGCGCATCTACTTGTTATTTTTCCTAATTTTAACAAAATTGCGTTACGTTATTTCCGCATTCCGCCGCCAGGGAGCGCACTCTATTCGTACCAAAAGCGTATCTGATGGAAACTCCTTCACGCAACCTTTCCGTAGATACATGGGTCGGGATGGTGGCGGTCAAAACTGTGTCGGAAGGAAAGTCCGTTAAACAACCTATCAGTAGATATGTTACTCGAGGTGGTTGCGGTCTTAAGCAAGAATTTAAGATATTTGCACATGGCGATCTTAAGCAAGAATTTAAGATATTTGTAGAAATTACTATTCGGAAATAGTGGTAACTAAACTTTTGACATTTTTACATTTAATAAGTAGCATATATCTCAATTAGTGATGGGCGATTCTCGAGAATTCGACAATCGAGAAAAATCGTCATCGTAAAAAATCACAATCGATACAGCCATCGATTAATTCCTAGAATCTACAATCGAGATGTTTTACAATCGATTATAACGAGAAAAGCTAAAAACAGTTATTGGAAAACTTAGCTATTATTCTGGCCGACAATTTCATAGTAGTGATAGGGCTTAGTGATGGGCGATTCTCGAAAATTTACCAATCGAAAAAAATCTTTATCGTAAAATACACAATCGATACAGTCATCGATTACTTTCGAGAATCTGCAAAGGAGATGTTCTGGAATCGATTATTGAAATCATTGTTTTTACATATATATAAGGCAGATTTTATTAAATATAGGGTAACTGAAAACAGATGGAATAAAAAAACAACAAACCAAAGGGAGGCTATAAAGGAGCCATAAGACTGGAAAAGTCTTGTAAGGTTGCCCCCTGGTTGAAAAAAGCTGAAAAAACGCGAGTAGCTATGAAGCGGTAAGGGGAGTTTAAGTATCAAAAGTTAGAATTTTTCGGCAATTAGCACCAAAATGGCCAAAAAAATAAGAATAAAAAGCACCCCCTAGTGGCAAAAACATGAACTAAAGGATGATAAAAGGGATCAAAATTTTTTATTGATTTTTCTACGTCATTTGAGATTGGATCTTTAATTTCCCCATTTTTAGAAAGTCTTCGACTGGAATGCATTAAACGAACCCCCGCGGGGAGCAAAGTAGGGGGGGGGGCAAGGAAAGTGCATAATATGAATAAGTGGTCACAGGACTTTCCAACGATATGTCACATGAGGGGTGTCGGCTAAATTTAGAAAAGTGCCCCCGCGCGGGGGCAAAGTAAGGGGAGGGGCGCGGGCGATATATAAAATGAAATAGTAGTCACAGAGCTTTCCAATAATATATCACATGAGGGGTGTCAGCAAATGATAGAAAAGAGTCCCAACTCCCAGTATTCCAATTATCGTGCCCCCCCCCCCCCGAAATATACCCTGCCCATCCTTCTCTTTGAAATTTTCATATATTAAAAATTATTTATCGGAGGGCTCCGTAAAAAAATCCGATCTAAAATGTTTAAAAACGCTACGATTTCAAAAAAGTTCGAAAAGTGCCTCTCTCAGGGCGCCAAACTAGGGAGGGAAGAAGAAAGGTTCATAATATGAAAGAGTAACTTTACGATGATAACCGAAAACTTTCCGATGATATACCAAATGACTGGTCCAAAAAAAGTTTGAAATCTGCTCCGCCCACGTGGGTTCCCTCTTTTATCCCAGAATATACCCGGAAATCACGCAGACCCACTTTTAGAATTTTATATTTAATAAATAATATTTATCGGAGAGCTCCATTAAAAAACATCATTTAATGATATTTATTGTAAAAATCTCTACAATTAGAAAAAAAAATCACCCCCGCACCGCCCCCCCCCGCCCCCTTCCGTAATTCAACTCTGGGAGGAGAAAGGTTCATAATATAAAAGAATGGTGAAAGGACTTTCCGATGATATGTCAAGGAGAGGTTTGGTAAAAGTTTGAAAATTACCCCCCCCCCCTTTGTCCACTCTCGCGCCCACCAGAATTCACTCACCTTCCTCTTTGAACTTTTTGTATTTAATAAATAGTATTTATCTGAGTCTTCAGGTATGGGGCAGCTTGGCAGAGCTAAAATAAGAGAAACATTGAAAATTCGGGGCAAAATGACACTAAATTTAACAGTAAAGTTTGAAACTAGGACTATACAGAACTGAATACATAAACCACTATGCTTCATAACCCACATCGGTTAATAGCAATAAAAAGATAAGTGCCAGTTAAACTGATGGCATTGAGCTGACAGGTTATTCACACTAATTGCATATTATACTCTTATTTCAAAGAATAATGTCCCTCAAAAAATAAATGAAGGGAAATATCCCCCGTTTGCCCCTTTTATACTTAACCAATGAACCTCCAAATTTAATCAGGGAAACTCCTTAACTATATCAAAACAACCTTCAGTATATCAAATTTGAAGCAAATCAGATAATTCTGCATGAAAAAAAGAAACATATCGCTAAATTAAGGGTGGTCTAACCAATTTAACCCTTTTATACTTAACTAATGAACCTCCAAATCTAATCAGGAAAGCTCCTTATCAGAACGAACATAGAAAAAAAAATTAAAGTAAATTGAATAATTCTCCATGAAAATCCATTTATCTAAATTAAGGGGAGGGGACTTGCCGCCTTTTCATCCTTGTATACTTAACCAATGAACCTCCAAATCTAATGAAGAAAGCGCCATATCGGAATAAATTGGTATATTAAATTTGAAGCAAATCGAATAATTCTGCATGAAAACCCTTTTATCTAAATTTAGGAGAAGACTAGCCCCTCCCCTTTATACTTAACCCATAAACCTCCAAATCTAACTGCTGGACAGATAATTACACCTGTTTATTTTTTATTAAATATATTCAAAATTGTTAATTGGTCCAAATCATCCAAGCAACCTCATAGCAAATTGGTATATAATTTTATATACCTTAGACAAATTTAAATAATATAAGTGATCGTATTTACCTACATTCTAGTAGAAGAGCAACGCGAAGCATTAATAAAATTAAATTATAATTCGCGTCAAAAAGTAATTATTAAATTTGAATAATTACGAATAAAATTAAGAGTTTGCGTTGTGAATTATTTAGACGAACTCTTCCACTTATGAATTAAACTAAAATTTAAGCTGTAAAAAAAAGAATTGACACACTTTAAATATTATTAATTAAATAATTACAGAAACTTTTTAAAACTTGATTAAATATTTTATTTACATTGAACATATCTATATACAGAAAAACATAATATTAATTCAAAAAATAGAAAGCAACACTTTTGTTTGCTTCTCATTATTTTAAGTATGTTTAATCTTTTTTAAAAAAAAAAGACAATATTTTCACGTACTCTAATTATTATAATTGTTTCTTTTTGCTAAAAGAAATACTCTCTTTCATTTTTAAAATTACCTTAATCTTATTTAATTATTGGTTTGGTCGGATCTCAGATAACTCTCTACCATAAATATCAGAAAAGTATTTTTTAAGATTTTTCATATGATCTTAAGTGGTAAAAGAAAATGTTTAAAATAGTACCTTCTTTTAATATATGGGATGGTGGCCTTTATTCGTCAAATTCCGAGTTGTTGCGTTGCTTAGGATCATGGCAATGTGTCATCAGGAACGCATCCTCAATTTGGCTTGATTAGGATCACTCCGATATGTACATCAGGAGGACATCCTCAATTTGGCTTGATTAGGCTCACTCCGATAGGTACCTCAGGAAGACATCCTCAATTAGGCTTGATTAGGCTCGATTAGGCTCGCTCCGATAGGTCCATCTCGCCTGGGCTTTACTAGGGCTTACGGGACTCATTGCACGGGCTTTCAGGAGAGCTCTTGCATCCTCTACATCTTTTTTCAGACTATCCTTTTTTAAAACTTATTCTTCTTGCACACCAGTTCCTGCAGTGGGAGGAACTATTTTGTCTAGTCCACTGTTATTGGATGTGAGAAGATTTTTTATTATACTTCGATAGGCCTATTAGCTAGCAGTCTGCAAATGGCCCCTAACATATACTTTAATATTATTATCTGCCTTAAAGTTTGGGTGGTCTGAAAAGTCATAAATTTATCCCAACACTTTTATTGAGGCCATAAATTGATTCCAACGTTTTTATGAATTTACGACTTCTAATTATACACCACTTTCCATTGGCTTGTCATAAAACGACACCATGGCGTCTGCGTATTGTTGTTGTCTGAGATCCGAACTCCATTCAACGTTATACATTCATTTTACAATACAACAATTTTTTAAAAATATATATTTAATCTTTAAAATCAACTTAATAATTTTTGTATGAACTTACACTCTTATTTTACTTAAATATATAAACATTATAATTTTACACTCATAATTATATTTTATAAAAAATATTTATACAAACAGAAATAACAAATTACGCAATTTTACTTTGATTTAACCAACATGGTGCGGGAACATATCATAGTTATATGTTGCCCAGCATCTCTCCCGGTATCGGAAGAAAAAAAAATAAAAACTGATTGCTGGTTTTATTTTTTTTGTAAAGCTTGAAGGAATGTACGTGTCCATATGACTGTGTATCTACACAGTTTTTGAGCGAAGACTGTAAAGTTCAATTATCAATGGTTCTGGTATATTTTATAAGAAGTTCTTCTATTGTTTCATAACAGAAAGTTCAACACATGATAGCATAGTTGTCTGTTGACATTCACATTTATAGAAGACCTCTGTACTGACAATCAGACGTCTTTCTCGAAGCCTTTTTTCTTTACCACACACATGTTTACTAATTTTGTAACTTTACAGTTTAAGTGCCCAAAATACATTCAAAGCTATAATTTTGTCTGAAATTAATATGCCGAAATAAACCTCATTATAAGAAAAATAATGGCATACGCATTTGACATATTATTTCATCACATACAACCTTATGACACAGTGTTTTATCTAAAACACATTTTATACTGAATAAAAGTAAATACAATGCTTGTAATATGACATGTTATATTTTCACATAATTAATCTGATGTATTCAAATTATAATCAGAAAAAATATTGTATACAAACTTGTTACATTATTTTATTTATTTGTTACTTCAAACATGTATGATCTGTCAAAATGTACAAGCTAATTCATCTCCTTTAATATATCATTACGCAATGCTTTCCAACTTTACCCGATACGAGAAAGAGAGAAAAAAAAAAAAAAAAAAAAAGAAGAAGGAGGATTGAATAAAACCAGTTTTGAACGTCCCCGATTCTTTCGAACCGAGGGGTTGGTCAGCTACTAATCGCTTTCTGTGAGGTGAATTGTGCTGTGACAAAATTTTACGACTTCAAAAAGTAAGTATTTAAAACCATTTCATGCTTGTAATTACCGTATTAATTAGTATAATTTCTTGATATACTTTCTTCTTAACTCACTGTGCATGCCTGTATGTAATTTTAAACATAATCTATGCATAAACAATGTATGTATTTGTATCGTATCTAATGTAAACCTTCTGCTTTTTTTTATTATTTTGCAGGGGAAAAATGGCGATTCTAGCATCTGCATTCTCCTGCCTCATATTGGAACTGAAGCGAGGGTGGCTTTTTATTCATTCAGGTTTAAATCTAAACCAAATTGCCTTTCAGGATTAAAAAAAAAAAATGCATATAATTTTCTTTAACTGATTACATTGTATATTTTTAGACCTTTCTAACAAACACAAATTTTGATTCATGATATTGTTTACTATTAAAATGTAAACAACACGGAAAAATGACTTCTACGGCCTCTCAAAAATGCAAAATATGCATTACGCTGACCTTAAAAATGCACCTTCATTTAATACTATTAAATAGTGTTGTCAGAAAATGCCATTAACGAAGAAGAGAACAATTTTTTTGTCTTAAATTTTTATTTATTTAGCCAACAATTCTATCTTAAAAGATTGTTAAATTTTCATATTTATTTATTTTTTTACTGAATGAAATAAAAATTTATTTATTCAAAATTTTATTTATCATTAACATTCCGTATGTGAATTCTACTGTCTAAAATTTAATGATATGTTTAAAAATAAAAGATAATAAATTATTATTATTAATCCAACATTAATAATTATTATTTAATTATAAAAAAAAAATGTACTTAATACACTTGTATAATTTAAAAAAAAAAAAAAAAAGTAAATGATAATTACTACGTAAAATCGCATGCAGCCCTCTATGAGTACCCGGCCGGACCAAAGAACTTCTGCCAGCAGAAAAAATCTTTGTATACTCACAAACAACCACATCCAATTTTTTTTATAGATCAAGTTTTTAAAATAATTACTGTACGTACTATAAAAAAATTAAGTAAATAAATTTATTAAGCCATACTACCTATTTTAATAAAAATTAAGGCCAATATATATAAATATATTTATTTATTTATTTTGCTTTCTTATGTTAAATTGGCCAAATTATATTTAAAAAAAATTTTATGAACTCACACACTCAAATTTATCAATACTATGTATATTTATATGTGTTAAATTTAGAATTGCATTTAATTCTAAGGGAAAGTAAAGAGAAAAAAAAAATGCTTAAATTCTAAACTAACATAAATTTATAAAATATTTTATTTAAAAAAAAAAAATCTAATTTCTAGCTGATTTCAGCAAGATGTCATTTAATATTTATATTAAATAATTTTGCTAATACATTTTATTAATTGTTAAATTTGCATATTTTTATATATACAATAAAAATATAATAGTCTTACATAAAATTTTACACTACAACAATGTTATTAATTAATTTAACTTGAATTTAAGCCTACTTTAATTCTAATTGAATACCGTTAATAAAAGTAAATTAGCTTATCAAGTTAAATATAATATAAACTATGTTTGTCTAATGTTAATTTTGCTGAAAATTCCATAAATTTTAACTGTAAATGCTAATTGCTATACCTTTTGTTATTTATTTTGAAAACAACACGAACTTATATTTTTATTTATTATTTTTTTTTATTAAATCTAGGAACTATACACTGAGCTAGACACTCCATAAATGTGTAAAACCTAAAAATCAAAAATTTTCCTAAAGAAAACTCAAAATGCTGCTTTTTACCATATAATATTACTAATTTTATTGTTTCTGAGCATAACATCTAGTAATTATACCATACTTAATTTTTTCTTCGATTCCTTTTTCAGCCAAGAATCCTGAAATTTATGCCTAGGTGGACCATATATTGATGTATCTGTGAATTGATAAATTTTCTACAAATATTTTGTTGGTGTTGGTGCATACCCAGCCGTAGGCCAAAATTGCACCCTATACAGAAAGCCTTTGGTGAGAAAATTTTAATTTTACTTCAATTATTTATTTGTGTATTTTTTTTTTCTTTTTTTTTTTTTTTATATAATTTTTGTGTGCAATCATGTTGAAATAACTTGCCTTGTCCATTGTTATACATATATATGTTTTTTTAAAAACCAATGTGCTACACCAAAATCCTTTTTTGAAATTTTTTTATAACACTTTTGTTCATAAAACTTATCCCTGCTGTCTAAATTCTAGACTTTAGCATATAAGTTGTACTTGAACTACCGGAATAAATCTTAGCACTTTTTGTATATTTTATTATATTTAGGCTTATAGCTGACCGCTATCCTAATATAGAGTGCACTAATAATTTATTCCTTGTCAACCATATATTTATATAAGAAAAAAAATATATATATGAGTATGCTATAAAGCTGTTCTAACTACCCTGAACCTATAGCTTACACCTACTCATTTTAAAGAGTAATTCTGAAATTTTGTCATCTAAATTGTAAGGCTATTAGCAAAGGCTACCCTTATAGAAGACAGAAAAAATTCTCTTTTTTTTTTTTTTTTTTTTTTTTTTGAAAGTTACTTCAAGATTATTTACTATGAAATTAATTAAGTTTTAATGTTATTTGGCTTTGTTAAGATTTTATATTTTCTAATTCATATTCGAAAAGAAAAAAAATATATAACTTTTGCCTGGAGCGAAATATTTCACTGCTCCATTGAAGTTTTGTGAAGCACATTACATAATTTTATAAGTATGTTTTCGGGTGCGCCCTGCACATTTGCTCAATATTGTAACCCTGAGACAAATTGGCGTTCCCATGTTCCTATCCTTTCTTATTATTATTTTGAATTTTAAAAAGGCAAGTTATTAATTTTGTTTCAATTTTTTTTTTTTTTTACCTAAAAGAAAAAAATTTATTTTTAAATTTTGAAATTTTTTTTTTTAAATTTTGAAATTCGATTAATTATGCATTTTGATTTATTTTTAATACCAATTCATATCCCATGTATAATACTGGGGAGGGGGGAAAGGGTAATGATCTTGTATACCATCCCCGTATAAGTTTGTATATGGTGTATAACCATATAACGACATATTTTCATCATAATAGTCTGTTTGATACTGTAAATATGGGTCTATATTCTCAGAATATTTATTATTTTTTTTATAATGCGTTTTAGTAAGTTTGTCACCCTTTTGACTCGTATTTTTGTTCAATTTGAACCAACAATTTTCAGTTGAGTGTGATTTTCTCCGACAAATGTCACATTTAGTTTTGTAATTTTTATCACCCTTAATTTTTTTCTGAGACCCTTGTAAATTCGTAATTTCCGCCTCTGTATGACCTGTTGCATATTTCGGAGCGTACAGCTGATCCATATGTCGTTTGATCGGCTCTATTGATTTATCTGGAACATATTGTAATAAATAATTAAAGTTTCTAAACTTTTTAGTAACTTCGTAGGGTCCTTGAAATTTTGGCTCTAATGCGCCTGGTTTTCCAATACATTTTAAATATACTGTTTGACCCAAATTTAAATCCTTTACTTTTTCGTATGCCTCTTCATCTATATATTCTTGCATTATTTTCTCCTGGTTTGCAAGGGATTGAATTTTGATTTCCTTCATATGCTGTATTCTGCTTTTAACATAAGAGTGGGTATATATTTCCTCAGAAGGAATATGGGCTGTGAAGGGATTTTTTATTTCCCTTGCGAAAAATAGCAGTGAGGGACTATATCCCGTAGCGCGGTGTTTCGAGGAATTATACGCTAGTTTAAAAAAATCCAGTCTTATGTCCCATTCCGTAGTGCGTTTCGACATAGCTACAATTGATGTTTTTAATATTTTATTGGTAACTTCACAAAGTCCATTTCCTTGCGCACGGTATACACTCACAAATTTCCTTTGTATGTTTAAAGATTCCAAATATTCTTTCATAATTTCGCTTCTTAAATATTTCGCATTATCAAAGATAATTTCTTTACACAACCCATAATTTGCAAAATATTTATTTAGTACATTTAATATAGTCTGTGACTCTACGTTTCGTAGGGGAACGGCTTCCAGGAATCTCGATGTCGAATCAATTATAATTAAAATGTATCTGTTTTTCCTTAACGTGAGGTTTAAAGGTCCAATGACGTCAGCATGCAGGACTGTACCGACTTCGTGATCTTTCACCATTTTTTTAACAGGGACTTTTATTGTTGTGTGTTGTTTAGATGTGAGGCACTGCACACAATTTGCACAATATTGTTTAATGTCTTTGTACATTCCGTGCCAAAAGAGCCTTGTTTTCACATTATCATAAGTTTTTTGAAATCCGAAATGCGCTTTATGAGCTTCTTCTATGGCTGCAATTTTTAATGAATCCGGGGTGATTAAAAGCTCCTTTTTATCTGAACCAGGTTTCAAAATTAATAATTTATTTTGATTTAAAGCAAATCTCTTCGTGCTTCTATTATTTTTGTCTTTTTCGATTTTATTTATTATAATTTTTAATTTTTCGTCTGCATATTGCTCCGATTTAATATTTTCGTCTGTAAGTGCTATGTTACTTGCAAACAAATTATTTTGGAGTTCTCTGTCTGTTGTAAGATTATCTAAATTCCTGCTCAAATAGTCTGCTGGATTGTTAATCCCTTCGACGAATTCGAAGTCGAAATTAAAGTCTTGTAAATCTGCTACCCATCTGTTTATAATTTCCGATTTATCTTGTAAATGTAAATGCTGAGTTAGTGCTTTCGAATCAGTTAACACAGTAAATCTTCTACCTGAAAGCATATATTTAAAATGCATAATTGCTTCATGCACTGCTAATAACTCAAATTTAATACTCGGATAATTTTTTTCCGGTTCTCTAAGTTTTCTCCCGAAAAATTCAACAGGTAGCAAATGACCATCCTTTTCTTGAGCTAGAACACCTGAAATTGCAACTTTGCTCCCATCCGTGAATAAGAAAAATTCCTTCTTAAAATCGGGGGGTCTGAGCGTTGGTTTTTGTACAATTTCTTCCTGAATTATCAGGAAAGCTTTTTCTGCTTCTGGACTCCACTTAAATTTAACTTTATCTTTAGTCAGCTCTATTAAAGGGTTAACTTTGTCGGAATAGTTGGGTATTAGCGTCCGAAAATAATTCGCTAAGCCCAATAAAGATCTGACCCCCTTTTTCGATTTTGGTCTGACTAAATTTTTTACTTTTTCAATATTCTTTTGAGATGGAGAATATCCCATTTGATTCACCCTAAATCCTAGGAATTCTATTTCTGCTTTGCAAATTTGCATTTTTGAAGGTTCGATTGTCATGTTGTGATTTATTAATACCTGTAGAACTTCTTCTAAGGTTTTCGTCATCTCTGCTATTGTATTTGCAGATATCAACACATCATCAATGTAGTATGATACTTTGCTTTTGTCAAAATGTCCCAGAATTTTATCGATTACTTCTGCAAAAATTGCGCTAGAATTTCGTGTGCCAAAAGATAAACGAAGTGGCATATGTTTTCCAAATTCCGTAATAAACGCTAATTTTTTGCAATCTTCTGGTTTTAAATTTATTTGGAAAAAAGCACTATGTAAGTCTAGCACCGTATAGTATTTTTTACCGCTTATTTTTTGTAATAAGTCTTTTACGTCCGGCATCGGATAAGTATAAGGTTGTAAAATTTGGTTTAATAGTCTTAGGTCCGTTGCCATTCTAAACTTGGGTTCTGCATTCGGGTTATTACTCGGATTTTTCTTTCTAACGAAAATAACTGGAAAAGCATACTCGGAGTCAGTCTTCTCTATAATTTTAGCCTGTAACAGTTGTTCAATTTCCCTTTTCGCATACTGTCTTACTGCCTGAGGCAATCTATATGGCTTAGCTTGTACCGGGAATTCATGATTCAATTGAAAACTTGGTGCAACAAACGCTGATTGCCCCAATGTTTGATAACTTTTTGAAAATGCATGAACATTGCCCATTAAAATTTTTCGAAATTTTTGTTGTACTTCCTCTGATAAATGGCTTAAATCGAAATCCGTCTCTTTAATTTCTGCTTCTCGCAATTTTCTTACATCTTCTATATTTAAATTATTTATTTCATAAAATGTCCCTTTCTCTATATTATCAGTTGAGTCATCTTGCTTGCACTCAAAGTTCGTTATAATTTCCCCTATTTTAGTTCCTTTCTGAATAATTAACTTTTCTAACAGTTTATTCTTTATTATAATATTTATGTTATTATTTTTTTGAACTTCGTGTAACGAAGTCTCGCATGAAAATTTACTATTTTCTTGAATGGGGTCAAAAATAATTATATCTGACATATTTATATCCTCTGGGCATTTTAATTTTACAATTTTCGATTCTTCAGGTTGGAGAAAAATTCTATTTTTAGTAATGGCAAACATACTTTTATTTGAATGTTCCCCTGAATTACATGGCGTAATGTTATTCACTTCATAATTATTTACTTCACTTGCAACGTTTAATTTAATTTGTTGATTTTTAAATTTTAATGTTTTATTGCATAAATCCAAAATCATATGATTTTCTTTGAGATAATCGTACCCTAATAACATTTGGTACTGCCTATCAAAATCATCATTAGTGACATAAAATGTGCCTGTTGTGAATATACCTTTTAATCGAAAAGTTAATTTTACACATTGTTTAAAAAAAATCTTTGAATTTGTTAAAGTTTTAATTTGGATCTGATTGCCCAAATATTTGATTTTGACGTTTGTATCTTTAATTTTTTTGAATAAAGAAGGTGATAAAAGGGACACAGCAGCTCCGGTATCCAGTAACGCTTGTATTTCGACGCCCTGTATACTTAGTGATATAATTGGCAGAGTATCTTTGTCTGCATTTGTTATATTTGCAATTGTTTTATTTATTTTATCGATTTCCGTCTCTGAAAATCCCGAATCTTGATCCGATTTCGCTGTTTTCTTTGCCCATTTTTTTTTCCTTTTGCGCTTTTCAAATTGATAACCATTTTGATCATAATTCTCAGAAATATATCCAAAATCCCTATTTCCCGAATTCCAGTTAGGTTGTGAATAATCATACATCCCATAATGCGTCGGGTAATTAAAGGAATTGTAGTAATCATTATAATATCGTTCATAATCATTATAATGAAAATTGTTGTTGAAATGGGGACCCTGATAATCATTGTGTTTATTAAAGAGTTTCTTATTCCGCGGAACACTATCATCTCTAATTGCATGGTTTTTTTTCTTTGATTTTTTTAGTTTTTCAATCTTCCCTTTTAATTTCTCGATTAGCTCTTTGTTTTGCTTACTTGATTCTATAATGTTCTCATAAAGATCTTTGTTTTCTTTATTTATTGCGTTAATTTCCTCAAACTTTGATTCATTATACGCACTTTCCATAAGTTTTGCTAACTCGCATGCCTCCTTGAAGGACCTGGGCGCATTTTTACGCACATCTAGTGCAATATCCTGTCTAATTGAATTTAAAAAATTCGACATTTTTAAGATTTCGATAAAATTCTCTTCCTTATTATCCACATTTTCGCCTGCACTTTCGATATAAGATTTTACACCCTTTTTAAACTCCAAAATGAAATCCTCTATCGTTTGACTTGCGGCCTGTTTTAAATTTAGGAAATTGCTCTGAGCATTAAGGAAGCTTAGTTTTGTACCAAATAACTCCACCAAATTATTTTTAAATAAATTATAATTGGTCTCGTTATATGTTTCAATCTGTTTACTTAAAATATGTTTTTCGTCCCCAGTAATTTTAGCCTTTAAAATTAATAATTTAGTTTCTTCCTGTATATCTGTCGAATTCAAAATATTATCAAATTCCTCTAAGAAAGATATAATGTTTTTGTTCTTTTTATTGTCAAATGGTGACACTAACTTAATACGTGTATCTATATCCAGCGTCTGAGTCATTTTTAACAAATATTAGTAATCAATGTATACTTTTTTCAAAATATCAATTCAAAATAGATCCTATACCTCTTAAAAGAATATTTTGCATCTCATACTATTTTCTCTATATTACAACATATGTATGAAAATATTCTAAATTGCATAAATACATAAAAACAACAACACTAAAATTTAAAAAAAAATTTCTTAGGAGATGAAGTTGTTTTGTAGATTATTCTTTTACACACATAAATACCCCTAAAATATTTATAATACACGTATATATAAAAAACAACATAATTTCATTTAACAGAAAAATATCTGTCTTTTTCTACAGAAAAAACAATCTTATTTTTTTTTTTTTTTTTTTGTAAATATTGTACTACTACTTCGTAGTACGACTCATAAATTTTCTTTTGTATCAAGGTGATACAATTTCAAAAATCATGATCTATTGACATTTCAATCATTTTTATACCAGACATATTATCAAATTTTACTCATTATTCTTATTATTATTATTATTTATACATTATATAAAAAAAATTATTTTTACAAATGTGTCATCTGTGATGTGAATGCCATTATTTTTCAATGGTAACTGAGATCCAACCACAAGAGAAAAGAGAGAAAAAAAAAACAAAATTGTAATTCCTAAATTTACCTATTATAAATCCCAGAATTATTTTTTTTATTTCCTTTTTTTTTTTTACTAACATATATTATTCATTTTATTTATATAAAATTATTATATGTGTGTCAGTATTGTTACAATAATAAAATTAATTTTAATAAAATTTTAATCAATTAAACTTACATACCTACAATATCTTTAAAATTGTGACATTAAAATAATACTTAAATTTATTTTCCTTTTTTATTATTATTATTATTATTATTATTATTTCTAATGACCTCAGATGAACGTTCCTGAGTCATAGCATCATTTACCTATCTAATGACCTCAGATGATCGTTCCTGAGTCAGAGCACCATTTTACTATCTAATGACCTCAGATGATCGTTCCTGAGTCAGAGCACCATTTTACTAATGAAGGGGGGATGCTGGACAGATAATTACACCTGTTTATTTTTTATTAAATATATTCAAAATTGTTAATTGGTCCAAATCATCCAAGCAACCTCATAGCAAATTGGTATATAATTTTATATACCTTAGACAAATTTAAATAATATAAGTGATCGTATTTACCTACATTCTAGTAGAAGAGCAACGCGAAGCATTAATAAAATTAAATTATAATTCGCGTCAAAAAGTAATTATTAAATTTGAATAATTACGAATAAAATTAAGAGTTTGCGTTGTGAATTATTTAGACGAACTCTTCCACTTATGAATTAAACTAAAATTTAAGCTGTAAAAAAAAGAATTGACACACTTTAAATATTATTAATTAAATAATTACAGAAACTTTTTAAAACTTGATTAAATATTTTATTTACATTGAACATATCTATATACAGAAAAACATAATATTAATTCAAAAAATAGAAAGCAACACTTTTGTTTGCTTCTCATTATTTTAAGTATGTTTAATCTTTTTTAAAAAAAAAGACAATATTTTCACGTACTCTAATTATTATAATTGTTTCTTTTTGCTAAAAGAAATACTCTCTTTCATTTTTAAAATTACCTTAATCTTATTTAATTATTGGTTTGGTCGGATCTCAGATAACTCTCTACCATAAATATCAGAAAAGTATTTTTTAAGATTTTTCATATGATCTTAAGTGGTAAAAGAAAATGTTTAAAATAGTACCTTCTTTTAATATACGGGATGGTGGCCTTTATTCGTCAAATTCCGAGTTGTTGCGTTGCTTAGGATCATGGCAATGTGTCATCAGGAACGCATCCTCAATTTGGCTTGATTAGGATCACTCCGATATGTACATCAGGAGGACATCCTCAATTTGGCTTGATTAGGCTCACTCCGATAGGTACCTCAGGAAGACATCCTCAATTAGGCTTGATTAGGCTCGATTAGGCTCGCTCCGATAGGTCCATCTCGCCTGGGCTTTACTAGGGCTTACGGGACTCATTGCACGGGCTTTCAGGAGAGCTCTTGCATCCTCTACATCTTTTTTCAGACTATCCTTTTTTAAAACTTATTCTTCTTGCACACCAGCTCCTGCAGTGGGAGGAACTATTTTGTCTAGTCCACTGTTATTGGATGTGAGAAGATTTTTTATTATACTTCGATAGGCCTATTAGCTAGCAGTCTGCAAATGGCCCCTAACATATACTTTAATATTATTATCTGCCTTAAAGTTTGGGTGGTCTGAAAAGTCATAAATTTATCCCAACACTTTTATTGAGGCCATAAATTGATTCCAACGTTTTTATGAATTTACGACTTCTAATTATACACCACTTTCCATTGGCTTGTCATAAAACGACACCATGGCGTCTGCGTATTGTTGTTGTCTGAGATCCGAACTCCATTCAACGTTATACATTCATTTTACAATACAACAATTTTTTAAAAATATATATTTAATCTTTAAAATCAACTTAATAATTTTTGTATGAACTTACACTCTTATTTTACTTAAATATATAAACATTATAATTTTACACTCATAATTATATTTTATAAAAAATATTTATACAAACAGAAATAACAAATTACGCAATTTTACTTTGATTTAACCAACATGGTGCGGGAACATATCATAGTTATATGTTGCCCAGCACTAACCAAGGCAGCTTCTTAACATAATAAACCGGTATCCCAAATTTGGAGCAAATCGAATAATTCTGCATGAAAAACCCATTTATCTAAATTAAGGAGGGCGTCTACCCCCCTTTATACTTAACTAATGAACTTTTAAGTTTAATCGGGGAAGCTCCTTAACATAATAAACCGGTATACCAAATTTGGAACAAATCGAATAATTCTCCATGAAAATCCATTTATCTAAATTAAGGGGAGGGGACTTGCCTCCTTTTCATCCTTGTATACTTAACCAATGAACCTCCAAATCTAATGAAGGAAGCGCCATATCGGAATAAATTGGTATATTAAATTTGAAGCAAATCGAATAATTCTGCATGAAAAACCCTTTTATCTAAATTAAGGGGGAGACTAGCCCCTCCCCTTTATACTTAACCCATAAACCTCCAAATCTAACCAAGGCAGCTTCTTAACATAATAAACCGGTATCCCAAATTTGGAGCAAATCGAATAATTCTGCATGAAAAACCCATTTATCTAAATTAAGGAGGGGGTCTACCCCCCTTTATACCTAACTAATGAACTTTTAAGTTCAATCGGGGAAGCTCCTTAACATAATAAACCGGTATACCAAATTTGGAACAAATCGAATAATTCTGCATGAAAAACCCATTTATCTAAATTAAGGAAGGGGTCTACCCCCTTTCCCCCCTTCATACTTAACTAATGAATCTCCAAGTTTAATCAGGGAAGCTCCTTAACATAATAAACCGGTATACGAAATTTGGAGCAAATCGAATAATTCTGCATGAAAAACTTATTTATCTAAATTAAGGAGGGGAGGGCAGCCCCCCTTCTCTCCCTTTATCCTTAACCAATGAACCGTCAAAACTAATCAGCGGAACGCCTTATCAGAAGAATGAACATAAAAAAAATTGAAGCAAATCGTACATTTTAATCAAGAGTTATCGCGTTACGTACATACATACGTACGTACGTACATGCATACACACAGAACCGACGGGTACATTAGCTCTCAGGCTTAGATAGCCTGTGAGCTAAAAAGAGATTGGATAAGCAGATGGACTCCTTTGAGAAATTGTGACTTAAACCAGAAATGCGGTAAGTTTGACTCTGTAAGCTTCATTTCCATCTCGCATTTCGGCAAATCTCATCTCGATGATTTTTCCAGCATTTCGACGCTTCCAGATGGGAAGCTGCTCGATGGTTGGTTCTCTCGCGGTTTTAAACCTTTCGGGATGGGAAGTCTCTCGAGAGTTTATCTCGCCGTTTTCAACCTTTCCCGATGGGAAGCCTCTCGCTGGTTTCTCTCGTCCTTTTCGAAATCTCCCAATGAAAAGCCTTTCGAGGATTTCTCTCGCGCTTTTCAACATTTCGCTATGAGAAGCTTTTCGAGGATTTCTCTCGTCCTCGGCAGAGAAGAAAAGTAAGAAAATTTATCGAGAGTACCAAGGGACGAGATAGAGAAAGAGGCATGACAATGAGCGGTGAAATGAAGCCCTAATTTTCAAAGTTTCTCTTATTTTAGCCCTACCAAGATGTCACATATCTGGAGCCCTCCGATAAAAATAATTTATTAAATATAAAAATTTCAAAGAGGAAGGTGGGTCGGGTGATTTCGAGGGAGGAGGACGTGAGAGTGGAGTCATGCAATTTTTAAAACCGTTGCCGATTTCTATAATAAATTTAAATATCACTTTAGATGTGGGGTTTTTATGCAGTCTTCTGGTAAATATTATTTATTGAACATAAAAATTTTAAAGTGGCGGCTGTGTGAATTCCGGGGCGAAAGAGTGGGCCCACGGGGGGAGGGAGGGGGAGCAATTTTCAAACTTTTTGTGGACCAGTCATGTGATACGTCATCGGTAAGCTCTCGGATGACTCTTTCATATTATGAGACTTTCTTCCTCCCGTCCCTAATTTGGCCCCCACTGCGAGGGTAGTTTTTTCCGTTTTTATCATTTTAGATCGGATTTTTTTATGAAGCCCTCCGCTAAATATTATTTATAATATATGAAATTTCAGGACACTTTTCCAAATTTAGCCAAGAACCCTCATGTGACATATCGTTGGAAAGGTTTGTGACTACTTATTGATGCTATGCACTTCCGGTGGCCGCCCCCCCACTTTGCCCCCCCCGGAGGACACTTTTCCAAATTTAATCAATAACCCTCTTGTGAGATATCGTTGAAAAGGTCTGTGACTACTTATTGATGTTATGCACTTCCGGTGACAGTCCCCCCCATTCTTTGCCCCCCCCGGGGGACACTTTTTCAAATTTAGTCAAGACCCCTCGTGTGAGATATCGTTGGAAAGGTCTGTGACTACTTATTGATGTTATGTACCTACGGTGTCCCACCCACCACTTTGCCCCCCCGGGGGCACTTTTCCAAATTTAGCCAAGACCCCTCATGTGAGATATCGTTGGAAATGTCTGTGACTATTTATTGATGTTATGCACCTCCGGGGACAGTCTCCCGCAATTTCCCCTCCCGGGGGACACTTTTTCAAATTTAGCCAAGACCCCACATGTGAGATATCGTTGGGAAGGTCTGTGACTACTTATTGATGTAATGCACCTCCGGTGACCGCCCCCCCCACTTTTCCCCCCACGGGGGTGTTTTTCTAAATTTAGCCGAGACCCCTCATGTGACATATTGTTGGAAAAGCTTATGACCACTTACTCATGTTATCCACCTCCCGCACCCCTCTCCCCCTTTGCCCCCACGGGGAGGGCATTTTTATAAATTCAGATCCAGACTTCTCATGTGACATATGGTTGGAAAGGCCTAAAGACCTGTAACGACTTAATCATATTATGCAGCTGCTGTGCTCCTCCGCTCGCTTTGACCCCTCCCCCAAGAGATCTGGTCCGAGGTTCATTCGTTTCAATATTATATTTTTTACAAGATTTTATAGTGCGTGCACACCACACCCGCCTGCTATCATATATCAGTGCCGTATATAGCGGGTAACCTGTTCGTAATTTCATATTACAAGATTACGTATAAATTAGGGGCCCCGATTAAAGGAGGGGCCCGCTAGTGGTCGAAGTCACCTAGTCTTTTTTAACATCGACTCATTCCAGTTCACCCGCAGATGATTCTTGATAAATGTATGACGTATATAATACATAATATATGATTTATAAAAGAAATTTGCAAACTGTAGTCATCGAGAAATAATTTACACAACCGAAAAATATCGAGATGTCCATACAATCGAGAAAATCGAGAAAAACATCTCGTTATCGCCCATCACTAATCTCAATGAACTATTTTAAAGTTTCAAGCAGATCGCCTTGTTATATTTCCTGAATTTAACAAAATCGCGTTATTTTAGTTCCACATTCTACCACCAGGGAGTGCACACTATTCATAACAAAACTGGAGCGGAAGGAAAGTCCGTTAAACAACTTATCAGTAGATATGTTACTCGAGGTGGTGGCGGTATTAAGCAAGAATTTAAGATGTTTGCAGAAAGTACTATTCGGAAATAGCGGTAACTAAACTTTTGACATTTTTATATTTAATAATTAGCATATATCTCAATGTGTTATGAACTATCTTAAAGTTTCAAGCAGATCGTCTTGTTATATTTCCTAAATTTAACAAAATCGCGTTATGTTAGTTCCACATTCTTCCACCAGGGAGCGCACTCTATTAATAACAATACTGGAGCAGAAGGAAAGTCCGTTAAACTACCTATCAGTAGATATGTTACTCGAGGTGGTGGCGGTCTTAAGCATGAATTTAAGATTTTGCACAAACTACTATTCGGAAATAGTGGTAACTAAAGTTTTGACATTTTTATATTTAATAAGTAGCATATATCTCAATGTGTTATGAACTATCTTAAAGTTTCAAGACACATCTACTTGTTATTTTTTCTAATTTTAACGAAATTGCGTTACGTTAGTTCCGCATTCCCCCGCCAGGGAGCGCACTCTATTCGTACCAAACGCGTATCTGAAGGAAACTCCTTCACGCAACCTTTCAGTAGATACATGAGTCGTAATGGTGGCGTTATTAACCAAGAATTCTGTTAGTTCCGCATTCCACCACCAGGGAGCGCACACTATTCATAACAAAAGTGTATCTGAACGAAACTGTGTTAAAAAACCTATCAGTGGATATGTTACTCGAGTTGGTGGCGGTCTTAAGCTAGAAATTAAGAAACTTGCTAAAATTACTATTCAGAAATAGAGGTAAAATCTTTAAAAGAGCCTATCGCACTCGAACGAAAGTCGAACCGGGTTCGCGCTGCCATCGGCACCGTATATCAGGCATGCTGCGCACGCACTGCAAAATCTTTTAAAAAAACTTTCGCTATAACGAAAGTCGAACCTGGTACTTGCTGCTTACGGCACCGTATAGCAGGCGTGCTGCGCATGCACTGCAAACTCTTTTTTAAAAGACTTTCGCGCTCGATCGAAAGTCGAACCGGTTACCCGCAGCCTACGGCACCTTATAGCAAAATCTTGTAAAAAAGGCAATCTCGCTCGAAAGAACCTCGAACCGGATCCTCGCTGAATTTCGTTAAATTTAGATTTGACAAAATCACCTTATGTTAGTTCCACATTCTACCACCAGGGAGCGCACTCTATTCATAACAAAACTGTATCGGGATGAAAGTCCGTTAAACAACGTATCAGTAGATATGTTAAACAGATCGCCTTGTTAGATTGCCTAATTTTAAAAAATCGCGTTATGTTAGTTTCGTATTCCACCACCAGAGAGCGCACTGTATTCTTAACAGAAACATATCTGAACGAAACATCTTCACGCAAACTTTCCGTAGATATATGGGTTGGGATGGTGGCGATCTTAACCAAGAATTCTGTTAGTTCCACATTCCACCACCAGGGAGCGCATTCTATTCATAACAAAACTGTGTCGGAAGGAAAGTCCGTTAAACAACCTATCAGTAGATATGTTACTCGAGGTGTTGGCGGTATTAAGCAAGAATTTAAGATATTTGCACAAATTACTATTCGGAAATAGTGGTAAGTAAACTTTTGACATTTTTGAATTTAATAAGAAGCATATATCTCAATGTGTTATGAAATATCTTAATTTTTCAAGCAGATCGCCATGTTATATTTCCTAAAATTAATTAAATCGCGTTATGTTAGTTCCACATTCTACCACCAGGGAGCGCACTCTATTCATAACAAAACTGTATTGGAATGAAAGTTCGTTAAACAACCTATCAGTAGATATTTTAAACAGATCGCCTTGTTAGATTGCATAATATTACCAAAATCACGTTATGTTAGTTCCGGATTCCACCACCAGGGAGCGCACTGTATTCTTAACAAATACCTATCTGAACGAAACGCCTTCACGCAACCTTTCCATAGATAAATGGGTCGGGAAGGTGGCTGTCTTAACAAAGAATTCTGTTAGTTCCACATTCCACCACCAGGGAGCGAACTCTATTCATAACAAAACTGTGTCGGATGCAAAGTCCGTTAAACAACTTATCAGTAGATATGTTACTCGAGGTGGTGGCGGTCTTAAGCAAGAATTTAAGATGGTTGCAGAAATTACTATTCGGAATTAGTGGTAACTAAACTTTTGACATTTTTATATTCAATAAGTAGTATGTATATCAATGCGTTATGAACTGTCTTAAAGTTTCAAGCAGATCGTCTTGTTATATTTCCTAAATTTAACAAAATCGCGTGGCACCGTATAGCAGGCCTGCTGCGCACGACTGCACAGTCTTGTAAAAAAGGCAATCTCGCTCGAACGAACCTCGAACCGGGTCCTCGCTGCTAATTTTAACAAAATCGAGGTATGTTAGTTCCACATTCTACCACCAGGGAGCGCACTCTATTCATAACAAAACTGTATCGGAAGGAAAGTCCGTTAAACAACCTATCAGTAGATATGTTAAACAGATCGCCTTGTTAGATTGCTTAATTTTAACAAAATCGCGTTATGTTAGTTCCGGATTCCACCACCAGGGAGCGCACTGTATTCTTAACAAATACATATCTGAACGAAACGCCTTCACGCAACATTTCCATAGATAAATGTGTCGGGAAGGTGGCAGTCTTAACAAAAAATTCTGTTAGTTCAACATTCCACCACCAGGGAGCGCACTCTATTCATAACAAAACTGTCTCGGAAGGAAAGTCCGTTAAACAACCTATCAGTAGATATGTTAAACAGATCGCCTTGTTAGATTGCTTAATTTTAACAAAATCGCGTTATGTTAGTTCCGGATTCCACCACCAGGGAGCGCCCTGTATTCTTAACAAATACATATCTGAACGACACGCCTTCACGCAACATTTCCATAGATAAATGTGTCGGGAACTGTGGCGGTCTTAACAAAAAATTCTGTTAGTTCAACATTCCACCACCAGGGAGCGCACTCTATTTATAACAAAACTGTCTCGGAAGGAAAGTCTGGTAAACAACCTGTCAGTAGATATGTTACTCAAGGTGGTGGTGGTCTTAAGCAAGAATTTAAGATGTTTGTAGAAATTACTATTCAGAAATAGTGGTGACTAAACTTTTGACATTTTTATATTTAATAAGTAGTATGTATATCAACGTGTTATGAACTATCTTAAAGTTTCAAGCAGATCGCCTTGTTATATTTCCTGAATTTAACAAAATCGCGTTATGTTATTTCCACATTCTACCACGAGGGAGCGCACACTATTCATAACAAAACTGGAGCGGAAGGAAAGTCCGTTAAACAACCTATCAGTAGATATGTTACTCGAGGTGGTTGCGGTTTTAAGCAAGAATTTAAGATATTTGCACAAATTACTATTCGGAAATAGTGGTAACTAAATTTTTGACATTTTTATGTTTAATAAGTAGCATATATCTCAATGTGTTATGGACTATCTTAAAGTCGCAAGCAGATCGCCTTGTTATATTTCCTAAATTTAACAAAATCGCGTTATGTTAATTCCACATTCTACCACCAGGGAGCGCACTCTATTCTTAACAAAAACATGTCTGAACGAAACCCCTTCACGCAAACTTTCCGTAGATACATGGGTCGGGAAGGTGGCGGTCTTAACCAAGAATTCTGTTAGTTCCACATTCCACCACCAGGGAGCGCACACTATTCATAACAAAACTGTATCGGAAGGAAAGTCCGTTAAACAACCTATCAGTAGATATGTTAAACAGATCGCCTTGTTAGATTGCCTAATTTTAACAAAATAGCGTTATGTTAGTTCCGTATTCCACCACCAGGGAGCGCACTGTATGCTTAACAAAAACATATCTCAACGAAACTCCTTCACGCAACATTTCCGTAGATACACGAGTCTTAATGGTGGCGTTATTAACCAAGAATTCTGTTAGTTCCGCATTCCACCACCAGGGAGCGCACACTATTCATAACAAAAGTGTATCTGAACGAAACTGTGTTAAAAAAACTATCAGAGGATACGTTACTCGAGTTGGTGGCGGTCTTCAGCTAAAAATTAAGAAACTTGCTAAAATTACTATTCGGAAATAGTGGTAACTAAGAATTTGACATTTGTATATTTAATAAGTAGCATATATCAGAGGACTCCCTCAAGAAACGGTATCTAAAAAGGTCATAAAAGCTAATTTTTAAAAAAGAAAACCAGCGCCCCTCCCCGTTTGCCTGAAAAGGATCCAAAACGCACCCCATTGTCCACTACACATACAGATTCATTAAATAAAAATTAATATCGCAACTTACAAATAAACTATCACGCACAGAAATTATCCGTTAACAGGCGAAGCACGCTGGTCTTTGTCATAATAATATCTGTAATTCGATTTAATTGGGATATTTAATCAAAAGTATTACCCCCCCCCCCCCTCTTCCGATCGACACAAACCTAACAAAAATTATGCGATAGCGGGCGAAGCACACGACTCTCTCAAAAAACGGTATCTAAAAAGGTCATAAACGCTAATTTTTAAAAAAGGAATTCAACGCCCCCCCCCCATGTGCCTAAAAAGGATTCAAAACGCACCTCATTGTCCAATACACATACAGATTAATTGAATAACAATTAATATCGCAACTTATGATTAAGCTATCACGCACTGAAATTATCCGATAGCGGGCTGCGAACAAACTGGGATATTTAATCAAAAGTATTTCCCTCTCCCCCCCCCCCCTTTCCATTGACACAAACCAAACAAATAAAAATTATGCGATAGCGGGCGAAGCCCGCTTTTTCTCCCCTCGAATATTGCTATATGATAGCGCTGAACCTCACATCAAATTGTTATATTTCGTAATTAAAATTACTTCGTGGTTAAAAAAGCACGTGCCACCCGCATTTGATGTAAATGAAACCTAATTAATTAAATAATAATTAATATCTCCGCTTGTAATCAAGCTAGGAGTTTGAACTGGGTACGTATGAAATCAGCGAAGAATTTCAAACCAGGATGGCAAAAAATTTAATCCAAAAAATTAATATTTAAAAAGTTTAAATTTCGTATTAAAATAAAAACCGCGAGCGCGATGTCATGTCTGAGATAAAAAACACGTGGAAAGGAAAGTTTCAAAGCAATGATCCAATTAATGAAATAATAATTAATATCTCGGCTCGTAATTAAGCTACGAGTTTGAACTGGGTAGGTATGAAATCGGCGAAATTTTTTACGTCAGGATGTAAAAAAATTTAATCTAAAAATTCAATATTTAAAAAGTTTAAATTTCGTACTCTGAAAGACGGGAGGACAGGTGCCGATTTGTCTGGCCAGAAAGAATAATCCCTGCAGTCGATAATGAAATTCATGAACACCTGGCTTTGATAAAAAGATTAAATTTTGAAAGGATTTATCGATTTTTAGTGGATTTTTTAAGTTCTACGCATCGTACAAACGTGAAATTTATACCAAAATAAAGTAGATTTTTTTCCGCGTGTTTCTACACCTTTTACGAATTTCTAGGATCCTTAGTTCCGGAGATTCGATTGGGAATTCCCTTTATCTCCCAGTAGCTAGCCTCGACAGATATATCAGGGTTCAGGTTTTGCGAATCCTCCAATGGTAGTGCTCCGATAGCTAGCCTCGGAAGAGGGTTCCATTGTAGTCAGAGAGTTGCTTTTGGATAAAAAAAGATTCATTTTTCCTTCGACAATGAGTCGTTAATTAGCTAATTGCGTCCGTAATTACGGCAGGATTTCCTCGAAACCATAAACACCGGGTGTCCGAGAAAACGGCGGTGCGAATCGACATATCATAAGACGCTCTGCGTGGCCCGGGAGCGAAGGAGTTCCGGTCACAAGGGCGAATGTTACACACATACATACAGACAGACAGACAGACGTTTACGGACATTAATAGTATTGACTAGCTGGCTTCGCCCGCTAGCGGGCCCCTCCTTTTTCATAAAATCTCGAAAGAACGTAACTCGCCTGCGAACGAACCTCGAGTGAACGAAAATCGAACCGGGTCCCCGCTGCCTACGGCACCGTATAGCAGGCGTGCTGCGCACGCACGGCAAAATCTTGTAAGAAAGGCAATATCCAAAACTGTCTCGGAAGGAAAGTCCGGTAAACAACCTGTCAGTAGATATGTTACTCGAGGTGGTGGCGGTCTTAAGCAAGAATTTAAGATATTTGCACAAATTAATATTCGGAAATAGTGGTTACTAAACTTTTGACATTTTTATATTTAATAAGTAGCATATATCTCAATATGTTATGAAGTATCTTAAAGTTTCAAGACACATCTACGCGCTCCCTGGTGGTGGAATGTGGAACTAACATAACACGATATAGTTAAAATTAGAAATCTAACAATGCGATCTGTTTGAAACTTTGAGATAGTTCATAACACTTAATAAAAAGAACTTTCCGTAGATACATGGGTCGGGAGGGTGGCGGTCCTAACCAATATTTTCTGAAATTTAGAAAAATGCTCCCCTAGGGGGGTGAAAAGGGGGAGGATGAGAACAGAAGATGCATAACTTGAATCAGCCTTCACAGACCTTTCCTATGATATATCACATGGCGGGTAACAGATAAATACAGAAAAGTGGGGGGGGGGGATTGGGGGATGGACACCGGAGACGCATAAACATAGTAGCAAGAGGGGGGACAAACTGGGCTCGTGATGTCCAACAGTTTGATATGAAACACCGCTGAGTTAAGTCAAAACCAGAAGAAGTTGCAAAAGTTAACCCTTTATGGGCACGCTGAGAGGGGGGGAGGCAGAAGAGAAAGATGGGGACAAACTGGGCTCGTGATGCCCAGCAGTTTGATTAGAACTTTTTCTAAGGCGGAACTTCCTACTTATAGGGGCAAAAATTACCGAGTTATTGTCTTTGGAAAAATTTTTTTTGGAGAAATTTGCTTTTTTTGGCCATAACTTTCTGGAAAGAACCCGTAAAGCTTATTTAACATGATTTTCAGTTTGGAAATTTTAATACCTTTAATTTAAGGTATATTATGTAAGGGGTAGTGGCTTAAATTAAAAAGTTCAATAAAAACGGTCATAACTTTATGGTCGTGCCTCGTAAGTCTAAGATTGTATGTTATTCAGTTCGGAATTTACTTTACCTTTATTTTAAGGTGTATATTGAGGGGGTGCGTGGGAAATTTAATGATGTCGAGTCTCAGATTCAATTTTGAAAGGATTTTCCATCGATTATGAGTCGTTAATTAGCTAATTGCGTCCGTAATTACGGCGGGATTTTCTCGAAACCGCAAACACCGGGTGTCCGAGAAAACGGCGGTGCGAATCGACATATCATAAGAAGCTCTGCGTGGCCCGGGAGCGAAGGCGTTCAGGTCACAAGGGCGAATGTTACACACATACATACAGACAGACGTTTACGGACATTAATAGTAGTAGAGATGATAATGCAAAGAAATCCTATATTTTTTCATATTTCCTTAAATATCTCGGCTCCTATTGGTCGGAGAGCTTAGATCTCGCGCCAAAAGTAGCTCCGAAACACCCAAGCAAACTTTTCCCCGCGATTATTTTGCCGTCTTCCAATTTCCTCTAACTGTATTAGGGGCCCGGGTAGGGCCCCTTTAATATATTTTTCGTAGTAATTTCAGCAATTATGTTAAATTATTGGTTAAGACCGCCACCCTCCTGATCCCTGTATCTATGGAAAGGTTGTGTGAAGGAGTTTCGTTCAGATACGCTTTCGTTAAGATTAGAGTGCGCTCCCTGGTGGTGGAATATGGAACTAACATAACACGATATAGCTAAAATTAGGAAATCTAACAATGCAATCTGTTTGAAACTTTGAGATAGTTCATAACACTTAATAAAAAGAACTTTCCGTAGATACATGGGTCGGGAGGGTGGCGGTCCTAACCAATATTTTCAGAAATTTAGAAAAATGCTCCCCTAGGGGGGTGAAAAGGGGGAGGATGAGAACCGAAGATGCATAACTTGAATCAGCCTTCACAGACCTTTCCTATGATATATCACATGGCGGGTAACAGATAAATACAGAAAAGTGGGGGGGGAGAGAATTGGGGGGGATGGACACCGGAGATGCATAAACATAGTAGCAAGAGGGGGGAAGAGAAAGATGGGGAAAAACTGGGCTCGTGATGCCCAACAGTTTGATGAGAACTCTCTCTGAGGCGGAACTTCCTACTTATAGGAGCAAAAATCACCGAGTTATTGTCTTTTGAAAAAAAATGTTTGCAAAAATTTGCTTTTTTTGGCCATAACTTTCTGGAAAGACCTCGTAAAGCTTAGTTAACATGATTTTCAGTTCGGAAATTTTAATACCTTTAATTTAATGTGTATTATGTGGGGGGTATTAGCTTAAATTAAAAAGTTCAATAAAAACGGTCATAACTTTATGGTCGTGCCTCGTATGTCTAAGCTTGTATGTTATTCAGTTCGGAATTTAATTTACCTTTATTTTAAGGTGTATGTTGAGGGGGTGCGTGGGAAATTTAATGATGTCGAGTCTCAGATTCAATTTTGAAAGGATTTTCCATCGATTATGAGTCGTTAATTAGCTAATTGCGTCCGTAATTACGGCGGGATTTTCTCGAAACCGCAAACACCGGGTGTCCGAGAAAACGGCGGTGCGAATCGACATATCATAAGAAGCTCTGCGTGGCCCGGGAGCGAAGGAGTTCAGGTCACAAGGGCGAATGTTACACACATACATACAGACACGTTTACGGACATTAATAGTAGTAGAGACTAGCTGGCTTCGCCCGCTAGCGGGCCCCTCCTTTTCATGAACCCCTCCTTTTTTATAAAATCTCGAAGCGAACGAACCTCGACCCGCTTCCCGCTGCCAACGGCACCGTATAGCAGGCGTGCTGCGCACGCACTGCAACATCTTCTAAAAAAGGCAATCTCGCTCAAACGAAAATCCAACCGGGTCCCCGCTATCCCCGCTGCCTGCTTCAAGTGATCAATGTAGTATCGTGTCAAAAAAGCTCCCGATGTTTAAATAATTTTCTCCGGAATGGGGTAAGCTAGAGCCTTGTCTTATACATCTATCTTTTCATCTTTTTAAGCTGTTCAAAATGATATATAGTTTGTGTGTTTATGTGTAGGGGTTCAGGAGATATTTGTATTTAAACTTTCTTCTTCTTTAGTTTTGATTTCTCCACTGAACCAGGATTTACCACCTACACAATTGCTTCTTGTGCCTATTTAAAATGTTCATATTATTTAAAACTTGATGATTTATGCTTCTACAGACACTAATGAACATTTTAATGCCTGCATTGTAACCCGGCGCGGCTTATTTTATATAAATTTAACCCCTTAAAGATCATGTACTTTTGGAATTTTTGTAGCCATTTTCGTTTTACAGTGTTTTTATTTTGCTTAATTTACATATTTATCCTTCCGAAAACCAAAAACTATGGCTCATTTTGGATACATTGAAGTTCGTAGCACATTTTGGTACCATTTTTATCAAGTTTTCACTATCTATTATCCCTCTATTATCCATATTAAAAAGTGTTGTTTTCATGTTTTTATCCCATAGTCTTAACATGGGAGAATTAATAGAATTCCATTGTAATTTTGACTGTGTTTAAGTACTCAATACGATTAAATGCTGCTTGCTTCACCTTCTTTATCTCCTAAGCTTCATTTTAATACCTGTTTTGAATCTCTACGTTACTTTTTTCATAAAATTTTAACCCTTTTTACTCAATTTACTTTCAATTTTGTAGAGCCATTTTCAATTTTTAACGTTTTTCACTTGCTCTAATTCATTCTATTTCTTAGTGATTACTAGTTACTTATGTTTCATTCATGTAAAATAAAGTTCGTAGTATCTTTTAGTATCATTTTTTTTTTCAAGTTTCCACCATTTATTAGCCCTTAAAACATTGAATTAAAAAGTGCTGTTTTTGCAGTTTTTCCCCATAGACTTAACATGGGGTAAACAATGGAATTCTATTACTTATTAAACTACATTGAAGTACTTTAAATATAAATATATTGCATATTCCATATAATTCAAAGCATATGCTTCATTTTGGTACCATTTGTGTATAGTTTTAAAGTGATTTACTGTATTAAATGATTATTTCAAAATGTGTTATTTTTGCACTTTTACCATAACCCTTATCCCCATAGAAAGGCATGGGGTTTTGGAGGCATTTTATCATTTTTTTTTTTTTTTTTTTTTTTTATCATAGCTTAAATTTTAACTTAAAAACATTATTTTGAAAAACTTTCGCCAGATCTGGCTATTTTAGTCCTTTAGCTTCTCTCCGCCTCCACTCATGCCTTTCTAGGATGTTTGTATATATTTTTAAAAAATTCGTGAAAAAGTGCTAAAAATGCTTTTGAAAATTCAGATTTCCCATAGGTTTCTATTGTGTTGTTTACTTTTTAAATTCATTTTTTTTAAACTATTAATTATGTTCCTTTCACTTAACTATTTTTACTTTCTGATAGCTGATTATTTTTACTTTTGAGTAGCGTATCTTGTATTAATTTATTCCTATTCTTAATATTTTTAATTTCAATTTTAAAACTGTAAATTTTTGCTCTGTGGCGGTTGGGTGGACAATGGTTGCTCAATTCGAGTACTGGTTCTTATGGGCAAATCGATATTAGAATAGTAAAATAAATAAAAATTAGCTAGACTACCTTTATTGAAGAGTGATTGCTATTGACGCCATACATAATAATTGAACAGTGATTGGCTATGTTAAAGAAAAAATTAGATAAATTTTCCGGCAGCCACTGAATTTTAGAAAATATTAATGTTTTAATATCTTAAATACAACCAGCATTATCTTATAGGTTTTTTATTGATTTTTTTTAGTTCTTTTCTGGTCTTGGGGGGTCATGCTGTGCTTTTAGGTTTCTCCACTTAGCCCTTTTATGTCCGTGGCCGCCATTTTTGGCCACAATGATTTTCTCTATGGGAGATGCATTGGTAAGGATTTACAAAGATTTACAAGAAGATTTAACTACCGGAGCTTTTACAAATTAATTATTATAGCCCAAATAGGGTTCTAGAGGTCTTCCGGGGTGCTTTCATCAGAAAACTTATAAATAGTAAGTTTTTTTAAACAGGAGTTTCTCCATTTTGTTTCTTGGTAAAGCTCATTCTAATGTTACTACATTACAAATTAGTTCCATAATTTTCTAATTGTTATAAAACAAAAATTCTTTTGGTAGCTTTGGTTCTCAGGGGGCTATCTACATCTTTTACGATATAAGAATTTTACTAGTGTTGCCATCGGGCCACTAGAAACGCCATTTTGCTTCCTTCTAATGAAATTTTTATCGAGAGATTTGTACAAATTGTTAAATATCTCGAAAACTATTGGCCATAGAGGTTTTCTGCCGCGCCGAAAGCAACAGCAATCCGACTTAGTGATCTACCCCCCCCCCCCTTTTTTTTCCATTATTCCGTTCTTCTCTAGCTCAAATGGGGCCCCGTCAAAGGGGGCTGAACGGGCACTCTCACAAATCGGCTTTTTTCTTCAATTTTTACATACTTTAGGCCCACTTTCTTTTTTATCGCTACTAAATTTCTTTCATTGTTGCCACCCTTGCCTTCCCCCCTCTCTTATCCTTAACATTGGCTACTTTTTAGCTTTTTGAGCTAGAGACTTGGTTGCACTTTTATTATTACTTATTCTGCTCCCTTTCATCGTCCCAGCTTCTAATTTTACAGTTTTTGCATTTGTTAAGGATTTTCCGTAATTTTTTGAACTTTTTTATTTATTTAGATATTTTCTTGGTTTTTTCTTGTAGTTACTCACTACTATTTGCTAGATTTGTCCCATCCCACATTTTCATTTTCAGTACATCTCAACTCGCTTAACATTTGCAACTTCTCTGTTATTAGGGTTAATTCTTTGCTTTTTGCGGTATTGTGGTCATGTGGTGTGTGGATATTTGCCCCACCCTTTAAAATATTTTTTCACCCCAGCTTCCCTTAACATTTGGTACTTCTACAGTTTTTGCACTACAGTACTACTTTTTGCTTTATTGCAATTCTGTTCTTGTGGGATAGTTGCCCCAATCTATGTATTTTTTTTCATTTCTTATTCGTTTTCCTTAACATTTGCAACTTTTAACTTTTAATAGGTTTATTTTGTTTTTTCCATTATTATGCTACGCTCCTACTTATATCTTGTCCCGCATTTAATTTTCTTCTTATATTACACATTTTCCATAGTTGTCTCCTCTGTTTCACGGGCGGTCCCTGCACTGATTTCCTGCGCGTGTTGGTACTATCTTTCCTCATGTTATTTACACCTCTTCATTTTATTCTGTAGTTGTTTTTACACTCAGTTATTATCAAGCTTTTATTATCACTGGTTATCTCTTATTTTTTTTTTTTTGGTGGTTATTATGTTATCATGTCACTTTCAGGCAAGTGCAGCGGGACCCATGTGGTGACCGGTAAGTATACTATTGCTATTCTTATTCCTATTTTCCTTGTTTTTAAACTAAAAAATTTTTTTCTGACTTCTTTTTGTTTGTCCACCCACCCATCCGTACGGCAATCTTCTTACTAATTACTATTTTCACTATGTGATATTCTGACACTTTATAATATAAATAAAATCGCAGAAATATATTTATAATGTACATACTTGTAAATATGCATATATATACTGTTTACACTTATAATTATGCACCATATTACCGTTTCATATATTATCAATCTGCTATTATTGGTATACTGTTTATACTTATAATTATGCACCATATTACCGTTTCATATATTATCAATCTGCTATTATTGATATAGCAATTTAATTATTGTAATATACTGTATAACTGTATACAGGTAATGCACTGATTGAACCAGAATATTAATAATGATGGAGTTATTAACTGTTTAAGTACATGATCTTTTGGGCACGGGAGGCAATGACACATATTTCCCCCCCCCCTTTTTTTTTTTCTTTTCGGCAAATTTTTTCCTGCTGTCATTTTTTTTTTTTTTTTTTTTTTTTTTTTTTTTTTTTAATTATTATTATTCAAAAATTTTCCCCCTTTTAGGCAATAAAATTTTTTCTTAGTCATTTTCGGTAGTTACGACTACCGGTTTTTGCTATTTACTTTCTATATACCTTTCTTTCAAAAATGTATGACAGAGGCCTAGTGATCCCCCGTCCAGTTACCCTGTAAATTACTCTATAAATTTAACAAAGTCTTTCAACTGTAAATATTTTAAATTTTATTTTTAACCTGTACATATTATTTTGATTGGTAGAAATATGGAAATATAAATTGAGCTTTAACTTATATTCTACTAAACTATAATTTTTTGTTATCGATCGTGAGAAATGTTAACACAATCTATTGATTCAGCGGTCAGTCCCAAATCCCAGAGGCTACAGTCAACAACAACAAGTTCACAGCCTGTACATCAAGTGCACATACTAAATAGTAATCGCTTACTAATAGATAAAAAATTTCACTATCCAATACATGAAAAATTTCAATCACCAGAAGCTATTAAAAGAGAAAAAGAAAAGATACTAAAAAGACGACAAATAAAACTAATGCATAGTTATAAAGAAAAAGACATGGAACAAAAGAACAAGAAAACTAATGAGAGACCTCCATCCCCACTCCAAGGGAAAAAGCTAATAGATTCTGAAACAGCGCAAGATGATAATATGCCATTGGAAGAGCAATTTGAACAATTATTCAGACATCTCAAGAAACACAGGCCCCATAATGATGAACAGGCATTAAAGTATCGACAAAATATCGTTAACAGAATAAAAGATCTGGACAAGCAACAAATTAACACACAAAGCCAAGAAAAGTCAATGAATGATGTAATACAAGAACTGAAAAGAGAGAATGAGGAACAAAAGACACAAATGTTAAAGCAAGAGGAACAACTTAATACCCTATCAACTGAAGTTCAAGACCTCACGGAAAAACTAATAGATAAAGACGAAAAAGTCAAAGAACTCGAAAGAAAATTAAGAATTGAATCTCCAGCAAAACTAGCACAAAAATTCGAAAATCATTTTAATTTACTAAAACAATTTGAAACGGAAGAACATTTGATCAAAATACCAACTCAGAAATTTCAAGAAGATATACAACAACTTCTACAGCTTTTAGAAAATCAGATAGAGCAAATACGCGACTTAAATAGCGAATTGCAAAGACAACAGGATTACATAGAAAATATCCATTGTAAAATATCGAGGGAAATGGATTTAAAAACTGAGCTGAGAAACATGCTTAAAGAACACGAATCAAAAATAGAGAGATTCATTGAAGTAAGAGAAGCACAAACAGCAGGAGAAGAATTTCCTCAACAAAATATTACAACACATACCAATGAACTAGTATCTCCAGTTCCTCTATGTAAACCATCATATGCCACAACTCTAAACTCCCCAGCACCACAACAATCAAAGTCTGCTATACTGTTAACAAGAAAATCCACAACCAATATGTCCCTATTCAACATCCGTGATTTTATAAATAGAGAACTTAAGACAACAGTAAATCTTGCGAAAATATACTGCACTATTTCCAGAGATAAACGAACTATTATAGTACGCTCAAACACAGACGAAGATGTGAATAACATAGCAGACAAGATCCAGGAACACAGTAACATACTTGACCTCGTAGATTTAAATCTCGCAGTGGAAAAAAGGAAAAAAATAATCATTTTGGGAATCCCCCAAAACATAACAGTAGAAGAAATAAAAGAGAAATTAAGCGAAGATCTTGAATATGACATAAAAGCTAATGAACATAAAGAATTACAAAGAAAATCTCTAAAGACTTATCAACTTATGCTAGATTTGGAGGATAGATTGGCAACCAGATTGCTACGCCAAGGTCGAGTGCAGATTGGTTTTCTATCGTGTAAAATCGCTCAGTACGCCCCCATAATAAGGTGCAGTCACTGTCAAATCTATGGACATACAAAAGAGAGATGCAGAAGAAAAGAAACCTGCGCATATTGCATGAAGAACCATGAAACCTCAACATGTCCGAATAAAAATGATCCAAGGAAGCACAAATGCTATAATTGCTATAATTATGTGAACCCCGAAGGTCGCCAATACAAGTTCGATCATAGCGCAAATTCAAGCTAATGTAATATCTTTCAAAACCACTTCTATAATAGACATCGTATAATTAACTACCGACAGCAACGTTCTCGACCCTAAATAACCTTTCAAATATCGTTACCCAAAATAACAATGTTCTTACTATGGCTTCCAACCCTGCTAATGTAGCAGTTCCAACTAAAGTAGTTCATAACAAAGCAACTCTTTCCAAAATTAGATGTGTCCAAATTAATCTGAATAACTGTCGTGCAGCGAATATAGAACTAATCAAATATATAAATAATCAACAAATTGACATAGCTATAATCCAAGATTACCATAGAACAAATAATTCATTTACAAGCATCCCAATTGGATGGTCTCTTTATGCCTCAAAAAATGAAACAGCTGGAATTATCATAGCAAACTCCCAACTATATCACCTAAAAACCTTATCTTTTGACAACAGCATTTTTATTAACATTAGCACTAAATACCATGAATTAACACTTGGCTCGCAGTATTCCCGTCCTCGTTCCGCAAGAGACCTTGAAGAAGACCTACAAGCCTGGACCAACACTATCAGAGACTGTAAAAATATCATTTTAGCAGGCGATTTTAATGCTCACTTAAAGGACTGGGGATATAAATGCAATAATGCAAGAGGAGACATTCTTCTAGATTACCTCGCTTTAAATAACGTATCCATAGTTAATGATCCCAATGCACCATATACATTCAAACAGAACAAAAGGTAAGGTACTCCAGATCTAACTTTAAGTGGAAACCAAGCACGCAACTATCTCAATTCTTGGTACGTAGACGACATCAATGACTCCCTCAGCGACCATCTGTACATAAGATACGATTTAGCTATAGATCCAGTTCTAAGAAATGAATACAGATTTAAAACTAAATTTGAGAATTTCAAAAAATTTAACAACCAACTCTCTCCTAATGTTGACAATCTACAGACAACTCTCAGCGAGGTCAAAAGTCCTAATGACTTGAATGAATGGAGCCACAAATTTGAAGAGCTTCTACAAGAAATCATGGAATCTTCTCTCAAAAAGAAAAAACAGTCATATGAAGTAAATACAAAGTGGTACACAGATAATCTCAAAATACAAAGAAATCGATTAAACGCTTTACGGAAAAGATCAAATAAAAATCCTGAAAACGTACAATACCAAGTTAGCTACAAGAAAGAGAGAGCTAAATACAAATTAAACATCAAAAACGCAAAATTAAATTCGTGGAAATCCTTCTGTGAGACAACATCCACAACATACGGAACCGCTTTCAAAATTGTAAAGGGCAAATACCTCAAAAATACCGACTTAATACATTCAATACTTGACACATCAAATTCAACTGACATGTTTAGAGACATTCAACACCAACTCTTAAGCCATCATTTTGGAAAAGAAATCCCTGAAAATCTACATTCATTTGAAAATTTGGAGCCACTATCAGAAAGTGATATAAATGAATATCTAATCAGCTATAGAGAACTAAAATATTGCGCATCAAGACAGTCGAACAACAAAGCCCCTGGCTTCGATAAGATCGATGCAAGGGTTACTAAAAACTTGATCAAAACTTTCCCACAATTAATGCTTCAACTATACAACAAATGCTTTTCCCTTGCCCATTTCCCAGACATATGGAAGAAGGGCATTGTCATTTATTTTCGAAAGAAGAATAAAGATCCTCGGCAATTAAAATCTTACCGACCAATAGTCCTTCTCCCTATGCTGGGAAAAGTCCTTGAACGATTAATCAAGATGCGTGCAATGACATTTTTAGAAGATATTTCCTTTCTCCATGAAATGCAATTTGGATTTCGCGAATCATGAAGCACAATAGATGCCTTAAATGAACTGAAATCCTCTATCACAAATACATTAGAAAATAAGAAATACTGTGGTATTCTTTCCTTCGATATAGAGGGAGCGTTTGATTCGATAGATTGGAATACTATCTCCCAAATAATCGATAATTCTCCTCTCCCTCTATATCTAAAACATTTACTAAAAAATTACATCTCCAATCGATATATTGGTTTAAAAGAAGGAAGCGTTGTAGAATGGTTCATTTCATTTAAAGGGTGCCCTCAGGGCTCATGCTTAGGTCCCCTTCTTTGGTTGCTAATTGCAGATTTTATTCTAAAGGAGTTCTACAAAATAGAATCAGACATGATAGTTTATGCTGACGATTTCGTAATTAAGGTTGCGGGAGACTCCAGACCTGAGTTGGAGCAAGTTGCTAATAGACGCATCGAAATTTTTTCAACTTTATGCAGGAATTTCAACCTTACAATATCGGAAACTAAAACAAAGGCCATGCTTTTTGGCCGCTTTCTTCTTAACAGACGTCGACCAATTTTCAAATTGAATAACAAAACTATCAAGTTTGAAAATACTATTCCCTATCTTGGCGTTATACTAGATCCAAAATTTAATTTTCAAGAGCATCTAACTCATACAACAAAGGTAACTCAATTTTTAAACGGATTCAAAAGCCTAAAATCTCATAAAGGAGGAATATCTTCAAGTATACTGAAATTTTGGTACAACACCGTCATATTAAAACAAATTAGCTACGCTTATGAAATTTGGTTTCCAAGCCTCAACTGGCATGGGATAAGAAAATTAAAGTCAGTACAACGTACAGCTCTCTTAAGCATTATCAAGACCTATCGAAGTACTTCCTCTGACGCTCTCTGTGTCCTTACTGGTTCTCCCCCAATCGATACTTTGCTCAAGAACGATTACCATTATTACGAACTAATTAAAGGAAGAAGATCATATAACCATAATGGCAAAATCATTAACAGCAACCACATTATGTCAAAACTAAACACCTTCGACTTTTCTCAATATTACAAGATAAACAACCTCTTCTTTTTGGAGGAAAAATATGAAAAATTACTCCAAATCTATGACCCATCCATATATACCGATGGTTCTGTCATGAACGACGGAGCAGCATGTGCATTTACAGTCTGTCTTAAAAACTCATTCGTATATGATTATGCAGTTAAACTTCATGTAGATAACTCGATCTACCAAGCTGAATTATTCGCAATTTACAAGGCAATGGAATGGTCCATTAACTCTTCTCATCATGAAATTCTTATCCTTACAGACAGCCACTCATCCTACGACGCACTTCAAATTGCATTTCCACGCAATTATATAATTTATAATATCTACAATCTTTTACTACATTTCCCTAACAAAAAGTTCTATATCTCATGGATTAAATCTCACATAGGTATCCCGGGAAACGAAAGAGCCGATTCTCTGGCGAAGGCGGTTATAGATAACAACCAATACAACGATTGCCAGGAATTGCTTCTTCCACAATCCAAATTCAAGTATATATTTAGGCAAAAAACTCTGGATGAATGGCAACTCTCATGGACTCAGTCGACAAAGGGTCGCGATACTTACAGTATAATTAATAAAGTTGACATACAGTTCATCTGTGATCGCCCTACGTTACCTAACTATATTACTGGTCATGGAAGTTTCCCATCATTTCTACATAAAATTAAAAAAAGAGACTCACCACTTTGTTTATGCAGAAAGAGTATTGGAAACGCTACACACTATATCTTTGGAAACTGCCCCATAATGAAACATCATTTCCATTTTGACAGAAACAAAACATTGAGAGAAAATTTGAATAACACTCTTTTCAACGCAGGCAACTTCCAGAGACTTCTAGAAAATTACGACATTTTAAACAAACATTTTTCGTTTATTTCTAAGACTATAGCTAAACCTTAATCCTTTTTTTTTTTTACATTCTATTTAACCTGTAAATATATTTCAATATTTATTTATACATATGTGTCCGCACTGCCTTCAATAATAAGGCAGTATTTGTAACATGCTTTTTATGTTGTAATAAATGTGCGCCACCCTGCTTGCGCTGCCTGGCAGCCCCTTTTTCCCCTCGTGGACTTATTGTCCCTATACCTCACGGTAGGCTGTCCACGAGTGGGCGATTTCGGTCCCCGCTAGCTACGGTACCGTATAGCAGGCGTGCTGTGTACGCACTATAAAATCTTGTGAAATGGCAATCTTGCCCGAAAGAACCTCGATCCGGGTGCCCGTTGCCTACGGCACCGTATAGCAGTCGTGCTGCGCACGCCTGCAAAATCTTGTACAAAAGGCAATCTCGCTAGTACGAACCTAGACCCGGGTTCCCGCTGCCTACGGAGCCGTATAGCAGGCGTGCTACGCACGCACTGCAAACTCTTTATAAAAAGCGTATCGCGCTCGAACAAAAGTCGAACTGGGTTCCCGATGCCTCCGGCACCGTATTGCAGCCGTGCTGCGCACGCACTACAAACAATTTTAAAAAAGTCTTTCGCTATAACGAAAGTCGAATGCCTAATTATAACAAAATCGCGTTATGTTATTTCCGTATTCCACCACCTGGGAGCGCACTGTATTCTTAACAAAAACATATCTGGACGAAACGCGTTCACTCAACCTTTCAGTAGTTACAAGAGTCGGGATGGTGGCGGTCTTAACCAAGATTTCTGTTAGTTCAACTTTCCACCACCAGGGAGCGCACTCTATTCATAACAAAAGTGTGTCGGAAGGAAAGTCCGTTAAACAACCTATCAGTAGATATTTTACTCGAGGTGGTGGTGGTCTTACGCAAGAATTTAAGATGTTTGCACAAATTACTATCGGAAATAGAGGTAACTAAACTTTTGAAGTTTTTATATTTAATAAGTAGCATATATCTCAATGTGCTATGAACTATCCTAAAGTTTCATGCAGATCGCCTTGTTACATTTCCTAAATTTAATAAAATCGCGGTACGTTAGTTCCGCATTCCTCCACCAGGGAGCGCACTGTATTCTTAACAAAAACATCTCTGAACGAAACGCCTTCACGCAACCTTTCCGTAGATACATGGGTCGGGATGGTGGCAGTCAAAACTGTGTCGGAAGGAAAGTCCGTTAAACAACCTATCAGTAAATGTGTTACTCGAGGTGGTTGCGGTCTTAAGCAAGAATTTAAGATATTTGCACATGGCGATCTTAAGCAAGAATTTAAGATATTTGTAGAAATTACTATTCGGAAATAGTGGTAACTAAACTTTTGACATTTTTACATTTAAAAAGTAGCATATATCTCAATGTGTTATGAACTATCTTAAAGTTTCAAGCAGATCGCCTTGTTATATTTCCTAAATTTAACAAAATCGCGTTATGTTAGTTCCACATTCTTCCACCAGGGAGCGCACTCTATTAATAACAAAACTGGAGCGGAAGATAAGTCCGTTAAACAACCTATCAGTAGATATGTTACTCGAGGTGGTTGCGGTCTTAAGCAAGAATTTAAGATATTTGCACAAATTACTATTCGGAAATAGTGGTAACTAAACTTTTGACTTTTTTATATTTAATAAGTAGCATATATCGCAATGTGTTATGAACTATCTTAAAGTTTCAAGATACATCTACTTGTTATTTTTCCTAAATATAACAAAATTGCGTTACGTTATTTCCGCATTCCGCCGCCAGGGAGCGCACTCTATTCGTACCAAAAGAGTATCTGATGGAAACTCCTTCACGCAACCTTTCCGTAGATACATGGGTCGGGATGGTGGCGGTCAAAACTGTGTCGGAAGGAAAGTCCGTTAAACAACCTATCAGTAGATATGTTACTCGAGGTGGTTGCGGTCTTAAGCAAGAATTTAAGATATTTGCACATGGCGATCTTCAGCAAGAATTTAAGATATTTGTAGAAATTACTATTCGGAAATAGTGGTAACCAAACTTTTGACATTTTAATAATTAATAAGTTACATATATCTCAATGTGTTATGAACATCTTAAAGTTTCAAGCAGATCGCCTTGTTATATTTCCTGAATTTAAGAAAATCGCGTTATGTTAGTTCCACATTCTACCACCAGGGAGCGCACACTATTCATAACAAAACTGGAGCGGAAGGAAAGTCCGTTAAACAACCGATCAGTAGATATGTTACTCCAGGTGGTGGCGGTCTTAAGTAAGAATTTAAGATGTTTGCAGAAAGTACTAATCGGAAATAGTGGTAACTAAACTTTTGACATTTTTATATTTAATAAGTAGTATGTATATCAATGTGTTATGTACTATATTAAAGTTTCAAGCATATCGCCTTGTTATAATTCCTTAATTTAACAAAATCGCGTTATGTTAGTTCCACATTCTACCACCAGGCAGCGCACTCTATTCCTAACAAAACTGGAGCGAAAGGAAAGTCCGTTAAACTACCTATCATTAGATATGTTACTCGAGGTGGTGGCGGTCTTAAGCAAGAATTTAAGATGTTTGCAGAAATTAATATTCGGAAATAGTGGTAACTAAACTTTTGACATTTTTTATTTAATAAGTAGCACATATCTCAACGTGTTATAAACTATCTGAAAGTTTAAAGCAGATCGCCTTGTTAGATTTCCTAATTTTAACAAAATCGCGTTATGTTAGTTCCGCTTTCTACCACCAGGGAGCGCACTGTATTCTTAACAAAAACATATCTGAACGAAACGCCTTCACGTAACCTTTCCGTAGATACATGGGTCGGGATGGTGGCGGTCTTAACCAAGAATTCTGTTAGTTCCACATTCCACCACCAGGGAGCGCACACTATTCATAACAAAACTGTGTCGAAAGAAAAGTCCGTTAAACAACCTACCAGTAGATATGTTACTCGAGGTGGTGGCGGTCTTAAGCAAGAATTTAAGATATTTGCATAAATTACTATTCGAAAATAGTGGTAACTAAACTTTTGACATTTTTATATTCAATAAGTAGTATGTATATCAATGTGTTATGAACTATATTTAAGTTTCAAGCAGATCGCCTTGTTATATTTCCTGAATTTAACAAAATCACGTTATGTTAGTTCCACATTCGACCATCAGGGAGCGCACACTATTCATAACAAAACTGTATATGAAGGAAATTCCGTTAAACAACCTACCAGTAGATATGTTACTCGAGGTGGTGGCGGTCTGAAGCAAGAATTTAAGATATTTGTAGAAATTACTATTCGGAAATCGTGGTAACTAAACTTTTGACATTTTTTTTATTTAATAAGTAGCATATATCTCAACGTGTTATGAACTATCTTAAAGTTTCAAGCAGATCGCCTTGTTATATTGATTAAACTAAAATTACTATTCGGAAATAGTGGTAACTAAAAATTTGACATTTTTATATTTAATAAGTAGCATATATATGAGAACTCCCTCAAGAAGCGGTATCTAAAAAGGCCATAAAAGCTAATTTTTTAAAAAAGAAATCCAGCGCCCCTCCCCGTCTGCCTAAAAAGGATCAAAAATGCACCCCATTGTCCACTACACATACAGATTCATTAAATAATAATTAATATCGCAAATTATAAATAAGCTATCACGCACAGAAATTATCCGATAACGGGCGAAGCGCGCTGGTCTTTGTCATCATAATATCTGTAATGCGATTTAATTGGGATATTTAATCAAAAGTATTACCCCCCCCCCTTCCCATCGACAGCGGGCGAAGCACGCTTTTTCTCACCTCGAATATACTTATCTGATAGCGCTGAACCTCATGCAACTTGTTATATTTCCTAATTTAATTTATTTCGTGGTTAAAAAAGCACGTGCCACCCGCATTTGATGGAAATGAAACCTAATTAATTAAATAATAATTAATATCTCCGCTTGTAATTAAGCTAGGAGTTTGAACTGGGTACGTATGAAATCAGCGAAGAATTTCAAACCAGGATGGCAAAAAATTTAATGTTTAAAAAGTTTAAATTTCGTATTAAAATAAAAACCGCGAGTGCGACGTCATGTCTGAGATAAAAAACACGTGGAAAGGAAAGTTTCAAAGCAATGATCCAATTAATGAAATAATAATTAATATCTCAGCTCGTAATTAAGCTACGAGTTTGAACTGGGTATTTATGAAATTGGCGAAATTTTTTACGTCGGGATGTAAAAAAATTTAATCTAAAAATTCAATATTTAAAAAGTTTAAATTTCGTACTCTGAAAGAGGGGAGGCCAGATGCCGACGTGTCTAGCGAGAAAGAATAATCCCGGCAATCGATAATTAAAATCATGAACACCTGGCTTTGTGGAAATGAAATCTGTTTTACTATTCTTTGCAACTGAAGAAATTAAATTTTTATCGATCGATTTTTAGTGGATTTTTTTCAGTTCTACATATCGCACAGACATGAAATTTATACCAAAATAAAGTAGATTTTTTTCCGCGTGTTTCTACACCTTTTACGAATTTCTAGGATCCTTAGTTCCGGAGATTCGATTGGGAATTCCCTTTATCTCCCAGTAGCTAGCCTCGTAAAATAAAATCAGGGTCCCGGTTTCTTGAATCCTCCAATGATACTGCTCCGAAGCGAGCCTCGACGAAGGGTCCCAATGTACTCAGACTGCTGCTTTTGGATAAAAAAGATTCATTTTACCTTCGACAATGAGTCGTTAATTAGCTAATTGCGTCCGTAATTACGGCGGGATTTTCTCGAAACCGCAAATACCGGGTGTCCGAGAAAACGGCGGTGCGAATCGACATATCATAAGACGCTCTGCGTGGCCCGGGAGCGAAGGAGTTCCGGTCACAAGGGCGAATGTTACACACATACATACAGACAGACGTTTACGGACATTAATAGTATTGACTAGCTGGCTTCGCCCGCTAGCGGGCCCCTCCTTTTTCATAAAATCTCGAAAGAACGTAACTCGCCTGCGAACGAACCTCGAGTGAACGAAAATCGAACCGGGTCCCCGCTGCCTACGGCACCGTATACCAGGCGTGCTGCGCACGCACGGCAAAATCTTGTAAGAAAGGCAATGTCCAAAACTGTCTCGGAAGGAAAGTCCGGTAAACAACCTGTCAGTAGATATGTTACTCGAGGTGGTGGCGGTCTTAAGCAAGAATTTAAGATATTTGCACAAATTAATATTCGGAAATAGTGGTTACTAAACTTTTGACATTTTTATATTTAATAAGTAGCATATATCTCAATATGTTATGAAGTATCTTAAAGTTTCAAGACACATCTACGCGCTCCCTGGTGGTGGAATGTGGAACTAACATAACACGATATAGTTAAAATTAGAAATCTAACAATGCGATCCGTTTGAAACTTTGAGATAGTTCATAACACTTAATAAAAAGAACTTTCCGTAGATACATGGGTCGGGAGGGTGGCGGTCCTAACCAATATTTTAAGAAATTTAGAAAAATGCTCCCCTAGGGGGGTGAAAAAGGGGAGGATGAGAACAGAAGATACATAACTTGAATCAGCCTTCACAGACCTTTCCTATGATATATCACATGGCGGGTAACAGATAAATACAGAAAAGTGGGGGGGGGATTGGGGGATGGACACCGGAGACGCATAAACATAGTAGCAAGAGGGGGAACAAACTGGGCTCGTGATGTCCAACAGTTTGATATGAAACACCGCTGAGTTAAGTCAAAACCAGAAGAAGTTGCAAAAGTTAACCCTTTATGGGCACGCTGAGAGGGGGGGAGGCAGAAGTGAAAGATGGGGACAAACTGGGCTCGTGATGCCCAGCAGTTTGATTAGAACTTTTTCTAAGGCGGAACTTCCTACTTATAGGGGCAAAAATTACCGAGTTATTGTCTTTTGAAAATTTTTTTTTGGAGAAATTTGCTTTTTTTGGCCATAACTTTCTGGAAAGAACCCGTAAAGCTTATTTAACATGATTTTCAGTTCGGAAATTTTAATACCTTTAATTACCCGTGGCTTAAATTGAAAAGTTCAATAAAAACGGTCGTAACTTTATGGTCGTGCCTCGTAAGTCTAAGATTGTATGTTATTCAGTTCGGAATTTACTTTACCTTTATTTTAAGGTGTATATTGAGGGGGTGCGTGGGAAATTTAATGATGTCGAGTCTCAGATTCAATTTTGAAAGGATTTTCCATCGATTATGAGTTGTTAATTAGCTAATGACGTCCGTAATTACGGCCGGATTTTCTCGAAACCACAAAGTCCGTTTTTTTCGGAAAATGGCGGCCCGAATCGACATATAATACGACCCTCTGCGTCGCCTGTGAGAAAAGTAGTTCCGGCGACACGGGCGAGTGTTACCAACATACAGACAGACGTTTACGGACATTAATAGTAGTAGAGAAGAGATGATAATGCAAAGAAATCCTATATTTTTTCATATTTCCTTAAATATCTCGGCTCCTATTGGTCGGAGAGCTTAGATCTCGCGCCAAAAGTAGCTCCGAAGCACCCAAGCAAACTTTTCCCCGCGATTATTTTGCCGTCTTCCAATTTCCTCTAACTGTATTAGGGGCCCGGGTAGGGCCCCTTTAATATATTTTTCGTAGTAATTTCAGCAATTATGTTAAATTATTGGTTAAGACCGCCACCCTCCTGATCCCTGTATCTATGGAAAGGTTGTGTGAAGGAGTTTCGTTCAGATACGCTTTCGTTAAGATTAGAGTGCGCTCCCTGGTGGTGGAATATGGAACTAACATAACACGATATAGCTAAAATTAGGAAATCTAACAATGCAATCTGTTTGAAACTTTGAGATAGTTCATAACACTTAATAAAAAGAACTTTCCGTAGATACATGGGTCGGGAGGGTGGCGGTCCTAACCAATATTTTCAGAAATTTAGAAAAATGCTCCCCTAGGGGGGTGAAAAGGGGGAGGATGAAAACCGAAGATGCATAACTTGAATCAGCCTTCACAGACCTTTCCTATGATATATCACATGGCGGGTAACAGATAAATACAGAAAAGTGGGGGGGGAGAGAATTGGGGGGGATGGACACCGGAGATGCATAAACATAGTAGCAAGAGGGGGGAAGAGAAAGATGGGGAAAACTGGGCTCGTGATGCCCAAGAGCTTGATGAGAACTCTCTCTGAGGCGGAACTTCCTACTTATAGGAGCAAAAATCACCGAGTTATTGTCTTTTGAAAAAAAAATGTTTGCGAAAATTTGCTTTTTTTGGCCATAACTTTCTGGAAAGACCTCGTAAAGCTTAGTTAACATGATTTTCAGTTCGGAAATTTTAATACCTTTAATTTAATGTGTATTATGTGGGGGGTATTAGCTTAAATTAAAAAGTTCAATAAAAACGGTCATAACTTTATGGTCGTGCCTCGTAAGTCTAAGATTGTATGTTATTCAGTTCGGAATTTACTTTACCTTTATTTTAAGGTGTATATTGAGGGGGTGCGTGGGAAATTTAATGATGTCGAGTCTCAGATTCAATTTTGAAAGGATTTTCCATCGATTATGAGTTGTTAATTAGCTAATGACGTCCGTAATTACGGCCGGATTTTCTCGAAACCACAAAGTCCGTTTTTTTCGGAAAATGGCGGCCCGAATCGACATATAATACGACCCTCTGCGTCGCCTGTGAGGAAAGTAGTTCCGGCGACACGGGCGAGTGTTACCAACATACAGACAGACGTTTACGGACATTAATAGTAGTAGAGAAGAGATGATAATGCAAAGAAATCCTATATTTTTTCATATTTCCTTAAATATCTCGGCTCCTATTGGTCGGAGAGCTTAGATCTCGCGCCAAAAGTAGCTCCGAAGCACCCAAGCAAACTTTTCCCCGCGATTATTTTGCCGTCTTCCAATTTCCTCTAACTGTATTAGGGGCCCGGGTAGGGCCCCTTTAATATATTTTTCGTAGTAATTTCAGCAATTATGTTAAATTATTGGTTAAGACCGCCACCCTCCTGATCCCTGTATCTATGGAAAGGTTGTGTGAAGGAGTTTCGTTCAGATACGCTTTCGTTAAGATTAGAGTGCGCTCCCTGGTGGTGGAATATGGAACTAACATAACACGATATAGCTAAAATTAGGAAATCTAACAATGCAATCTGTTTGAAACTTTGAGATAGTTCATAACACTTAATAAAAAGAACTTTCCGTAGATACATGGGTCGGGAGGGTGGCGGTCCTAACCAATATTTTCAGAAATTTAGAAAAATGCTCCCCTAGGGGGGTGAAAAGGGGGAGGATGAAAACCGAAGATGCATAACTTGAATCAGCCTTCACAGACCTTTCCTATGATATATCACATGGCGGGTAACAGATAAATACAGAAAAGTGGGGGGGGGAGAGAATTGGGGGGGATGGACACCGGAGATGCATAAACATAGTAGCAAGAGGGGGGAAGAGAAAGATGGGGAAAACTGGGCTCGTGATGCCCAAGAGTTTGATGAGAACTCTCTCTGAGGCGGAACTTCCTACTTATAGGAGCAAAAATCACCGAGTTATTGTCTTTTGAAAAAAAAATGTTTGCGAAAATTTGCTTTTTTTGGCCATAACTTTCTGGAAAGACCTCGTAAAGCTTAGTTAACATGATTTTCAGTTCGGAAATTTTAATACCTTTAATTTAATGTGTATTATGTGGGGGGTATTAGCTTAAATTAAAAAGTTCAATAAAAACGGTCATAACTTTATGGTCGTGCCTCGTAAGTCTAAGATTGTATGTTATTCAGTTCGGAATTTACTTTACCTTTATTTTAAGGTGTATATTGAGGGGGTGCGTGGGAAATTTAATGATGTCGAGTCTCAGATTCAATTTTGAAAGGATTTTCCATCGATTATGAGTTGTTAATTAGCTAATGACGTCCGTAATTACGGCCGGATTTTCTCGAAACCACAAAGTCCGTTTTTTTCGGAAAATGGCGGCCCGAATCGACATATAATACGACCCTCTGCGTCGCCTGTGAGAAAAGTAGTTCCGGCGACACGGGCGAGTGTTACCAACATACAGACAGACGTTTACGGACATTAATAGTAGTAGAGAAGAGATGATAATGCAAAGAAATCCTATATTTTTTCATATTTCCTTAAATATCTCGGCTCCTATTGGTCGGAGAGCTTAGATCTCGCGCCAAAAGTAGCTCCGAAGCACCCAAGCAAACTTTTCCCCGCGATTATTTTGCCGTCTTCCAATTTCCTCTAACTGTATTAGGGGCCCGGGTAGGGCCCCTTTAATATATTTTTCGTAGTAATTTCAGCAATTATGTTAAATTATTGGTTAAGACCGCCACCCTCCGGATCCCTGTATCTATGGAAAGGTTGTGTGAAGGAGTTTCGTTCAGATACGCTTTCGTTAAGATTAGAGTGCGCTCCCTGGTGGTGGAATATGGAACTAACATAACACGATATAGCTAAAATTAGGAAATCTAACAATGCAATCTGTTTGAAACTTTGAGATAGTTCATAACACTTAATAAAAAGAACTTTCCGTAGATACATGGGTCGGGAGGGTGGCGGTCCTAACCAATATTTTCAGAAATTTAGAAAAATGCTCCCCTAGGGGGGTGAAAAGGGGGAGGATGAAAACCGAAGATGCATAACTTGAATCAGCCTTCACAGACCTTTCCTATGATATATCACATGGCGGGTAACAGATAAATACAGAAAAGTGGGAGGGGGAGAGAATTGGGGGGGATGGACACCGGAGATGCATAAACATAGTAGCAAGAGGGGGGAAGAGAAAGATGGGGAAAACTGGGCTCGTGATGCCCAAGAGTTTGATGAGAACTCTCTCTGAGGCGGAACTTCCTACTTATAGGAGCAAAAATCACCGAGTTATTGTCTTTTGAAAAAAAAATGTTTGCGAAAATTTGCTTTTTTTGGCCATAACTTTCTGGAAAGACCTCGTAAAGCTTAGTTAACATGATTTTCAGTTCGGAAATTTTAATACCTTTAATTTAATGTGTATTATGTGGGGGGTATTACCTTAAATTAAAAAGTTCAATAAAAACGGTCATAACTTTATGGTCGTGCCTCGTAAGTCTAAGATTGTATGTTATTCAGTTCGGAATTTACTTTACCTTTATTTTAAGGTGTATATTGAGGGGGTGCGTGGGAAATTTAATGATGTCGAGTCTCAGATTCAATTTTGAAAGGATTTTCCATCGATTATGAGTTGTTAATTAGCTAATGACGTCCGTAATTACGGCCGGATTTTCTCGAAACCACAAAGTCCGTTTTTTTCGGAAAATGGCGGCCCGAATCGACATATAATACGACCCTCTGCGTCGCCTGTGAGGAAAGTAGTTCCGGCGACACGGGCGAGTGTTACCAACATACAGACAGACGTTTACGGACATTAATAGTAGTAGAGAAGAGATGATAATGCAAAGAAATCCTATATTTTTTCATATTTCCTTAAATATCTCGGCTCCTATTGGTCGGAGAGCTTAGATCTCGCGCCAAAAGTAGCTCCGAAGCACCCAAGCAAACTTTTCCCCGCGATTATTTTGCCGTCTTCCAATTTCCTCTAACTGTATTAGGGGCCCGGGTAGGGCCCCTTTAATATATTTTTCGTAGTAATTTCAGCAATTATGTTAAATTATTGGTTAAGACCGCCACCCTCCTGATCCCTGTATCTATGGAAAGGTTGTGTGAAGGAGTTTCGTTCAGATACGCTTTCGTTAAGATTAGATTGCGCTCCCTGGTGGTGGAATATGGAACTAACATAACACGATACAGCTAAAATTAGGAAATCTAACAATGCAATCTGTTTGAAACTTTGAGATAGTTCATAACACTTAATAAAAAGAACTTTCCGTAGATACATGGGTCGGGAGGGTGGCGGTCCTAACCAATATTTTCAGAAATTTCGAAAAATGCTCCCCTAGGGGGGTGAAAAGGGGGAGGATGAAAACCGAAGATGCATAACTTGAATCAGCCTTCACAGACCTTTCCTATGATATATCACATGGCGGGTAACAGATAAATACAGAAAAGTGGGGGGGGGGAGAGAATTGGGGGGGATGGACACCGGAGATGCATAAACATAGTAGCAAGAGGGGGGAAGAGAAAGATGGGGAAAACTGGGCTCGTGATGCCCAAGAGTTTGATGAGAACTCTCTCTGAGGCGGAACTTCCTACTTATAGGAGCAAAAATCACCGAGTTATTGTCTTTTGAAAAAAAAATGTTTGCGAAAATTTGCTTTTTTTGGCCATAACTTTCTGGAAAGACCTCGTAAAGCTTAGTTAACATGATTTTCAGTTCGGAAATTTTAATACCTTTAATTTAATGTGTATTATGTGGGGGGTATTAGCTTAAATTAAAAAGTTCAATAAAAACGGTCATAACTTTATGGTCGTGCCTCGTAAGTCTAAGATTGTATGTTATTCAGTTCGGAATTTACTTTACCTTTATTTTAAGGTGTATATTGAGGGGGTGCGTGGGAAATTTAATGATGTCGAGTCTCAGATTCAATTTTGAAAGGATTTTCCATCGATTATGAGTTGTTAATTAGCTAATGACGTCCGTAATTACGGCCGGATTTTCTCGAAACCACAAAGTCCGTTTTTTTCGGAAAATGGCGGCCCGAATCGACATATAATACGACCCTCTGCGTCGCCTGTGAGAAAAGTAGTTCCGGCGACACGGGCGAGTGTTACCAACATACAGACAGACGTTTACGGACATTAATAGTAGTAGAGAAGAGATGATAATGCAAAGAAATCCTATATTTTTTCATATTTCCTTAAATATCTCGGCTCCTATTGGTCGGAGAGCTTAGATCTCGCGCCAAAAGTAGCTCCGAAGCACCCAAGCAAACTTTTCCCCGCGATTATTTTGCCGTCTTCCAATTTCCTCTAACTGTATTAGGGGCCCGGGTAGGGCCCCTTTAATATATTTTTCGTAGTAATTTCAGCAATTATGTTAAATTATTCGTTAAGACCGCCACCCTCCGGATCCCTGTATCTATGGAAAGGTTGTGTGAAGGAGTTTCGTTCAGATACGCTTTCGTTAAGATTAGAGTGCGCTCCCTGGTGGTGGAATATGGAACTAACATAACACGATATAGCTAAAATTAGGAAATCTAACAATGCAATCTGTTTGAAACTTTGAGATAGTTCATAACACTTAATAAAAAGAACTTTCCGTAGATACATGGGTCGGGAGGGTGGCGGTCCTAACCAATATTTTCAGAAATTTAGAAAAATGCTCCCCTAGGGGGGTGAAAAGGGGGAGGATGAAAACCGAAGATGCATAACTTGAATCAGCCTTCACAGACCTTTCCTATGATATATCACATGGCGGGTAACAGATAAATACAGAAAAGTGGGAGGGGGAGAGAATTGGGGGGGATGGACACCGGAGATGCATAAACATAGTAGCAAGAGGGGGGAAGAGAAAGATGGGGAAAACTGGGCTCGTGATGCCCAAGAGTTTGATGAGAACTCTCTCTGAGGCGGAATTTCCTACTTATAGGAGCAAAAATCACCGAGTTATTGTCTTTTGAAAAAAAAATGTTTGCGAAAATTTGCTTTTTTTGGCCATAACTTTCTGGAAAGACCTCGTAAAGCTTAGCTAACATGATTTTCAGTTCGGAAATTTTAATACCTTTAATTTAATGTGTATTATGTGGGGGGTATTAGCTTAAATTAAAAAGTTCAATAAAAACGGTCATAACTTTATGGTCGTGCCTCGTAAGTCTAAGATTGTATGTTATTCAGTTCGGAATTTACTTTACCTTTATTTTAAGGTGTATATTGAGGGGGTGCGTGGGAAATTTAATGATGTCGAGTCTCAGATTCAATTTTGAAAGGATTTTCCATCGATTATGAGTTGTTAATTAGCTAATGACGTCCGTAATTACGGCCGGATTTTCTCGAAACCACAAAGTCCGTTTTTTTCGGAAAATGGCGGCCCGAATCGACATATAATACGACCCTCTGCGTCGCCTGTGAGAAAAGTAGTTCCGGCGACACGGGCGAGTGTTACCAACATACAGACAGACGTTTACGGACATTAATAGTAGTAGAGAAGAGATGATAATGCAAAGAAATCCTATATTTTTTCATATTTCCTTAAATATCTCGGCTCCTATTGGTCGGAGAGCTTAGATCTCGCGCCAAAAGTAGCTCCGAAGCACCCAAGCAAACTTTTCCCCGCGATTATTTTGCCGTCTTCCAATTTCCTCTAACTGTATTAGGGGCCCGGGTAGGGCCCCTTTAATATATTTTTCGTAGTAATTTCAGCAATTATGTTAAATTATTGGTTAAGACCGCCACCCTCCTGATCCCTGTATCTATGGAAAGGTTGTGTGAAGGAGTTTCGTTCAGATACGCTTTCGTTAAGATTAGATTGCGCTCCCTGGTGGTGGAATATGGAACTAACATAACACGATACAGCTAAAATTAGGAAATCTAACAATGCAATCTGTTTGAAACTTTGAGATAGTTCATAACACTTAATAAAAAGAACTTTCCGTAGATACATGGGTCGGGAGGGTGGCGGTCCTAACCAATATTTTCAGAAATTTCGAAAAATGCTCCCCTAGGGGGGTGAAAAGGGGGAGGATGAAAACCGAAGATGCATAACTTGAATCAGCCTTCACAGACCTTTCCTATGATATATCACATGGCGGGTAACAGATAAATACAGAAAAGTGGGGGGGGGGAGAGAATTGGGGGGGATGGACACCGGAGATGCATAAACATAGTAGCAAGAGGGGGGAAGAGAAAGATGGGGAAAACTGGGCTCGTGATGCCCAAGAGTTTGATGAGAACTCTCTCTGAGGCGGAACTTCCTACTTATAGGAGCAAAAATCACCGAGTTATTGTCTTTTGAAAAAAAAATGTTTGCGAAAATTTGCTTTTTTTGGCCATAACTTTCTGGAAAGACCTCGTAAAGCTTAGTTAACATGATTTTCAGTTCGGAAATTTTAATACCTTTAATTTAATGTGTATTATGTGGGGGGTATTAGCTTAAATTAAAAAGTTCAATAAAAACGGTCATAACTTTATGGTCGTGCCTCGTATGTCTAAGCTTGTATGTTATTCAGTTCGGAATTTAATTTACCTTTATTTTAAGGTGTATGTTGAGGGGGTGCGTGGGAAATTTAATGATGTCGAGTCTCAGATTCAATTTTGAAAGGATTTTCCATCGATTATGAGTCGTTAATTAGCTAATTGCGTCCGTAATTACGGCGGGATTTTCTCGAAACTGCAAACACCGGGTGTCCGAGAAAACGGCGATGCGAATCGACATATCATAAGAAGCTCTGCGTGGCCCGGGAGCGAAGGAGTTCAGGTCACAAGGGCGAATGTTACACACATACATACAGACAGACGTTTACGGACATTAATAGTAGTAGAGACTAGCTGGCTTCGCCCGCTAGCGGTCCCCTCCTTTTTTTATAAAATCTCGAAAGAACGTAACTCGCCTGCGAACGAACCTCTAATAATATGAAATCTCGAAGTGAACGAACCTCGAGCCGGGTCCCCGCTGCCTATGGCACCGTATAGCAGGCGTGCTGCGCACGCACTGCAAACTCTTTTTAATAAGCCTTTCGCGCTCGAACGAAAGTTGAACGGGGTCTCCGCTGCCTACGGCACCGTATAGCAGGCATGCTGCGCATGCCTGCAAAATCTTGTAAAAAGGCAATCTCGCTCGAACGAACCTCGAACTGGGTTCCCGATGCCTACGGCACCGTATAGCAGGCGTGCTGCGCACGCACTGCAAAATCTTGTATTTCGTCTCTCCCCCGTACCCCCACATGCCTGAAAATTCACGCGCCCTTTTTTTATAAAATTTATCTTATGTGTTATAAAAAGGCAATCTCACTCGAAAGAACGTCGAAGCGGGTACCCGATGCCTACGGCAACGTATAGCAGGAGTGCTGCGCACGCACTGCAAAAGCTTGTATTTCGTCTCTCCCCCGTACCCCCACATGCCTGAAAATTCACGCGCCCTTTTTTTATAAAATTTATCTTATGTGTTATAAAATATCTTAAAGTTTCAAACAGATCGACTTGCTATATTTCCTAATTTTAACAAAATCGCGTTATGTTAGTTCCGCATTCCACCACCAGGGAGCGCACTCTATTCTTAATAAAATCGTATCTGAAGGAAACTCCAAGCAACCTTTCCGTAGATACATGATTCGTAATGGTGGCGGTATTAACCAAGAATTCTGTTAGTTCCGCATTCATCCACCAGGGAGCGCACGCTATTCTTAACAAAATTGTATCAGATCGAAACTGTGTTAAACAACCTATCAGTGGATATGTTATTCGAGTTGGTCGCACTCTGATGCTAGAAATTAAGATATTTGCTGAAATTACTATTCGGAAATATTGTAAACTAAATTTTTGACATTTGTATATTTATTATGTAGCATATATCTGAAGTCTCCCTCAAAAAACGGCATCCAAAAAGCTCAGAAACGCTAATTAAAAAAAAAAAAAAATCCAGTGCCAGCCCCCCCCCCTCACAGGAAATTGCACGCACCATTCTTTTATAAGCTTTTTATTATGTGTTATGAACTATCTTAAAGTTTCAAACAGATCGCTTTGTTATATTTCCTAAATTTGACAAAATCGCAATATGTTAGTTCCACATTCTACCACCAGGGAGCGCACTCTATTTATAACGAAACTGTATCGGAAGAAAAGTCCGTTAAAAACCTATCAGTAGATATGTTAAACAGATCGCCTTGTTAGATTGCTTAATTTTAACAAAATCGCGTTATGTTAGATCCGTATTCCACCACCAGGGAGCGCACTGTATTCTTAACAAAAACATATCTGAACGAAACGCCTTCACGCAGTCTTTCCGTAGATACATGCGTCGGGATTGTGGCGTTCTTAACAAAGAACTATGTTAGTTCCGCATTCCACCACCAGGGATCGCACTCTATTCATAACAAAACTGGAGCGGAAGGAAAGTCCGTTAAACATCCTATCAGTAGATATATTACTCGAGGTGGTGGCGGTCTTAAGCAAGAATTTAAGATGTTTGCACAAATTACTATTCGGAAATAGTGGTAACTAAACTTTTGACATTTTTATAATAATATGAAATCTGGAAGCGAACGAACGTCGAACCTGGTCCTCGCTGCTTACGGCACCGTATAGCAGGCGGGCTGCGCACGCGCTGCAAACTCTTTTTTAAAAGCCTTTCGCGCTCGAACGAAAGTCGAACCGGGTACCCGCTGCCTACAGCACCTTATAGCATAATCTTGTAAAAAAGCAATCTCGCTCGAACGAACCTCGAACCGGGTCCTCGCTGAATTTCGTTAAATTTAGATTTAACAAAACGCATTATGTTAGTTCTACATTCTACCACCAGGGAGCGCACACTATTTATAACAAAACTGTATCGGAATGAAAGTCCGTTAAACAACGTATCAGTAGATATGTTAAACACATCGTCTTGTTAGATTGCCTAATTTTAACAAAATCGCGTTATGTTAGTTCCGTATTCCATCACCAGGGAGCGCACTGTATTCTTAACAAAAACATATCTGAACGAAACGCCTTCACGCAACATTTCCGTAGATACATGAGTCAGGATGGTGGCGGTCTTAACCAAGAATTCTGTTAGTTCCACTTTCCACCACCAGGGAGCGCATTCTATTCATAACAAAACTGTGTCGGAAGGAAAGTCCGTTTAACAACCTATCAGTAGATATGTTACTCGAGGTGTTGGCGGACTTAAGCAAGAATTTAAGATATTTGCACAAATTACTATTCGGAAATAGTGGTAACTAAACTTTTGACATTTTTGTATTTAATAAGAAGAATATATCTCAATGTGTTATGAACTATCTTAATGTTTCAAGCAGATCGCCTTGTTATATTTCCTAAAATTAATTAAATCGCGTTATGTTAGTTCCACATTCTACCACCAGGGATCGCACTCTATTCATAACAAAACTGTATCGGAAGGAAACTCCGTTAAACAACCTATCAGTAGATATGTTAAACAGATCGCCTTGTTAGATTGCCTAATTTTAACAAAATCGCGTTATGTTAGTTCCGGATTCCACCACCAGGGAGCGCACTGTATTCTTAACAAATACATATCTGAACGAACGCCTTCACGCAACATTTCCATAGATAAATGGGTCGGGAAGGTGGCGGTCTTAACAAAAAATTATGTTAGTTCCACATTCCACCACCAGGGAGCGCACACTATTCATAACAAAACTGTATCGGAAGGAAAGTTCGTTAAACAACCTATCAGTAGATATGTTACTCGAGGTGGTGGCTGTCTGAAGCAAGAATTTAAGATATTTGCACAAATTACTATTCGGAAATAGTGGTAACTAAACTTTTGACGTTTTTTATTTAATAAGTAACATATATCTCAACGTGTTATGAACTATCTTAAAGTTTAAAGCAGATCGCCTTGTTTTATTTCCTAATTTTAACAAAATCGCATTATGTTAGTTCCGCATTCTACGACCAGGGAGCGCACTGTATTTTTAACCAAAACATATCTGAACGAAACGCCTTTACGCAACTTTTCCGTAGATACATGGGTCGGGATGGTGGCGGTCTTAACAAAGAATTCTGTTAGTTTCACATTCCACCACCAGGGAGCGGACACTATTCATAGCAAAAGTGTATCTGAACGAAACTGTGTTAAAAAACCTATCAGTGGATATGTTACTCGAGTTGGTGGCGGTCTTAAGCTAGAAATTAAGAAACTTGCTAAAATTACTATTCGGAAATAGTGGTAACTAAAAATTTGACATTTTTATATTTAATAAGTAGCATATATCTGAGGACTCCCTTAAGAAAGGGTATTTAAAAAGGTCATAAAAGCTAATTTTTTAAAAAAGAAATCCAGCACCCCTCCCCGTCTGACTAAAAAGGATCCAAAACGCACCTCATTGTCCATTACACATACAGATTAAGTAAATAATAATGTATTACCTCCTGAGACAATATTTTCTTCAACTTTTAAGGAAATACGTTGTTGGCATTGCTGCAATTGAATACCACTGCCTAAATTTTTTTCCAAAACGCACCTCATTGTCCACTACAAATCAGATTAATAAACTAATAATTAATATCTCAGCAGCTATTTAAGCTATCACGCACCGAAATTATCCTATAGCGGACGAAGCAACTATAATGCGAGCTAACTGGGATATTTAATCAAATTTATTTCCCGCCAAACAGATTAATTAAATAATAATTAATATCTCAGCTTCTAATTAACCAATCTCTTTGAACTGGCTATGTATGGAATCTGCGACAGATTTCCCGTCCGGTTGTCAAAAAATTTTATCCAAAAATTTAATATTTAAAAAGTTTAAATTTCGTATTATATTATCCTAGTATCCAAAACCGTAAAACGCCATGATGTCTACAGCTGCTTCTCGGGAAAATGAAATCTCTTTTCATTGTCTTTTCAAATAAATAAATTAAATTTTTATCCATCGATTTTTGGTGGATTTTTTGCGTTATACCCAACGCAGAAATATGAAATTTATACCAAATTGAGGTAGATTTTTTTTCGCGTGTTTCTACACCTTTTACGAATATCTCGGACCATTAGATCGGGAGATTGGATTTCGCTTTTTAAATTTCCACTTCATTTTCATTATCTCCGTATCCGCTAGCCTCGACAGATAAAATGGGGTTCAGGTTTTGTGAATCCTCCAATGGTAGTGCTCCGAAGCTAGCCTCGCGAAGAGGGTCCAATTGTAGTCAGACTGCTGCTTTCGGATAAAAAAGATTCATTTTTCCTTCGACAATGAGTCGTTAATTAGCTAATTGCGTCCGTAATTACGATATATAATAATAACGTATTTTCTCGTATAATAATAACGTATTTCCGTAATAACGTATTTCTCGAAACCGCAAACACCGGGTGTTCGAGAAAACGGCGGTGCGAATCGACATATCATAAGACGCTCTGCGTGGCCCGGGAGCGAAGGAGTTCCGGTCACAAGGGCGAATGTTACACACATACATACAGACAGACAGACGTTTACGGACATTAATAGTATTGACTAGCTGGCTTCGCCCGCTAGCGGGCCCCTCGTTTTCATGAACCACTCCTCTTCACGATTCCCTCCTTTTTTATAAAATCTCGAAGCGAACGAAATTCGACCAGTGTCCCCGCTGCCTACGGCACCGTATAGCAGGCGTGCTGCGCACGCACTCATACCCCTCCTTTTTATGAACCTCTAACAATATGAAATCTGGAAGCGAACGAACGTCGAACCAGGTTCCATGTGCCTACGGCACCGTATAGCAGGCGTGCTGCGCACGCACTGCAAAATCTTCTAAAAAAGGCAATCTCGCTCAAACGAAAATCCAACCGGGTCCGCGCTGACTACGGTACCGTATAGCAGGCGTGCTGCGTAAGCCTGCAAAATCTTGTACAAAAGGCAATCTCGCTCGAACGAACCTAGACCCGGGTCCCCGCTGCCTACGGCACCGTATAGGAGGCGTGCTACGCACGCACTGCAAACTCTTTAACAAAGCGTATCGCGCTCGAACAAAAGTCGAACCGGGTTCCCGATGTCTTCGGCACCGTATTCCAGGCGTGCTGCGCACGCACTGCAAAAATTTTAAAAAAGTCTTTCGCTATAACGAAAGTCGAATGCCTAATTTTAACAAAATCGCGTTATGTTAGTTCCGTATTCCACCACCTGGGAGCGCACTGTATTCTTAACAAAAACATATCTGAACGAACGCGTTCACTCAACCTTTCAGTAGATACATGGGTCGGGATGGTGGCGGTCTTAACCAAGATTTCTGTTAGTTCCACTTTCCACCACCAGGGAGCGCACTCTATTCATAACAAAAGTGTGTCGGAAGGAAAGTCCGTTAAACAACCGATCAGTAGATATGTTACTCGAGGTGGTGGCGGTCTTAAGCAAGAATTTAAGATATTTGCGCAAATTACTATTCGGAAATAGTGGTAACTAAACTTTGGACATTTTTATATTTAATAAGTAGCATATATATCAATGTGTCAGCAGATTGCCTTGTTATAATTCCCAAATTTAACAAAATCGTGTTATGTTAGTTCCAAGTTCTACCACCAGGGAACGCACTCTATTTATAACGAAACTGTATCGGAAGAAAAGTCCGTTAAAAACCTATCAGTAGATATGTTAAACAGATCGCCTTGTTAGATTGCTTAATTTTAACAAAATCGCGTTATGTTAGATCCGTATTCCACCACCAGGGAGCGCACTGTATTCTTAACAAAAACATATCTGAACGAAACGCCTTCACGCAGTCTTTCCGTAGATACATGCGTCGGGATTGTGGCGTTCTTAACAAAGAACTATGTTAGTTCCGCATTCCACCACCAGGGATCGCACTCTATTCATAACAAAACTGGAGCGGAAGGAAAGTCCGTTAAACATCCTATCAGTAGATATATTACTCGAGGTGGTGGCGGTCTTAAGCAAGAATTTAAGATGTTTGCACAAATTACTATTCGGAAATAGTGGTAACTAAACTTTTGACATTTTTATAATAATATGAAATCTGGAAGCGAACGAACGTCGAACCTGGTCCTCGCTGCTTACGGCACCGTATAGCAGGCGGGCTGCGCACGCGCTGCAAACTCTTTTTTAAAAGCCTTTCGCGCTCGAACGAAAGTCGAACCGGGTACCCGCTGCCTACAGCACCTTATAGCATAATCTTGTAAAAAAGCAATCTCGCTCGAACGAACCTCGAACCGGGTCCTCGCTGAATTTCGTTAAATTTAGATTTAACAAAACGCATTATGTTAGTTCTACATTCTACCACCAGGGAGCGCACACTATTTATAACAAAACTGTATCGGAATGAAAGTCCGTTAAACAACGTATCAGTAGATATGTTAAACACATCGTCTTGTTAGATTGCCTAATTTTAACAAAATCGCGTTATGTTAGTTCCGTATTCCATCACCAGGGAGCGCACTGTATTCTTAACAAAAACATATCTGAACGAAACGCCTTCACGCAACATTTCCGTAGATACATGAGTCAGGATGGTGGCGGTCTTAACCAAGAATTCTGTTAGTTCCACTTTCCACCACCAGGGAGCGCATTCTATTCATAACAAAACTGTGTCGGAAGGAAAGTCCGTTTAACAACCTATCAGTAGATATGTTACTCGAGGTGTTGGCGGACTTAAGCAAGAATTTAAGATATTTGCACAAATTACTATTCGGAAATAGTGGTAACTAAACTTTTGACATTTTTGTATTTAATAAGAAGAATATATCTCAATGTGTTATGAACTATCTTAATGTTTCAAGCAGATCGCCTTGTTATATTTCCTAAAATTAATTAAATCGCGTTATGTTAGTTCCACATTCTACCACCAGGGATCGCACTCTATTCATAACAAAACTGTATCGGAAGGAAACTCCGTTAAACAACCTATCAGTAGATATGTTAAACAGATCGCCTTGTTAGATTGCCTAATTTTAACAAAATCGCGTTATGTTAGTTCCGGATTCCACCACCAGGGAGCGCACTGTATTCTTAACAAATACATATCTGAACGAACGCCTTCACGCAACATTTCCATAGATAAATGGGTCGGGAAGGTGGCGGTCTTAACAAAAAATTATGTTAGTTCCACATTCCACCACCAGGGAGCGCACACTATTCATAACAAAACTGTATCGGAAGGAAAGTTCGTTAAACAACCTATCAGTAGATATGTTACTCGAGGTGGTGGCTGTCTGAAGCAAGAATTTAAGATATTTGCACAAATTACTATTCGGAAATAGTGGTAACTAAACTTTTGACGTTTTTTATTTAATAAGTAACATATATCTCAACGTGTTATGAACTATCTTAAAGTTTAAAGCAGATCGCCTTGTTTTATTTCCTAATTTTAACAAAATCGCATTATGTTAGTTCCGCATTCTACGACCAGGGAGCGCACTGTATTTTTAACCAAAACATATCTGAACGAAACGCCTTTACGCAACTTTTCCGTAGATACATGGGTCGGGATGGTGGCGGTCTTAACAAAGAATTCTGTTAGTTTCACATTCCACCACCAGGGAGCGGACACTATTCATAGCAAAAGTGTATCTGAACGAAACTGTGTTAAAAAACCTATCAGTGGATATGTTACTCGAGTTGGTGGCGGTCTTAAGCTAGAAATTAAGAAACTTGCTAAAATTACTATTCGGAAATAGTGGTAACTAAAAATTTGACATTTTTATATTTAATAAGTAGCATATATCTGAGGACTCCCTTAAGAAAGGGTATTTAAAAAGGTCATAAAAGCTAATTTTTTAAAAAAGAAATCCAGCACCCCTCCCCGTCTGACTAAAAAGGATCCAAAACGCACCTCATTGTCCATTACACATACAGATTAAGTAAATAATAATGTATTACCTCCTGAGACAATATTTTCTTCAACTTTTAAGGAAATACGTTGTTGGCATTGCTGCAATTGAATACCACTGCCTAAATTTTTTTCCAAAACGCACCTCATTGTCCACTACAAATCAGATTAATAAACTAATAATTAATATCTCAGCAGCTATTTAAGCTATCACGCACCGAAATTATCCTATAGCGGACGAAGCAACTATAATGCGAGCTAACTGGGATATTTAATCAAATTTATTTCCCGCCAAACAGATTAATTAAATAATAATTAATATCTCAGCTTCTAATTAACCAATCTCTTTGAACTGGCTATGTATGGAATCTGCGACAGATTTCCCGTCCGGTTGTCAAAAAATTTTATCCAAAAATTTAATATTTAAAAAGTTTAAATTTCGTATTATATTATCCTAGTATCCAAAACCGTAAAACGCCATGATGTCTACAGCTGCTTCTCGGGAAAATGAAATCTCTTTTCATTGTCTTTTCAAATAAATAAATTAAATTTTTATCCATCGATTTTTGGTGGATTTTTTGCGTTATACCCAACGCAGAAATATGAAATTTATACCAAATTGAGGTAGATTTTTTTTCGCGTGTTTCTACACCTTTTACGAATATCTCGGACCATTAGATCGGGAGATTGGATTTCGCTTTTTAAATTTCCACTTCATTTTCATTATCTCCGTATCCGCTAGCCTCGACAGATAAAATGGGGTTCAGGTTTTGTGAATCCTCCAATGGTAGTGCTCCGAAGCTAGCCTCGCGAAGAGTGTCCAATTGTAGTCAGACTGCTGCTTTCGGATAAAAAAGATTCATTTTTCCTTCGACAATGAGTCGTTAATTAGCTAATTGCGTCCGTAATTACGATATATAATAATAACGTATTTTCTCGTATAATAATAACGTATTTCCGTAATAACGTATTTCTCGAAACCGCAAACACCGGGTGTTCGAGAAAACGGCGGTGCGAATCGACATATCATAAGACGCTCTGCGTGGCCCGGGAGCGAAGGAGTTCCGGTCACAAGGGCGAATGTTACACACATACATACAGACAGACAGACGTTTACGGACATTAATAGTATTGACTAGCTGGCTTCGCCCGCTAGCGGGCCCCTCGTTTTCATGAACCACTCCTCTTCACGATTCCCTCCTTTTTTATAAAATCTCGAAGCGAACGAAATTCGACCAGTGTCCCCGCTGCCTACGGCACCGTATAGCAGGCGTGCTGCGCACGCACTCATACCCCTCCTTTTTATGAACCTCTAACAATATGAAATCTGGAAGCGAACGAACGTCGAACCAGGTTCCATGTGCCTACGGCACCGTATAGCAGGCGTGCTGCGCACGCACTGCAAAATCTTCTAAAAAAGGCAATCTCGCTCAAACGAAAATCCAACCGGGTCCGCGCTGACTACGGTACCGTATAGCAGGCGTGCTGCGTAAGCCTGCAAAATCTTGTACAAAAGGCAATCTCGCTCGAACGAACCTAGACCCGGGTCCCCGCTGCCTACGGCACCGTATAGGAGGCGTGCTACGCACGCACTGCAAACTCTTTAACAAAGCGTATCGCGCTCGAACAAAAGTCGAACCGGGTTCCCGATGTCTTCGGCACCGTATTCCAGGCGTGCTGCGCACGCACTGCAAAAATTTTAAAAAAGTCTTTCGCTATAACGAAAGTCGAATGCCTAATTTTAACAAAATCGCGTTATGTTAGTTCCGTATTCCACCACCTGGGAGCGCACTGTATTCTTAACAAAAACATATCTGAACGAACGCGTTCACTCAACCTTTCAGTAGATACATGGGTCGGGATGGTGGCGGTCTTAACCAAGATTTCTGTTAGTTCCACTTTCCACCACCAGGGAGCGCACTCTATTCATAACAAAAGTGTGTCGGAAGGAAAGTCCGTTAAACAACCGATCAGTAGATATGTTACTCGAGGTGGTGGCGGTCTTAAGCAAGAATTTAAGATATTTGCGCAAATTACTATTCGGAAATAGTGGTAACTAAACTTTGGACATTTTTATATTTAATAAGTAGCATATATATCAATGTGTCAGCAGATTGCCTTGTTATAATTCCCAAATTTAACAAAATCGTGTTATGTTAGTTCCAAGTTCTACCACCAGGGAACGCACTCTATTCATAACAAAACTGTCTTGGAAGGAAAGTCCGTTAAATAACCTATCAGTAGATATGTTAAACAGATCGCCTTCTTAGATTGCCTAATTTTAACAAAGTAGCGTTAAGTTAGTTCCGTATTCCACCACCAGGGAGCGCACTGTATTCTTAAAAAAACATATCTGAACGAAACGCGTTCACGCAAACTTTCCGTAGATAAATGTGTCGGGATGGTGGCGGTCTTAACCAAGAATACTGTTAGTTCCACATTCCCCCACCAGGGAGCGCATTCTATTTATTCATAACAAAATTGTGTCGGAAGGAAAGTCCGTTAAACAACCTATCAGTAGATATGTCACTCGAGATGTTGGCGGTCTTTAGCAAGAATTTAAGATATTTGCACAATTTACTATTCGGAAATAGTGGTAACTGAACTTTTGACATTTTTATATTTAATAAGAAGCATATATCTCAATGTGTTATGAACTATCTTAATGTTTCAAGCAGATCGCCTTGTTATATTTCCTAAAATTAATTAAATCGCGTTATGCTAGTTCCACATTCTACCACCAAGGAGCGCACTCTATTAATAACAAAACTGGAGCGGAAAGAAAGTCCGTTAAACAACCTATCAGTAGATATATTGCTCGAGGTGGTGGCGGTCTTTAGCAAGAATTTAAGATATTTGCACAATTTACTATTCGGAAATAGTGGTAACTGAACTTTTGACATTTTTATATTTAATAAGAAGCATATATCTCAATGTGTTATGAACTATCTTAAAGTCGCAAGCAGATCGCCTTGTTATATTTCCTAAAATTAATTAAATCGCGTTATGTTAGTTCCACATTCTACCACCAGGGAGCGCACTCTATTCATAACAAAACTGTATCGGAAGGAAAGTCCATTAAACAGCATATCGGTAGATATGTTAAACAGATCGCCTTGTTAGATTGCCTAATTTTAACAAAATCGCGTTATGTTAGTTCCGTATTCCACCACCAGGGAGCGCACTGTATTCTTAAGAAAAACATATCTCAACGAAACGCCTTCACGCAACCTTTCCGTAGATACATGGGCCGGGATGGTGGCGGTCTTAACCAAGAATTCTATTAGTTCTACATTCTACCACCAGGGAGCGCACACTATTCATAACAAAACTGGAGCGGAAGGAAAGTTCGTTAACCAACCTATCAGTAGATATATTACCCGAGGTGGTGGCGGTCTTAAGCAAGAATTTAAGATATTTGCACAAATTACTACTCGGAAATAGTGGTAACTAAACTTTTGACATTTTTATATTTAATAAGTAGCATATATCTCAATGTGTTATGAACTATCTTAAAGTTTCAAGACACATCTACTTGTTATTTTTCCTAATTTTAACAAAATGGCGTTACGTTAGTTCCGCATTCCGCCGCCAGGGAGCGCACTCTATTCGTACCAAAAGCGTATCTGAAGGAAACTCCTTCACGCAACCTTTCCGTATATACGTGAGTCGTAATGGTGGCGTTATTTACCAAGAATTCTGTTAGTTCCGCATTCCACCACCAGGGAGCGCACACTATTCATAACAAAAGTGTATCTGAACGAAACTGTGTTAAAAACCTATCAGTGGATATGTTACTCTAGTTGGTGGCGGTCTTAAGCTAGAAATTAAGAAACTTGCTAAAATTACTAATCGGAAATAGTGGTAACTAAAAATTTGACATTTTTATATTTAATAAGTAGCATATATCTGAGGACTCCCTCAAGAAACGGTATCTAAAAAGGTCATAAAAGCTAATTTTTAAGAAAGAAGAACCAGCGCCCCTCCCCGTTTGCCTAAAAAGGATCCAAAACGCACCCCATTATCCTCTACACATACAGATTCATTAAATAAAAATTAATATCGCAACTTACAAATAAGCTATCACGCACAGAAATTATCCGATAACAATGTGTTATAAACTGTCTTAATGTTTCAAGCAGATCGCCTAGTTATATTTCCTAAAATTAATTAAATCGCGTTATGTTAGTTCCACATTCTACCACCAGGGAGCGTACTCTATTCGTAACAAAACTGAATCGGAAGGAAAGTCCGTTAAACAACCTATCAGTAGACATGTTAAACAGATCGCCTTGTTAGATTGCATAATATTAACAAAATCGCGTTATGTTAGTTCCGGATTCCACCACCAGGGAGCGCACTGTATTCTTAACAAATACATATCTGAACGAAACGCCTTCACGCAACCTTTCCATAGATAAATGGGTCGGGAAGGTGGCGCTCTTAACAAAGAATTCTGTTAGTTCCACATTCCACCACCAGGGAGCGCACTCTATTCATAACAAAACTGTGTCGAAAGAAATGTCCGTTAAACAACCTACCAGTAGATATGTTACTCGAGGTTGTTGCCGTCTTAAGCAAGAATTTAAGATATTTCCACAAATTACTATTCTGAAATAGTTGTAACTAATCTTGTGACATTTTTATATTTAACAAGTAGCATATATATCAATGTGCTATGAACTGTCTTAAAGTTTCAAGCAGATCGCCTTGTTATAATTCCTAAATTTAACAAAATCGCTTTATGTTAGTTCCACATACTACCACCAGGGAGCGCACACTATTCATAACAAAACTGTATCGGAAGGAAAGTCCGTTAAACAACATATCAGTAGATATGTTACTCGAGGTGGTGGCGGTCTGAAGCAAGAATTTAAGATATTTGCACAAATTACTATTCGGAAATAGTGGTAACTAAACTTTTGACGTTTTTTTATTTAATAAGTAGCATATATCTCAACGTGTTATGAACTATCTTAAAGTTTAAAGCAGATCGCCGTGTTATATTTCCTAATTTTAACAAAATCGCGTTATGTTAGTTCCGCATTCTACCACCAGGGAGCGCACTGTATTCTTAACCAAAACATATCTGAACGAAACGCCTTTACGCAACCTTTCCGTAGATACATGGGTCGGGATGGTGGCGGTCTTAACAAAGAATTCTGTTAGTTCCACATTCCACCACCAGGGAGCGCACTCTATTCATAACAAAAGCGTATCTGAACGAAACTGTGTTAAAAAACCTATCAGTGGATATGTTACTCGAGTTGGTGGCGGTCGTAAGCTAGAAATTAAGAAACTTGCTAAAATTACTATTCGGAAATAGTGGTAACTAAAAATTTGACATTTTTATATTTAATAAGTAGCATATATCTGAGGACTCCCTCAAGAAAGGGTATCTAAAAAGGTCATAAAAGCTAATTTTTTAAAAAAGAAATCCAGCACCCCTCCCCGTCTGCCTAAAAAGGATCCAAAACGCACCTTATTGTCCATTACACATACAGATTAAATAAATAATAATGTATTACCCCCTGAGACAATATTTTCTTCAACTCTTAAGGAAATACATTGGCATTACTGCAATTGAATACCACTGCCTAAATTTTTTCCAAAACGCACCTCATTGTACACTACAAATCAGATTAATAAACTAATAATTAATATCTCAGCTGCTAATTAAGCTATCACGCACTGAAATTATCGTATAGCGGGCGAAACAACTATAATGCGAGCTAACTGGGATATTTAATCAAATGTATTTCCCGCCAAATAGATTAATTAAATAATAATTAATATCTCAGCTTCTAATTAACCAATCTCTTTGAACTGGGTATGTATGGAATCTGTTCGGACCTTGTGCGCATGCCGAACGAGCTCCGTAGCTTTGCGGTCATGTGACCCAGTTCAGTTGTGGCTTAGCTGCCATTGCGGCACGTTGTGTATTCGAGCGGGTCTTTTCCCCAAGTATATAGTTGTTCTTTAGCTGCCATTTCGGCACATTGTGTATTCGAGCGGGTGTTTTCCCCAAGTATAGTATGTTGTTCTTGAGCTGCCATTGTGGCACATTATGCTATAGCGGGTCTTATCCCCAATTATTCTGTTGCTTATAGCGGGAGTATTCCCCAAAAGATGTTTTATGAACGTCACTTGTTCTAACAGCGGGTTATCACCCCAAAGTCACCTCATCATTCTACATGTTTTTCAGTGTTTGTGATTGTTTGTAACATTTGTGTGCTGTGTGATATAAAAATGTGAAAAAGAAAACTATTTGTCTTCAATCTTAAAGTTACACACAGTATTCACATAGATTGTAGTGGTCCGTCGATTTCGCAGCGAAATAGCTGCTATGGAAAAATTAAATAGAACAAAAGGTGCTCTAAAAGGCGCTATAACGAAATTAGAAAATTTCGTAAAAGATAATACAGACGAAATTAATTACTCGAGTACCGAGCTCGAAATAAAGATTCGAAAATTACCTGAACTTCAAGCAAAAGTATCGGAAATACGGGATAAATATTATGATATCCCTGATATTAAGGACTTACCAGAAATCGAAAACGAGTTAGATGAACTCGAAGATCGTCTCGAGAAACTTGAGGTAAGTCTCAACATATTTCTTAAAAATCTTAAAGTTTCTGAAATAAATGTGCATGCTGATAGTATTGAATCTATAAGTTCGAATAATATTAAAGTTAAGTTACCTGAAATCCCACTACCAACATTCAATGGTAAATATGAAGAGTGGTCAATCTTTAAAGTACAATTTACAAATTTAATTATAAATAATGCTCAGTTAAATGACGCTCAGAAGCTGTTTTATTTGCGAGCATCGCTAAAAAATGAAGCAAAACAACTAGAGAGCCCAGACGATTCCTTTCATTCATTGTTTACAGCACTTACTGAAAGATTCGAAAATCAACGTTTGCTCATTGACACTCATTTATCGGCCATAATTAATTATGAAAAAATACATTACGAGTCTTCTAAAGAATTGAGATCCTTTATTGATTGTGTAAATAAAAATTTGAGGGCCTTAAAAGTATTACAATATGAACAAAACAATCTGTCTGATGCTATCCTTATCAATATTATATTGCAAAAGGTAGATAAGGAATCTCGAAAATTATTTGAATATTCGATTAAAAAATCAGAATACCCGCAATTTAATGAATTAATGTCATTTTTGGAAAACCGCAGTTCTACGTTAGAAAGCGTAAATAGATACTCTGCTTCAAAACCCTTAAACAAAAACATTCCTCTTTCGAACAAACAAAAAAATTTCATGCTAAATTCGAATGATAAATCGAATGGAAAAACTTGTATTCTGTGTAAATTGGCCTTTCATAATTTGAACAAATGTTCTCAGTTTCTAAAAATGAATGTTTCTGAACGATACGATTTTGTGAAGAAAAATAAACTGTGTATTAATTGTTTGAATAATTCTCATTTCTTAAATTCTTGCATTTCAAAATATAATTGTAATACCTGTGGATTGCGACACAGCCCATTGCTTCATCGAGATAAAAAAAATAAATCCATAAATGAATTGGCTTCCCCCCAAATTTCCTCCCCTCTTGCAGGTGCGGTAAATAGTGAAACAGAAAACATTTCGTTAAATAATGAGTCTTTAAAGACCTTGAATAATATAAGTAAAGAAAGAAAATCAATTTTATTGAGTACATGCTTTGTTTTTATAGAAGATAATTTCGGAAATAAACGAAGGTTTAGAGTCATTTTGGATAATGCTAGCAATGTCAATATTTTAACTAAGGATTGCGCTGACATGCTGAAATTTAAAAAAAGGATAATTAATGTACCCGTTACAGGATTAAACGGTTATACTTATAATGTAAAAAATAAAATTTCGAGTGTAATTACAAACGAAGATGGCTCTTTCAGGGAGAATATAGATTTCTTAATTGTTCCCAAAATCACGGATGTAATTCCATCAAAGCAATTAAATGTATCGGACATTAATTTACCGAATATTGTGGAATTGGCAGACCCCACATTTTTCAAACCGGGAAAAGTTCAGGCATTGGTTGGCGCTGAATTATTTTATAGAATTTTAAAGCATAATTCAGTTAAGATAAATGATAAACTTTTTCTGCAAGACACTGTTTTTGGATGGATCCCAACTGGGGCGCTAGAGGAGAACACGCAAACAAACAATATTACTATGTGCAATTTCGTTAGAGATTTCGATGAAATAAATGATAATTTAAAACAATTCTGGGAGCTTGAGTCTATAGGCATAAAACATGATGATCCGAAAATATCGGAAACTGATCAAGCACAACAAATATTCGATAAAACTGTCAAATTTGTAGGCGATCGTTATGAAGTTCAGTTACCGTGGAAAAAAGACTGGAAGGATTTAAATGATAATTTTAATGTTGCGAAACAGCGTTTGGAAGGTCTAAAAAGAAAATTTTATCGAAACCCAGAGCTTTTTCGACAATATTCTGAAATAATCACGGAATATTTAAAGCAAGGAATTATAGAGCAGGTGCAAGAAAATGAACCTGTTTTAGACAGGGCAGTTTATTATTTGCCCCATCATGCGGTCTGTAAAGAAGATAAACTTACTACAAAGGTCCGAATCGTCTTCGATGCCAGCTCTCATGATAACAATGATTTGTCCCTTAATGATTGTTTATGGCCCGGCACCAACTTAAATCCACTTCTATTTGATATTTTAATCCACTTCAGATTATACGAAATTGCCTTTTCTTCTGATATCGAGAAGGCGTTCCTTCAAATCTCACTAGCTGAAAAAGATCGGGATTCTGTTCGTTTTCTGTGGTATGATGATGGTTTAAAATCTTTCAAGGTCTTCAGATTCAAACGTGTTATTTTTGGAGTCAATGCCTCTCCATTCCTCCTATCTGCTACCATAAAGGAGCACATCAAGCGGTTTACGAACCTACACCCAAGAACTGTTCACCTACTCGATAAATATATTTATGTGGACGATTTTATATCTGGCGAAGATACGCTGCAAGAAGCTCTTGATGTTTCCCTGAATGCTAACAAAATAATGTCTGAAGCAGGAATGATTCTTCGAAAATGGATAACAAATGATGAAGCGTTACTGCAGTGCTGGCAAAAGGAAGGTTTAAATATTCAAGCAGAACATGCTGCAATAAGCCTAGGAAGCAATCTAAGCAAGGTATTAGGAATGTCCTGGAAAACAGAAGAAGATTGTCTGACATTCGAAGTCAAAAGTTTAATAGAATTCTTGTCATCGCAAAAAAGCTCAAAACGTCTACTATTGCAAGCAGCTGGTAAAATCTTCGATCCGTTAGGCATGCTGACGCCATTCACCATTAGAATAAAATGCCTGTTCCAAGAACTATGGCTAAAGAAGACAGCATGGGATGAACAGTTACCAACTAATGTGCACGAAAAATGGTTAAAGTGGCTCGAAGAACTTCCAAATTTAGCAGAATTAAAAATTCCGAGGAAAATTCTTGGTTGCTTGAATCAAGTAATAGCTGTAGAAATACACGCCTTTTCTGATGCTAGTAAAATAGCGTATGGATCTGCAATTTATCTGAGAATAAAAAGAGAGAGTGGTGTGGAAGTCAATCTCGTGACTTCAAAGAGTCGTGTTGCACCGATAAAGGAGATAACTCTGCCTCGGCTAGAACTTCTCGGAGCCTTACTAAGTGCAAGACTGACCAATAAAGTAAAACCCATCCTAGATCAAAAATCACATCGAAGGTGTACTATTGGACAGATTCCAAAATAACCTTATTCTGGATCAAAGGATCATCAAAGCGATGGAAGCAGTTTGTGGCTAACCGTGTCATAGAGATTAATGCACTTTCAGATTCGAATTCTTGGTATCACTGCTCTAGCAAGGACAATCCTGCCGATCTCTTGACCAGAGGTGCGAGTGTTAATTCTCTTGTAGAGAATCCAATGTGGTTTAGGGGACCAAAATTCCTAGCAGCTGATGACTTAGTGACTGAGCAAGAAACTATTTCTGTGCCAGAAACAGATTATTTTCCCGAGACTAAATCAAAATATAAAAATAACTGTAATGATTTCAATTCTAATATTTCTCTTTCTCTTTTCAGGAATCCTGAAGAAGTATATTTTTTCTCAACATAAGTGGTAAATACTATAGTATTCTTCGCATACTGGCATATGTTTATAGGTTTTTTCACAATTGCAAATGCAAGTTAGCAGACCGGCGCAGAGGCAGCCTCACAACCCCAGAAATAAAAAATTCAGAAGTTTCTCTAATTAGATTAGTACAAAATGCATAATTTCAGGAAGAGATTAAGGGTTTAAAACAGGAATCAAGGGTTCCCCCTTCCAGTAAAATTAAATGTTTATCCCCCTTTTTGGATCAAGATAATATCTTAAGAGTTGGCGGTAGGTTGGAAAATTCAGATTTAAACTTTGATAAGAAGCATCAAATCATTTTGCCGAAAGGCCATAAGCTCACAAAACTCATATTTGAGCATTTTCACAGGAAGTATTTTCATATTGGTCCCCAAACTTTAATCCATTACGTACGAATGCGGTTTTGGCCCGTAAGTGGAAAAAATTTAGCGCGAAAAGTAGTGCATGATTGCGTTGTCTGTTTTAGGAACAACCCAGTTACTGCTAAACAAATCATGGGTGACCTCCCATCGGAAAGAGTAACTCCAAATTTTACGTTTAACCATACAGGAGCCGATTTTTGCGGCCCTTTTGAGATTAAATATAAAAATCAAAGAAAAGGGATTTTTCATAAGGTTTATGTCGCGATTTTCGTTTGCTTAGTAACAAAGGCTATTCATTTAGAAATAGTAACGGATCTAACTTCTGATGCGTTTATCGCCGCACTTAAACGCTTTGTTTCAAGGCGAGGGAAATGCGCTTCTATTATGACAGACAATGCTACGAATTTTAGGGGTGCTAAATCAGAATTGCAAAAACTTCATGAGTTAGTCCGTAGACCGGATGAAAAATTAGCTAATTACCTTACTTCAGAAGCTATTGAATGGAAGTTCATTCCTCCTAGATCGCCCAACTTTGGTGGTTTATGGGAGGCTGGTGTAAAATCTTTCAAGTATTATCTTAAACGAACATTAAAAGGTGCTAGATTGACTATGGAAGAATTCCAAACAGTCACCACCCAAATCGAAGGGGTACTAAATTCGCGTCCCTTAACTCCGTTATCGACCGATATAAATGATTTTAATGCATTGACACCAGGCCATTTCCTAATTGGTCGGCCTATCGATGCCATTCCAGAACCTCAGTTGATTGATATCACAGAATCGAGATTATCTAGGTGGCAGAGAATCACTAAATTCGTCCAATTAATTTGGAGAAATTGGCAATTAAATTACTTGAGTCATCTCCAAAATCGTTCAAAATGGCAGGTAAAAGGGGAAAACATCAAACCAGGGGCGATGGTAGTCATAAAGGAGGACAATTTACCTCCCTGTAAGTGGATGCTAGGACGAATCTTAGAGGTTATACCAGGAAAGGATGGTAATGTTAGGGTTGCAAAGGTTAAAACAGCCTCAAATATCTTTCTTAGATCCATATCTAGATTGTGTGTCTTGCCCATTAATGAAACCTAATGTACATACCTTTTCTCATTGTCTACTTATTTTAAAGTGCACCTAAGATTTACATGTTATTTTACATTCAACTTTTCTTAAGAACAATATAGAACTATTTTTAGAAAAGAGCTTAAATTTTGTAACAAAGAATTTAATTTTATTGTATTGTATAGTCCTTGTTATTGCAACTTATTATTATTGTATTTGTATTGTAATATTATTTTATGGTATTGGTATTTTATTTAGTTCTTGTATTTATACTGTATTTTTAATATTTTGAATGTGCTACGCACATTGCAACGCGGGGCGGCATGTTCGGACCTTGTGCGCATGCCGAACGAGCTCCGTAGCTTTGCGGTCATGTGACCCAGTTCAGTTGTGGCTTAGCTGCCATTGCGGCACGTTGTGTATTCGAGCGGGTCTTATCCCCAAGTATATAGTTGTTCTTTAGCTGCCATTTCGGCACATTGTGTATTCGAGCGGGTGTTTTCCCCAAGTATAGTATGTTGTTCTTGAGCTGCCATTGTGGCACATTATGCTATAGCGGGTCTTATCCCCAATTATTCTGTTGCTTATAGCGGGAGTATTCCCCAAAAGATGTTTTATGAACGTCACTTGTTCTAACAGCGGGTTATCACCCCAAAGTCACCTCATCATTCTACATGTTTTTCAGTGTTTGTGATTGTTTGTAACATTTGTGTGCTGTGTGATATAAAAATGTGAAAAAGAAAACTATTTGTCTTCAATCTTAAAGTTACACACAGTATTCACATACAGAATCTGCGACAGATTTCCTGTCCGGTTGTCAAAAAATTTTATCCAAAAATTTAATATTTAAAATGTTTAAATTTCGTATTATATTATCCTAGTATCCAAAACCGCAAAGCGCCATGATGTCTACAGCTGCTTCTCGGAAAAATGAAATCTCTTTTCATGGTCTTTTCAAATAAAGAAATTAAATTTTTATCGATCGATTTTTAGTGGATTTTTTGCGTTATACCCAACGCAGGAACATGAAATTTATACCAAAATAAAGTAGATTTTTTTTTCGCGTGTTTCTATACCTTTTACGAATTTCTAGGATCATTAGTTCGGGAGATTCGAATTGGCTTTTTAAATGTCTACTACATTTTCATCATCTCGGCAACCGCTAGCCTCGCAGATAAAATCGGGGTGCAGGTTTCGTCAATCCTCCAATGGTAGTGCTCCGAAAGCTAGCCTCGCAAAGAGGGTCCCATTGTAGTCAGGATTGCTGATTTTGGATAAAAAGATTCAATTTTGAAAGGTTTTTACTTCGACAATGAGTCGTTAATTAGCTAATTGCGTCCGTAATTAAGGCGGGATTTTCTCGAAACCGCAAACACCGTGTGTCCGAGAAAACAGCGGTGCGAATCGACATATCATAAGACGATCAGCGTGGCCCGGGAGCGAAGGAGTTCCGGGCGTCGCCTGTGAGAAAAGTAGTTCCGGCGACACGGGCGAGTGTTACCAACATACAGACAGACGTTTACGGACATTAATAGTAGTAGAGATGATAATGCAAAGAAATCCTATATTTTTTCATATTTCCTTAAATATCTCGGCTCCTATTGGTCGGAGAGCTTAGATCTCGCGCCAAAAGTAGCTCCGAAGCACCCAAGCAAACTTTTCCCCGCGATTATTTTGCCGTCTTCCAATTTCCTCTAACTGTATTAGGGGCCCGGGTAGGGCCCCTTTAAAATATTTTTCCTAGTAATTTCAGCAATTATGTTAAATTATTGGTTAAGACCGCCACCCTCCTGATTCATGTATCTATGGAAAGGTTGTGTGAAGGAGTTTCGTTCAGATACGCTTTCGTTAAGATTAGAGTGCGCTCCCTGGTGGTGGAATATGGAACTAACATAACACGATATAGCTAAAATTAGGAAATCTAACAATGCGATCTGTTTGAAACATTGAGATAGTTCATAACACTTAATAAAAAGAACTTTCCGTAGATACATGGGTCGGGAGGGTGGCGGTCCTAACCAATATTTTCAGAAATTTAGAAAAATGCTCCCCTAGGGGGGTGAAAAGGGGGAGGATGAGAACCGAAGATGCATAACTTGAATCAGCCTTAACAGACCTTTCCTATGATATATCACATGGCGGGTAACAGATAAATACAGAAAAGTGGGGGGTAATTGGGGGGATGGACACCGGAGATGCATAAACATAGTAGCAAGAGCGGGGACCAACTGGGCTCGTGATGTCCAACAGTTTGATATGAAACATCGCTGAGTTAAGTCAAAACCAGAAGAAGTTGCAAAAGTTAACCCGTTATGGGCACGCTGAGAGGGGGAGGGGGGAAGAGAAAGATGGGGAAAAACTGGGCTCGTGATGCCCAACAGTTTGATGAGAACTCTCTCTGAGGCGGAACTTCCTACTTATAGGAGCAAAAATCACCGAGCTATTGTCTTTTGAAAAAAAATGTTTGCAAAAATTTGCTTTTTTGGCCATAACTTTCTGGAAAGACCTCGAAAAGCTTAGTTAACATGATTTTCAGGTCGGAAATTTTAATACCTTTAATTTAAGGTGTATTATGTGGGGGGTATTAGCTCAAATTAAAAAGTTCAATAAAAACGGCCATAACTTTATGATCCTGCCTCGTAAGTCTAAGCTTGCATGTTATACAGTTCGGAATTTACTTAACATTTATTTTAAGGTGTATGTTGAGGGGGTGCGTGGGAAATTTAATGATGTCGAGTCTCAGATTCAATTTTGAAAGGATTTTCCATCGATTATGAGTTGTTAATTAGCTAATGACGTCCGTAATTACGGCCGGATTTTCTCGAAACCACAAAGTCCGTTTTTCTCGGAAAATGGCGGCCCGAATCGACATATAATAAGACCCTCTGCGTCGCCTGTGAGAAAAGTAGTTCCGGCGACACGGGCGAGTGTTACCAACATACAGACAGACGTTTACGGACATTAATAGTAGTAGAGACTAGCTGGCTTCGCCCGCTAGCGGGCCCCTCCTTTTTTATAAAATCTCGAAAGAACGTAACATGCCTGCGAACGAACCTCGAACCTGAAAAATCGCGTTCGAACGAAAGTCGAACCGGGTCCCCGCTGCCTTCGGCACCGTATAGCTGCGCACGAACTACAAACTCTTTTAAAAAAGCCTTTCGTTGTAACGAAAGTCGAACCTGGTCCTCGCTGCCTACGGCACCATATAGCAGGCGTGCTGCGCACGCACTGCAAACACTTTTTAAAAAGCCTTTCGCTATAACTAAAGTTGAACCTGGTCCTCGCTGCCTACGGGACCTTATAGCAGGCGTGCTGCAAACTCTTTTTAAAAAGCCTTTCGCTATAACTAAAGTTGAACCTGGTCCTCGCTGCCTACGGGACCTTATAGCAGGCGTGCTGCAAACTATTTTTAAAAAGCCTATCGCGCAATAACGAAAGTCCAACCTGGTTCACGCTACATTTTTTTATACTTTTCTTATGTGTTATAAACTGTCTTAAACTTTTAAACAGATCGCCTTGTTAGATTTCTTAATTTAAATGGAATCGCGGTCTGTTAGTTCCACATTCCACCACCAGGGAGCGCAGTGTATTCTTAGCAAAACTGTATCTGACTGAAAGTCCGTTAAACAACCTATCAGTAGATGTAGAGATGATAATGCAAAGAAATCCTATATTTTTTCATATTTCCTTAAATATCTCGGCTCCTATTGGTCGGAGAGCTTAGATCTCGCGCCAAAAGTAGCTCTGCGCCACCCAAGCAAACTTTTCCCCGCGATTATTTTGCCGTCTTCCAATTTCCTCTAACTGTATTAGGGGCCCGGGCAGGGCCCCTTTAAAATATTTTTCGTAGTAATTTCAGCAATTATGTTAAATTATTGGTTAAGACCGCCACCCTCCTGATCCATGTATCTATGGAAAGGTTGTGTGAAGGAGTTTCGTTCAGATACGCTTTCGTTAAGATTAGAGTGCGCTCCCTGGTGGTGGAATATGGAACTAACATAACACGATATAGCTAAAATTAGGAAATCTAACAATGCGATCTGTTTGAAACTTTGAGATAGTTCATAACACTTAATAAAAAGAACTTTCCGTAGATACATGGGTCGGGAGGGTGGCGGTCCTAACCAATATTTTAAGAAATTTAGAAAAATGCTCCCCTAGGGGGGTGAAAAGGGGGAGGATGAGAACCGAGGATGCATAACTTGAATCAGCCTTCACAGACCTTTCCTATGATATATCACATGGCGGGTAACAGATAAATACAGAAAAGTGGAGGGGAATTGGGGCGATGGACACTGGAGATGCATAAACATAGTAGCAAGAAAGGGGACAAACTGGGCTCGTGATGTCCAACAGTTTGATATGAAACACCGCTGAGTTAAGTCAAAACCAGAAGAAGTTGCAAAAGTTAACCCGTTATGGGCACGCTGAGAGGGGGAGGGGGGAAGAGAAAGATGGGGAAAAACTGGGCTCGTGATGCCCAACAGTTTGATGAGAACTCTCTCTGAGGCGGAACTTCCTACTTATAGGAGCAAAAATCACCGAGTTATTGTCTTTTGAAAAAAAATGTTTGCAAAAATTTGCTTTTTTTGGCCATAACTTTCTGGAAAGACCTCGTAAAGCTTAGTTAACATGATTTTCAGCTCGGAAATTTTAATACCTTTAATTTAAGGTGTATTATGTGGGGGGTATTAGCTTAAATTGAAAAGTTCAATAAAAACGGCCATAACTTTATGATCCTGCCTCGTAAGTCTAAGCTTGCATGTTATACAGTTCGGAATTTACTTAACATTTATTTTAAGAGTTGTTAATTAGCTAATGACGTCCGTAATTACGGCCGGATTTTCTCGAAACCACAAAGTCCGTTTTTCTCGGAAAATGGCGGCCCGAATCGACATATAATAAGACTCTCTGCGTTGCCTGTGAGAAAAGTAGTTCCGGCGACACGGGCGAGTGTTACCAACATACAGACAGACGTTTACGGACATTAATAGTAGTAGAGAAGAGATGATAATGCAAAGAAATCCTATATTTTTTCATATTTCCTTAAATATCTCGGCTCCTATTGGTCGGAGAGCTTAGATCTCGCGCCAAAAGTAGCTCCAAAGCACCCAAACAAACTTTTCCCCGCGATTATTTTGCCGTCTTCCAATTTCCTCTAACTGTATTAGGGGCCCGGGTAGGGCCCTTTAAAATATTTTTCGTAGTAATTTCAGCAATTATGTTAAATTATTGGTTAAGACCGCCACCCTCCTGATCCATGTATCTATGGAAAGGTTGTGTGAAGGAGTTTCGTTCAGATACGCTTTCGTTAAGATTAGAGTGCGCTCCCTGGTGGTGGAATATGGAACTAACAGAACACGATATAGCTAAAATTAGGAAATCTAACAATGCGATCTGTTTGAAACTTTGAGATAGTTCATAACACTTAATAAAAAGAACTTTCCGTAGATACATGGGTCGGGAGGGTGGCGGTCCTAACCAATATTTTAAGAAATTTAGAAAAATGCTCCCCTAGGGGGGTGAAAAGAGGGAGGATGAGAACCGAAGATGCATAACTTGAATCAGCCTTCACAGACCTTTCCTATGATATATCACATGGCGGGTAACAGATAAATACAGAAAAGTGGTGGGGGGGGGATTGGGGGGATGGACACCGGAGATGCATAAACATAGTAGCAAGAGGGGGGACAAACTGGGCTCGTGATGTCCAACAATTTGATATGAAACACCGCTGAGTTAAGTCAAAACCAGAAGAAGTTGCAAAAGTTAACCCGTTATGGGCACGCTGAGAGGGGGAGGGGGGAAGAGAAAGATGGGGAAAAACTGGGCTCGTGATGCCCAACAGTTTGATGAGAACTCTCTCTGAGGCGGAACTTCCTACTTATAGGAGCAAAAATCACCGAGTTATTGTCTTTTGAAAAAAAATGTTTGCAAAAATTTGCTTTTTTTGGCCATAACTTTCTGGAAAGACCTCGTAAAGCTTAGTTAACATGATTTTCAGCTCGGAAATTTTAATAACTTTAATTTAAGGTGTATTATGTGGGGGGTATTAGCTTAAATTGAAAAGTTCAATAAAAACGGTCGTAACTTTATGGTCGTGCCTCGTATGTGTAAGCTTGTATGTTATTCAGTTCGGAATTTATTTTACCTTTATTTTAAGGTGTATGTTGAGGGGGTGCGTGGGAAATTTAATGATGTCGAGTGTCAGATTCAATTTTGAAAGGATTTTCCATCGATTATGAGTTGTTAATTAGCTAATGACGTCCGTAATTACGGCCGGATTTTCTCGAAACCACAAAGTCCGTTTTTCTCGGAAAATGGCGGCCCGAATCGACATATAATAAGACCCTCTGCGTTGCCTGTGAGAAAAGTAGTTCCGGCGACACGGGCGAGTGTTACCAACATACAGACAGACGTTTACGGACATTAATAGTAGTAGAGAAGAGACAAGCATAGCTCGTAGGGGGCAGAGCCCCCTGATAAAATATAATAAAAGGAATTAAATAGTCTATTCATCATGTATACATTACTTGCAAAATTTGAGGCCAGTCAAAAACACCGTTTGGACGCTATCATGTTCAAACACACATGGGAAAAATAGACTAAGGAAATACCAACATACACACATGCTTACGCACATACATAGAGAATTGTTGTAAAAATAGGCAAAATGGATTCAGGGGGCTTCAAGAAGTAAAGATGTACCAAAATTTCACAGTCTTATTTTTCTTTTCCATGATTACAATCAAATTCCTTACACTGACCATAAAGTAATAATGCAATAATTTTCAGTGCTCTCAGTGAAAAACATGTATTTTATAACTATTTCTAAAATAAATAATGTAGCACAAATTCTATTAAAAATTTCGTTGCCTGAATTAGTGTCACTGAATTGCGAATTCTATTCCAAAAATATTCAGTCAAGAAATAAGATTTAAAATTTTTGAATTCTATATCTTTTATACCTATTTCAAGCTATTTAGTGTCTAAAAGAAACTAATTAAATTAATTTAAATATAATTTTTAAATTTAAATTTAATTTTTCAATCACTTTTCTCTGCAATTGAAAATGAAAAGAAAGATACAAAATAAAGTTTGCCTTGTGTGTGAAATAGACCCTAATGTTTGAAACTATGAGCGTCCCCCCACTTTTCCCCCCAGGACTACACCACTGGAAACAGCCATTATAAATGAAGTGTTAGGTGAAGATGAAAGAGCAGTCGTAAAAAGTTAGAACTTTGATTTTCTGGTCCAAATGAGGGAAAAAAATGGCCATAATTTTTTTTGAAAAAAAAAAAAAAAAAAAAAAAAGGCCATTTCCCCCCCCCCCCCCCCATTCGGACCAGAAAATCAGAGTTCAAACTTTTTACGACTGCTCTTTCGTCTTCACCTAACACTTCATTTATAATGGCTGTTTCATATAATGAAAGCCATCACTCCATCAGAAGAAAATAACTCGGTTAAGCGGGACACGGATAATCGGAACTCTACTGTATAAGCAAACACTGTAAACAGCCGGTAATACATGCGAATTCTTTTATGTGAACGAACTATAATTGCAACTAACGTCATATTCAATTTACGTAGTTCAGTATTTCATATTTTAAATTTTAAAATAAGTCGGTCATTAGAAAATTAGTAAAATTATCTTTGTAAATATACTTTGAGGAAGAAAAGGGGGGGGGGGGGGCGCCAAAATTCATGTTTGCCCCGGGCGCAAAAAAAGGCTAGTTTCGGCCCTGACGATGGGGGGGGGGGGACATGCCCCTCCAGAAACCCCTAGCACTCTTTTGCATAAAAGCACTTTTTCTAAAAGAAAATAAATCACCAATCTTAATTATGTTAAATTAAATTGTTTCGCAGACAGCATATGTTAATTCTTTGAAAAGCTTTGGCGCATTAGAAACCATTTGGCGCCATTCTTTCTGCGTGAGATGATAAATGAATGGCAAACCTATATCTAAACCATGATTGGACCTTTATTTTACCTGTGGATGGTAATTGGACTACTTAATAAATTGTATTTAACAAAATCAAAAGCAAAAATACTTTATATTTATGCAAAAATAAATGAAATAAGTAATTGTTTTCATGTACACTATTATGCTTTAATAGTTAATATTTTAGCTAAAAGAAAAGTACTTCATTTGCATCTCAACCACGTCTCAACTGTAAACGTTGTAATAATTTTGGTGCTGCCATCTATTTCGTTCTTTGCGAACTAATATTCCAATGGAAAAAATTATAGAAAAATGATAGTTTCAGCTAAATTAAAAATTAAAAAATAAATAAAAGGTTAATTCAAAATTTCGAAAAATGAGTTAATGTAAAAGACTTTGATGAGTTTGTGAAAGTTGCAAAAAGTTTCGTAGTAAATTTTTACATTGACGGTTATGTAAAAATGTACCGAAAAAAATTGGCCAAAAGTCAAACTTTGACAATTTTTTTTATCAAAGGTATTAGTTTTAAAATAAAAATAAAAAAACAGTGCAATTTTAAGGACACAAAATTACCATCACAAATTTTTTCGAGCATGTAAATGTAAAAAATATTTCGTTAATGTGTCAGAAAATACGGCCCAAAATGAGTTCTTCATTTGAGAATAGCCTTAATTAGCTAATGACGTCCGTAATTGCGGTGGGATTTTCTCGAAACCACAAAGTCCGTTCTTCTCGGAAAATGGCGGCCCGAATCGACATATTATAAGACCCTCTGCGTCGCCTGTGAGAAAAGTAGTTCCGCCGACACGGGCGAGTGTTACCAACATACAGACAGATGTTTACGGACATTAATAGTAGTAGAGAAGAGATGATGATGATGATAATGCAAAGAAATCCTATATTTTTTTCATATTTCCTTAAATATCTCGGCTCCTATTGGTCGTAGAGATTAGATCTCGCGCCAAATGTAGCTCCAGAGCACCCAAGCAAACTTTTCCCCGCGATTATTTTGCCGTCTTCAGATTTCTTCAAACTGTATTAGGGGCCCGGGTAGGGCCCCTTTAAAATATTTTTCGTAGTAATTTCAGCAATTATCTTAAATTATAGTTTAAGACCGCCACCCTCCCGATCCATGTATCTACGGAAAGGTTGCGTGACGGACTTTCGTTCAGATACGCTTTCGTTAAGAATAGAGAGCGCTCCCTGGAGGTGGAATGTGGAACTAACATAACGCGATATTGTTAAAATTAGGAAATCTAACAATGCGATCTGTTTGAAACTTTGAGATAGTTCATAACACATAACAAAAAGGACTTTCCGTAGATATATGGGTCGGGAGGGTTGGGGTCATAACCAATATTTTAAGAAATTTAGAAAAGTGCCTTCCTAGGGAGGTAAAAAGGGGAAGGATGAAAACCGATGGTGCATAACATGAATCAGCCTTCACAGTCCTTTCCTATGATATATCATATGGCTAGTAACAGATAAATACAGAAAAGTGGGGGGAAATTGGGGGGATGGACACCGGAGATGAATAAAGATAGTAGCAAGAGGGGGGGGACAAACTGGGCTCGTGATGTCCAACATTTTGATATGAAACACCACTGTATTAAGGCAAAATCAGAAGAAGTTGAAAATTTAACCCTTTATGGGCACGCTGAGAGGGGGAGGGGGAAGAGAAAGGTGGGGACAAACTGGGCTCGTGATGCCCAACAGTTTGATATGCAACATGACTGTAATATTTAAGAAACAAGAGAAGATGAAAAAGTTAACCCTTTAAGGGCCAACACCCAAAAAGTGAAATGATGTGTGTAGTAGAATTTCTTTGAAGAGCTATAACCAAAAATGCAATCAAAATTATGCTAAAAATATTTTTGGTGGGGGGGGGGGGGGCCCGTAACTTCTACCCCTTAGGAAATAGAGTTTAGCTGATAGCATAGAAAGATAGTACGGGAAAAAATCTGCATAGAACGAACTTTTTCTAAGGCGGAACTTCCTACTTATAGGGGCAAAAATTACAGATTTATTGTCTTTTGAAAAAAAAATTTGCAGAAATTTACTTTTTTCGGCCATAACTTTCTGGAAAGACCTCCTGAAGCTTAGTTAGCAAGATTTTCAGGTCGGAAATTACATTACCTTTAATTTAATGTGTATTATGTGTGTGTGTGTGTGGGGGGGGGGGTATTGACTTAACTTAAAAAGTTCAATAAAAACGGCCATAACTTTATGATCCTGCCTCGTAAGTCTAAGCTTGCATGTTATACAGTTCGGAATTTACTTAACATTTATTTTAAGGTGTACATTAAGGGGGTGCGTAGGATATTTAACGAATTCGAGTCTCCCCATACCTATTAAGCATGCATTATATAAAAATAGAACTGATTAATTAAATAATAATTAATATCTCAGCTTCTAATTAAGCTGTCGCTTTGAACTGGGTATGCATGAAATCTGCGAGAGACATCCCCTCCAGATGAAAAAAAAATTTATCAAAAAATTGAATATTTAAAAAGTTTAAATTCGTACTCTGAAAGACAGATGGCCAAGTACCAATGTGTCTGGCGGGAAAAAATTATCTCGGCAGTAGCTAGCCTCGCTGGATGGTCCCGAATCGTTAGCCTCGCAAAAGGGTTCAATTGTAGTCAGATTGCTGCTTTGGATAAAAAGATTCAATTTTGAAATGATTTTCCTTCGATAATGAGTTGTTAATTAGCTAATGACGTCCGTATTTACGGCGGGATTTTCTCGAAACCACAAAGTCCGTTTTTCTCTCAAAATGGCGGCCCGAATCGACATATTATAAGACCCTCTGCGTCGCCTGTGAGAAAAGTAGTTCCGGCGACACGGGCGAGTATTACCAACAAACAGACAGACGTTTACGGACATTAATAGTAGTAGAGACTAGCTGGCTTCGCCCGCTAGCGGGCCCCTCCTTTTCATGAACCTCTCCTCTTCATGATTCCCTCCTTTTTTATAAAATCTCGAAGCGAACGAAACTCGACCCGGGTCCCCGCTGCCTACGGCACCGTATAGCAGGCGTGCGGCGAACGCACTCATACCCCTCTTTTATGAACCTCTAACAATATGAAATCTGAAAGCGAACGAACGTCGAACCAGGTTCCAGGTGCCTACGGCACCGTATAGCAGGCGTGCTGCGCACGCACTGCAAAATCTTCTAAAAAAGGCAATCTCGCTCAAACGAAAATCCAACCGGGTCCCCGCTGGCTACGGTACCGTATAGCAGGCGTGCTGCGTACGCACTACAAAATCTTGTGAAATGGCAATCTCGCCCGAAAGAACCTCGAACCGGGTCCCCGTTGCCTACGGCACCGACGTGCTGCGAAAGCCTGCAAAATCTTGTACAAAAGGCAATCTCGCTCGAACGAACCTAGACCCGGGTCCCCGCTGCCTACGGCACCGTATAGCAGGCGTGCTACGCACGCACTGCAAACTCTTTAAAAAAAGCGTATCGCGCTCGAACAAAAGTCGAACCGGGATCCCGATGACTTCGGCACCGTATTCCAGGCGTGCTGCGCACGCACTGCAAAAATTTTAAAAAAGCCTTTCGCTATAACGAAAGTCGAAAACCTAATTTTAACAAAATCGCGTTATGTTAGTTCGGTATTCCACCACCTGGGAGCGCACTGTATTCTTAACAAAAACAAAACTGAACGAAACGCGTTCACTCAACCTTTCAGTAGATACATGGGTCGGGATGGTGGCGGTCTTAACCAAGATTTCTGTTAGTTCCACTTTCCACCACCAGGGAGCGCACTATATTCATAACAAAAGTGTGTCGGAAGGAAAGTGTCCGTTAAACAACCGATCAGTAGATATGTTACTCGAGGTGGTGGCGGTCTTAAGCAAGAATTTAAGATATTTGCATAAATTACTATTCGGAAATAGTGGTAACTAAACTTTTGACATTTTTATATTTAATAAGTAGCATATATATCAATGTGTTAGCAGATCGCCTTGTTATCATTCCAAAATTTAACAAAATCGTGTTATGTTAGTTCCACATTCTACCACCAGGGAGCGAATTCTATTCATAACAAAACTGTTTCGGAAGGAAAGTCCATTAAACAACCTATCAGTAGATATGTTAAACAGATCGCCTTGTTAGATTGCCTAATTTTGACAAAATCGCGTTATGTTAGTTCCGTATTCCACCACCAGGGAGCGCACTGTATCCTTAACAAAAACATGTCTCAACGAAACACCTTCACGCAACCTTTCCGTAGATACATGGTCCGGAAGGTGGCGGTCTTAACAAAGAATTCTGTTAGTTCCACATTCCACCACCAGGGAGCGCCTTCTATTCATAACAAACTGTGTCGAAAGAAAAGTCCGTTAAACAACCTACCAGTAGATATGTTACTCGAGGTGGTGGCCGTCTTAAGCAAGAATTTAAGATATTTGCACAAATTACTATTCGGAAATAGTGGTAACTAAACTTGTGACATTTTTATATTTAATAAGTAGCATATATATCAATGTGTTATGAACTGTCTTAAAGTTTCAAGCAGATCGCCTTGTTATAATTCCTAAATTTAACAAAATCGCGTTATGTTAGTTCCACATTCTACCACCAGAGAGCGCACACTATTCATAACAAAACTGTATCGGAAGGAAAGTCCGTTAAACAACCGATCAGTAGATATGTTACTCGAGGTGGTGGCGGTCTTAAGCAAGAATTTAAGATATTTGCACAAATTACTATTCAGAAATAGTGGTGACTAAACTTTTGACATTTTTATATTTAATAAGTAGAATATATATCAATGTGTTAGCAGATCGCCTTGTTATAGTTCCAAAATTTAACAAAATCGTGTTATGTTAGTTCCAAGTTCTACCACCAGGGAACGCACTCTATTCATAACAAAACTGTCTTGGAAGGAAAGTCCGTTAAACAACCTATCAGTAGATATGTTAAACAGATCGCCTTCTTAGATTGCCTAATTTTAACAAAGTAGCGTTATGTTAGTTCCGTATTCCACCACCAGGGTGCACACTGTATTCTTAAAAAAACATATCTGAACGAAACGCGTTCGCGCAACCTTTCCGTAGATACATGGGTCGGGATGGTGGCGGTATTAATCAAGAATTCCGTTAGTTCCACATTCCCCCACCAGGGAGCGCATTCTATTTATTCATAACAAAATTGTGTCAGAAGGAAAGTCCGTTAAACAACCTATCAGTAGATATGTCACTCGAGATGTTGGCGGTATTAAGAAAGAATTTAAGATATTTGCACAAATTACTATTCGGAAATAGTGGTAACTAAACTTTTGACATTTTTATATTTAATAAGTAGCATATATCTCAATGTGTTATGAAATATCTTACAGTCGCAAGCAGATCGCCTTGTTATATTTCCTAAAATTAATTAAATCGCGTTATGTTAGTTCCACATTCTACCACCAGGGAGCGCACTCTATCCATAACAAAACTGTTTCGGAAGGAAAGTCCATTAAACAACCTATCAGTAGATATGTTAAATAGATCGCCTTGTTAGATTGCCTAATTTTAAAAAAATCGCGTTATGTTAGTTTCGTATTCCACCACCAGGGAGCGCACTGTATTCTTAAAAAAAACATGTGTCAACGAAACGCCTTTACGCAACCTTTCCGTAGATACATGGGTCGGGATGGTGGCGGTCTTAACAAAGAATTCTGTTAGTTCTGTAGTAGCATATATCTGAGGAGTCCCTCAAGAAAGGGTATCTAAAAAGGTCATAAAAGCTAATTTTTTAAAAAAGAAATCCAGCACCCCTCCCCGTCTGCTAAAAAGGATCCAAAACGCACCTCATTGTCCATTACACATACAGATTCAGTAAATAATAATGCATTACCCCCTGAGACAATATTTTCTTCAACTTTTAAGGATATACGTATTTGGCATTGCTGCAATTGAATACCACTGCCTAAATTTTTTTCCAAAACGCACCTCATTGTCCATTACAAATCAGATTAATAAACTAATAATTAATATCTCAGCTGCTAATTAAGCTATCACGCACTGAAATTATCCTATAGCGGGCGAAGCTACTATAATGCGAGGTAACTGGGATATTTAATCAAATGTATTTCCCGCCAAACAGATTAATTAAATAATAATTAATATCTCAGCTTCTAATTAACCAATCTCTTTGAACTGGGTATGTATGGAATCTGCGAAAGATTTCCCGTCCGGTTGTCAAAAAATTTTATCCAAAAATTTAATATTTAAAAAGTTTAAATTTCGTATTATATTATCTAGTATCCAAAACCGCAAAGCGCCATGACGTCTACAGCTGCTTCTTGGAAAAATGAAATCTCTTTTCATTGTCTTTTCAAATAAAGAAATTAAATTTTTATCGATCGATTTTTAGTGGATTTTTTGCGTTATACCCAACGCAGAAACATGAAATTTATACCAAATTGAAGTAGATTTTTTTTCGCGTGTTTCTACACCTTTTACGAATATATCGGACCATTAGGTCGGGAGATCCGATTTCGCTTTTTAAATTTCGACTTCATTTTCATCATCTTGGTAACCGCTAGCCTCGACAGATATATCAGGGTTCAGGTTTTGTTAATCCTCCAATGGTAGTGCTCCGAAACTAGCCTCGGAAGAGGGTCCCATTGTAGTCAGACTGCTGCTTTCGGATAAAAAAGATTCATTTTTCCTTCGACAATGAGTCGTTAATTAGCTAATTGCGTCCGTAATTACGGCGGGATTTTCTCGAAACCGCAAACACCGGGTGTCCGAGAAAACGGCGGTGCGACTCGACATATCATAAGACGCTCTGCGTGGCCCGGGAGCGAAGGAGTTCCGGTCACAAGGGCGAATGTTACACACATACATACAGACAGACAGACGTTTACGGACATTAATAGTATTGACTAGCTGGCTTCGCCCGCTAGCGGGCCCCTCCTTTTCATGAACCCCTCGTTTTCATGAGACCCTCCTATCATGAACTTCCTTTTTTATAAAATCTCGAAGCGAACGAACCTCGACCCGGGTCCCCGCTGCCTACGGCACCGTATAGCGGTCGTGCTGCGCACGCACTGCAAACTCTTTTTAAAAAGCCTTTCGATATAACAAAAGTTGAACCTGTTCCTCGCTGCCTACGGCACCTTATAGCAGGCGTGCTGCGTACGCACTGCAAACTCTTTTTAAAAAGCCTATCGCGCTCGAACGAAAGTCGAACCTTGTCCCCGCTGCCTACGGCACCGTATAGCAGGCGTGTGCAAAATCTTTAAAAGAGCCTATCGCACTCGAACGAAAGTCGATCGGGGTTCCAGCTGCCTTCGGCACCATATAGCAGGCATGCTGCGCACGCACTGCAAACTCTTTTTAAAAAAACCTTTCGCTATAACGAAAGTCGAACCTGGTCCTCACTGCTTACGGCACCGTATAGCAGGCGTGCTGCGCATGCACTGCAAACTCTTTTTTAAAAGACTTTCGCGCTCGAACGAAAGCCGAACCTGTTACCCGCAGCCTACGGCACCTTATAGCAAAATCTTGTAAAAAAGGCAATCTCGCTCGAACGAACCTCGAACCGGGTCTTCGCTGAATTTCGTTAAATTTAGATTTGACAAAATCGCCTTATGTTAGTTCCACATTCTACCACCAGGGAGCGCACTCTATTCATAAGAAAACTGTATCGGAATGAAAGTCCGCTAAACAACGTATCAGTAGATATGTTAAACACATCGCCTTGTTAGATTGCCTAATTTTAACAAAATCGCGTTATGTTAGTTTCGTATTCCACCACCAGGGAGCGCACTGTATTCTTAACAAAAACATATCTGAACGAAACGCCTTCACGCAACCTTTCCGTAGATATATGGGTCGGGATGGTGGCGGTCTTAACCAAGAATTCTGTTAGTTCCACATTCCACCACCAGGGAGCGCATTCTATTCATAACAAAACTGTGTCGGAAGGAAAGTCCGTTAAACAACCTATCAGTAGATATGTAACTCGAGGTGTCGGCGGTATTAAGCAAGAATTTAAGATATTTGCACAAATTACTATTCGGAAATAGTGGTAAGTAAACTTTTGACATTTTTGTATTTAATAAGAAGCATACATCTCAATGTGTTATGAACTATCTTAATTTTTCAAGCAGATCGCCATGTTATATTTCCTAAAATTAATTAAATCGCGTTATGTTAGTTCCACATTCTACCACCAGGGAGCGCACTCTATTCATAACAAAACTGTATCGGAAGGAAAGTCCGTTAAACAACCTATCAGTAGATATTTTAAACAGATCGCCTTGTTAGATTGCATAATATTACCAAAATCGCGTTATGTTAGTTCCGGATTCCACCACCAGGGAGCGCACTGTATTCTTAACAAATATCTATCTGAACGAAACGCCTTCACGCAACCTTTCCATAGATAAATGGGTCGGGAAGGTGGCTGTCTTAACAAAGAATTCTGTTAGTTCCACATTCCACCACCAGGGAGCGAACTCTATTCATAACAAAACTGTGTCGGATGCAAAGTCCGTTAAACAACTTATCAGTAGATATGTTACTCGAGGTGGTGGCGGTCTTAAGCAAGAATTTAAGATGTTTGCAGAAATTACTATTCGGAATTAGTGGTAACTAAACTTTTGACATTTTTATATTCAATAAGTAGTATGTATATCAATGTGTTATGAACTATCTTAAAGTTTCAAGCAGATTGCCTTGTTATATTTTCTGAATTTAACAAAATCGCGTTATGTTAGTTCCACATTCTACCACCAGGGAGCGCACACTATTCATAACAGAACTGTATCGGAAGGAAAGTCCGTTAAACAACCTATCAGTAGATATGTTACTCGAGGTGGTGGCGGTCTGAAGCAAGAATCTAAGATATTTGTAGAGATTACTATTCGGAAATAGTGGTAACTAAACTTTTGACATTTTTATATTTAATAAGTAGTATGTATATCAATGTGTTATGTACTATCTTAAAGTTTCAAGCAGATCGCCTTGTTATAATTCCTGAATTTAAAAAAATCGCGTTATGTTAGTTCCACATTCTACCACCAGGGAGCGCACACTATTAATAACAATACTTGAGCGGAAGGAAAGTCCGTTAATCTACCTATCAGTAGATATGTTACTCGAGGTGGTGGCGGTCTTAAGCATGAATTTAAGATTTTGCACAAACTACTATTCGGAAATAGTGGTAACTAAAGTTTTGACATTTTTATATTTAATAAGTAGCATATATCTCAATGTGTTATGAACTATCTTAAAGTTTCAAGACACATCTACTTGTTATTTTTCCTAATTTTAACAAAATTGCGTTACGTTAGTTCCGCATTCCCCCGCCAGGGAGCGCACTCTATTCGTACCAAAAGCGTATCTGAAGGAAACTCCTTCACGCAACCTTTCAGTAGATACAAGAGTCGTAATGGTGGCGTTATTAACCAAGAATTCTGTTAGTTCCGCATTCCACCACCAGGGAGCGCACACTATTCATAACAAAAGTGTATCTGAAAGAAACTGTGTTAAAAAACCTATCAGTGGATATGTTACTCGAGTTGGTGGCGGTCTTAAGCTAGAAATTAAGAAACTTGCTAAAATTACTATTCAGAAATAGAGGTAACTAAAAATTGGACATTTTTATATTTAATAAGTAGCATCTGAGGATTCCCTCAAGAAACGGTATCTAAAAAGGTCATAAAAGCTAATTTTCTAAAAAAGAAATCCAGCGCCCCTCCCCGTCTGCCAAAAAAGGATAAAAAACGCACCCCATTGTCCACTACACATACAGATTCATTAAATAATAATTAATATCGCAAATTATAAATAAGCTATCACGCACAGAAATTATCCGATAACGGGCGAAGCACTCTGGTCTTTGTCATAATGATATCTGCAAAGCGATTTAATTGAGATATTTAATCAAAAGTATTACCCCCCCCCCCCTTCCGAATAGACAGCGGGCGAAGCACGCTTTTTCTCACCTCGAATATACTTATCTGATAGCGCTGAACCTCATGCAAATTGTTATATTTCCTAATTTAAATTATTTCGTGGTTAAAAAAGCACGTGCCACCCGCATTTGATGAAAATGAAACCTAATAAATTAAATAATAATTAATATATCCGCTTGTAATTAAGCTAGTAGTTTGAACAGGGTATGTTTGAAATCAGCGAAGAATCTCTAATGAGGATGCCAAAAAATTATATCGAAAAATTTAATATTTAAAAAGTTTAAATTTGGTATTAAAATAAAAACCGCGAGCGCGACGTCATGTCTGGGATAAAAAACACGTGGAAAGGAAAGTTTCAAAGCAATGATCCAATTAATGAATAATAATTAATATCTCGGCTCGTAATTAAGCTACGAGTTTGAACTGCGTATGTATGAAATCGGCGAAATTTTTTACGTCGGGATGTAAAAAAATTTAATCTAAAAATTCAATATTTAAAAAGTTTAAATTTCGTACACTGAAAGACGGGAGGACAGGTGCCGATGTGTCTGGCGAGAAAGAATAATCCCTGCAGTCGATAATGAAATTCATGAACACCTGGCTTTGATAAAAAGATTAAATTTTGAAAGGATTTATTGATTTTTAGTGGATTTTTTAAGTTCTACACATCGTACAAACGTGAAATTTATACCAAAATAAAGTAGATTTTTTTCCGCGTGTTTCTACACCTTTTACGAATTTCTAGGATCCTTAGTTCCGGAGATTCGATTGGGAATTCCCTTTATCTCCCAGTAGCTAGCCTCGTAAAATAAAATCAGGGTCCCGGTTTCTTGAATCGTCCAATGATATTGCTCCGAAGCGAGCCTCGACGAAGGGTGCCAATGTACTCAGACTGCTGCTTTTGGATAAAAAAGATTCATTTTACCTTCGACAGTGAGTCCTTAATTAGCTAATTGCGTCCGTAATTGCGGCGGGATTTTCTCGAATCCGCAAACACCGGGTGTCCGAGAAAACGGCGGTGCGAATCGACATATCATAAGACGCTCTGCGTGGCCCGGGAGCGAAGGAGTTCCGGTCACAAGGGCGAATGTTACACACATACATACAGACAGACAGACGTTTACGGACATTAATAGTATTGATAACTAGCTGGCTTCGCCCGCTAGCGGGCCCCTCCTTTTAACTGAGCCACTCCTTTTTATGAACCTCTGATAATATGAAATCTCGAATTGAACGAACCTCGAAGCGGGTCCCCGCTGCCTACGGCACCGTATAGCAGGAGTGCTGCGCACGCAATGCAAACTCTTTAAAAAAAACCCTATCGCGCTCGAAAGAAAGTCGAACAGGGTCTCCGCTGCCTTCGGCAACGTATAGCAGGCGAGCTGCGCACGTACTGCAAACACTTTTTAAAAGCCTATCGCGCTGGAACGAACCTGGAACACCGGGTCCCTGCTGCCTACGGCACCGTATAGCAGGCGTGCTGCGCACGAACTGCAAAATCTTGTAAAAAGGCAATCTCGCTCGAACAAACCTCGAACCGGGTCCCCGCTGCCTAACCTTACAATATCGGAAACTAAAACAAAGGCCATGCTTTTTGGCCGCTTTCTTCTTAACAGACGTCGACCAATTTTCAAATTGAATAACAAAACTATCAAGTTTGAAAATACTATTCCCTATCTTGGCGTTATACTAGATCCAAAATTTAATTTTCAAGAGCATCTAACTCATACTAAAACAAAGGTAACTCAATTTTTAAACGAATTCAAAAGCCTAAAATCTCATAAAGGAGGAATATCTTCAAGTATACTGAAATTTTGGTACAACACCGTCATATTAAAAAAAATTAGCTACGCTTATGAAATTTGGTTTCCAAGCCTCAACTCGCATGGGATAAGAAAATTAAAGTCAGTACAACGTACAGCTCTCTTAAGCATTATCAAGACCTATCGAAGTACTTCCTCTGACGCTCTCTGTGTCCTTACTGGTTCTCCCCCAATCGATACTTTGCTCAAGAACGATTATCATTATTACGAACTAATTAAAGGAAGAAGATCATATAACCATAATGGCAAAATCATTAAAAGCAACCACATTATGTCAAAACTAAACATCTTAGACTTTTCTCAATATTACAAGATAAACAACCTCTTCTTTTTAGAGGAAAAATACGAAAAATTACTCCAAATCTATGACCCATCCATATATACCGATGGTTCTGTCATGAACGACGGAGCAGCATGTGCATTTACAGTCTGTCTTAAAAACTCATTCGTATATGATTATGCAGTTAAACTTCGTGTAGATAACTCGATCTACCAAGCTGAATTATTCGCAATTTACAAGGCAATGGAATGGTCCATTAACTCTTCTCATCCTGAAATTCTTATCCTTACAGACAGCCACTCATCCTATGACGCCCTTCAAATTGCATTTCCACGCAATTATATAATTTATAATATCTACAATCTTTTACTACATTTTCCTAACAAAAAATTCTATATCTCATGGATTAAATCTCACATAGGTATCCCGGGAAACGAAAGCGCTGATTCTCTGGCGAAGGCGGTTATAGATAACAACCAATACAACGATTACCAGGAATTGCTTCTTCCACAATCCAAATTCAAGTATATCTTTAGGCAAAAAACTCTGGATGAATGGCAACTCTCATGGACTCAGTCGACAAAGGGTCGCGATACTTACAGTATAATTAATAAAGTTGACATACAGTTCATCTGTGATCGCCCTACGTTACCTAACTATATCACTGGTCATGGAAGTTTCCCATCATTTCTACATAAAATTAAAAAAAGAGACTCACCACTTTGCTTATGCAGAAAGAGTATTGGAAACGCTACACACTATATCTTTGGAAACTGCCCCATAATGAAACATCATTTCCATTTTGACAGAAACAAAACATTGAGAGAAAATTTGAATAACACTCTTTTCAACGCAGGCAACTTCCAGAGACTTCTAGAAAATTACGACATTTTAAACAAACATTTTTCGTTTATTTCTAAGACTATAGCTAAACCTTAATCCTTTTTTTTTTACATTCTATTTAACCTGTAAATATTTTTCAATATTTATTTATACATATGTGTCCGCACTGCCTTCAATAATAAGGCAGTATTTGTAACATGCTTTTTATGTTGTAATAAATGTGCGCCACCCTGCTTGCGCTGCCTGGCAGCCCCTTTTTCCCCTCGTGGACTTATTGTCCCTATACCTCACGGTAGGCTGTCCACGAGTGGGCGATTTCGGTCCCCGCTGCCTACGGCACCGTATAGCAGGCGTGGTGCGCACCTACTGCAAAATCTTGTGAAAAAGGCAATCTCGCTCGAAAGAACCTTGAACCGGGTAACCGCTGCCTACGGCAGCGTATAGCAGGAGTGCTGCGCACGCACTGCAAAAGCTTGTAATTCGTCTCTCCCCCGTACCCCCACATGCCTGAAAAATCACGCGCCCCTTTTCTTATAAAATATATCTTATGTGTTATAAAATATCTTAAAGTTTCAAACAGATCGACTTGCTATATTTCCCAATTATAACAAAATTGCGTTATGTTAGTTCAGCATTCCCCCACCAGGGAGTGCACTCTATTCTTAATATAAGCGTATCTGAAGGAAACTCCTTCAAGCAACCTTTCTGTAGATACATGATTCGTAATGGTGGCGGTCTTAACCAAGAATTCTGTTAGTTCCGCATTCCACCACCAGGTAGCGCACTCTTTTCTTAACAAAATTGTATCAGAACGAAACTGTGTTAAAGAACCTATCAGTGGATATGTTATTCGAGTTGGTCGCGCTCTGAAGCTAGAAATTAAGAAATTTGCTGAAATTACTATTCGGAAATAACTATTATCTAAAATTTTGACTTTTGTATATTTATTATGAAGCATATATCTGAAGTCTCCGTCAAAAACGGCATCCGAAAAGCTCAGAAACGCTAATTAAAAAAAAAAAATCCAGTGGCAGTCCCCCCCCCCCCCTCACGGGAAATTCCACGCACCATTCTTTTATAAGCTTTTTATTATGTGTTATGAACTATTTTAAAGTTTCAAACAGATCGCTTTGTTATATTTCCTAAATTTAACAAAATCGCGTTAAGTTAGTTCCGTATTCCACCACCAGGGAGCGCCTGTATTCTTAACAAAAACATATCTGAACGGAACGCTTTCACGCACCTCTTCAGTAGATACATGCGTCGAGATGGTGGCGGTCTTAACCAAGAACTCTGTTAGTTCCACATTCAACCACCAGGGAGCGCACTCTAATCATAACAAAACTATTTCGGAAGGAAAGTCCGTTAAACAACTTATCAGTAGATATGTTACTCGAAGTGGTGGCGGTCTTAAGCAAGAATTTAAGATATTTGCACAAATTACTATTCGGAAATAGTGGTAACTAAACTTTTGACTTTTTTATATTTAATAAGTAGCATTTATCTCAATGTGTTATGAACTATCTTAAAGTCGCAAGCAGATCGCCTTGTTTTATTTCCTAAATTTAGCAAAATCGCGTTATGTTAGTTCCACATTCTACCACCAGGGAGCGCACACTATTCATAACAAAACTGTATCGGAAGGAAAGTCCATTAAACAACCTATCAGTAGATATGTTAAACACATCGCCTTGTCAGATTGCCTAATTTTAACAAAATCGCGTTATGTTAGTTCCGTATTCCACCACCAGGGAGAGCACTGTATTCTTAACAAAAACATGTCTGAACGAAATCCCTTCACGCAACCTTTCCGTAGATACATGGGTCGGGAAGGTGGCTGTCTTAACCAAGAATTCTGTTAATTCCATATTCCACCACCAGGGAGCGCACTCTATTCATAACAAAGCTGTGTCGGAAGGAAAGTCCGTTAAATAACCTATCAGTAGGTATGTTTCTGGAGATGGTGGCTGTCTTAAGCAAGAATTTAAGATACTTGAAGAAATTACTATTCGCAAATAGTGGTAACTAAACTTTTGACTTTTTTATATTTAATAAGTAGCATATATCTCAATGTGTTATCAACTATCTTAAAGTTTCAAGCAGATCGCCTTGTTATATTGCCTAAATTTAACAAAATCGCGTTATGTTAGTTCCGTATTCCACCACCACGGAGCGCACTCTATTCTTAATAAAAACATATCTGAACGAAACGCCTTCACGCACCCTTTCCGTAGGTACATGCGTCGGGGTTGTGGCGGTCTTAACCAAGAACTCTGTTAGTTACAAATTCCACCACCAGGGAGCGCACTCTATTCATAACAAAACTGCGTCGGAAGAAAAGTCCGTTAAACAACCTATCAGTAGATCTGTTACTCAAGGTGGTGGCGGTCTTAAGCAAGAATTTAAGATATTTTCAGAAATTACTATTCGGAAATGGTGGTAACTAAACTTGTCACATTTTTATATTTAATAAGTAGCATATATATCAATGTGTTGTGAACTATCTTAAAGTTTCAAGCAGATCGCCTTGTTATATTTCCTAAATTTAACAAGATCGCGTTATGTTAGTTCCACATTCGACCACCAGGGAGCGCACTGTATTAATAACAGAACTGCAGCGGAAGTAAAGTCCGCTAAACAACGTATCAGTAGATATGTTACTCGAGGTGGGGGCGGTCTTAAGCAAGAATTTAAGATATTTGCACAAATTACTATTCGGAAATAGTGGTAACTAAACTTTTGACCATTTTTATATTTAATAAGTAGCATATATCTCAATGTGTTATGAACTATCCTAAAGTTTCAAGGCAGATCTACTTGTTATTTTTCCTAATTTTAACAAAATTGTGTTACGTCAGTTCCGCATTCCACCGCCAGGGAGCGCACTCTATTCGTACCAAAAGCGTATCTGAAGGAAACTCCTTCACGCAACCTTTCCGTAGATACATGAGTCGTAATGGTGGCGTTATTAACCAAGAATTCTGTTACTTCCGCATTCCACCACCAGGGAGCGCACTCTATTCATAACAAAAGTGTATCTGAACGAAACTGTATTAAAAAACCTATCAGTGGATATGTTACTGGAGTTGGTGGCGGTCTTAAGCTAGAAATTAAGAAACTTGCTAAAATTACTATTCGAAAATAGTGGTAACTAAAAATTTGACATTGTTATATTTAATAAGTAGCATATATCTGAGGACTTCCTCAAGAAACGGTATCTAAAAATGTCATAAAAGCTAATTTAAAAAAAAAAAAATTGAGCGCCCCTCCCCGTCTGTCTAAAAAGTCCTAATTTTAACAAAATTGCGTTACGTTAGTTCCGCATTCCACCGCCAGGGAGCGCACTCTATTCATACCAAAAGCGTATCTGAAGGAAACTCCTTCACGCAACCTTTCCGTAGATACATGAGTCGTAATGGTGGCGTTATTAACCAAGAATTCTGTTACTTCCGCATTCCACCACCAGGGAGCGCACTCTATTCATAACAAAAGTGTATCTGAACGAAACTGTGTTAAAAAACCTATCAGTGGATATGTTACTGGAGTTGGTGGCGGTCTTAAGCTAGAAATTAGGAAACTTGCTAAAATTACTATTCGAAAATAGCGGTAACTAAATATTTGACATTGTTAGATTTAATAAGTAGCATATATCTGAGGACTCCCTCAAGAAACGTTATCTAAAAAGGTCATAAAAGCTAATTTTTTAAAAAAGAAAACCAGCGCCCCTCCCCGTCTGTCTAAAAAGGATCCAAAACGCAACCCATTGGCCACTACACATACAGATTCATTAAATAATAATTAATATCGCAACTTATAAATAAGCTATCAGGCACAGAAATTATCCGATAACGGCGAAGCACGCAGGTCTTTGTCATAATAATATCTGTAATGCGAACTAAGTGTGATATTTAATCAAATGTATTTCCTGCCAAACAGATTAATTAAATAATATTTAATATCTCAGCTTCTAATTAACCAATCTCTTTGAACTGGGTATGTATGAAATCTACGACAGATTTCCCGTCCGGTTGTCAAAAATTTTATCCAAAAATTTAATATTTTAAAAGTTTAAATTTCGTATTAAATTATCCTAGTATCCAAAACCGCAACGCTCCATGATGTCTACAGTTCCTTCTCTGAAAAATGAAATCTCTTTTCATTGTCTTTTCAAATAAAGAAATAAAATTTTCATCGATCGATTTTTAGTGGATTTTTTGCGTTCTACCCAACGCAGAAACATGAAATTTATACCAAATTAAAGTAGATTTTTTTTTCGCGTGTTTCTACACCTTTTACGAATTTCTAGGATCATTAGTTCCGGAGATTCGATTGGGATTTCCCTTTATCTCCCAGTAGATAGCCTCGTAAAATAAAATCAGGGTCCCGGTTTCTTGAATCCTCCAATGATACTGCTCCGAAGCGAGCCTCGACGAAGGGTCCCAATGTACTCAGACTGCTGCTTTTGGATAAAAAAGATTCATTTTACCTTCGACAATGAGTCGTTAATTAGCTAATTGCGTCCGTAATTACGGCGGGATTTTCTCGAAACCGCAAATACCGGGTGGCCGAGAAAACGGCGGTGCGAATCGACATATCATAAGACGCTCTGCGTGGCCCGGGAGCGAAGGAGTTCCGGTCACAAGGGCGAATGTTACACACATACATACAGACAGACAGACGTTTACGGACATTAATAGTATTGAAGAGACTAGCTGGCTTCTCCCGCTAGCGGGCCCCCCTTTTAATTGAACCTCTAACATATCGAGCCCCTCCTTTTTATGAACCTCTAATAATATGAAATCTCGAAGTGAACGAACCACCAACCGGTTCCTAATCTTTTTATATCTGTAATGTACGGTGCAGGAGGATGAAAGTAAATTTGGAGGAAAAATATTATTTGGACGCGTAAGGTGGCCCAAAATGACCAAACAAAATTTTAAACATTATTTCTGAGATCTGTGAGGTGAAAGCTTTCAGTAGACATGCTACATTTAAAAATGACTTTTCGCCCCCGCCCCCTATCTTCGGTCCTATGTGGAAAACCGAAAAACCAAAGATGCAAAAATACAAGTTGGAACAGTGGTGCCAGGCTGGGATAAATCCCCCCGCTGTGGCTCCCATAGAAGCAAAGTTATAAGCTGTTAAAGATTGAAGTGAACTGAAGAATCAGCCATTTTTTAGTGAGTAACCAATAGGGTTGGGGCACCCCATAGCTACTAACCAATTGTTATAGAACGATAGTAAAAAGAAAAGGAGTAGCTGCTGTAATAAGGATAGAATTATAATTTTTGGGTTTAACTTGATGGTAATAGATATGTATTACCCCCTGAGACAATATTTTCTTCAACTCTTAAGGAAATACGTTGTTGGCATTGCTGGAATTGAATAATCTGCCTAAAAAGCATCCAAAACGCACCTCATTGTCCACTACACATACAGATTAATTAAATAATAACGTATTACTCCCTGAGACAATATTTTCTTCAACTCTTAAGGAAATACGTTGCACGCAAATTGATAGATTTCCTAATTTAAATTATTTCGTGGCTAAAAAAGCACGTGCCTCCATTTTATACTATTTATTAGAGAGAAATGAAACCGATTAATTAAATAATAATTAATATCTCAGCTTGTAATTAAGCTATCTCTTTGAACCGGGTATGTATGAAATCTGCGAGAGATTTCCCGTCCGGATGTCAAAAAATTTTATCAAAAAATTTAATATTTCAAAAGTTTAAATTTCGTATTAATTTATCCTCCGCTTAAATTTCGCCAGCGCCGATATGTCTGAAAGATGACGACAGGTGCGTAACGCTGAAACGAAATCTTATTTCATTGTCTTTTCAAATACAGAAATTAAATTTTTATCGATCGATTTTTAGCAGATTTTTTGCGGTCTACCCTACGCAGAAAATTGAAATTTATACCAAAATAAAGTAGAATTTTTTTCCGCGTATTTCTATAGCTATTGCGAATTTGTACGACCGATATTTTGGCAGATGCGATTTTGCTTTTTAAATGTCACTTCGTTTATTGCTTAAATAACTCCGTGGTAACCATGCATCCGCTGAATTTACTGGCAACCCTTAGGAAAAACTTAGGAGGATTTGGAGTAGGTGCGTTCGCAGCTGCGTTCAAAAGGTTGATTGATTAATTTTAGAAGTTAATTAGCCCGTAATTTGGTTAATTACGGCTCGATTTAAGTAAAAACAAAGTTTGATCATCCTCAGAAAACGACCTTTCGTTTGACACCTTTCCCGACGTTCTGAGTGCTCTGTGAGAAAAGTTTATCCCGTTACAAAAATTTTGTTACCAACAGACAGACAGACACACAGACGTTTACGAACATTAATAGCAATGAATAGCAGGCTTAGACCGCTAGCGGGCCCCTCCTTTTCATGAACCCCTCCTTTTTTGTAAAATCTCGAAGCGAACGAACCTCGACCCGGGTCCCCGCTGCCCTACTGCACCATATAGCAGGCGTGCTGCGCACGCACTGCCAAATACTTACATCGGGGTCCTTGAAGACATAATAAATCCGCAAAAGAACGAACCTCGAACCGGGTCCCTACGGCACCGTATAGGAAGCGTGCTGCGCACGCGCTGCAAAATCTTGTGAGAAAGGCAATCTCGCTCGAACGAACCTCGAACCGGGTCCCCGCTGCCTACGGCACCGTATAGCAGACGTGCTCCGCACGCACTGCGAAATCTTATGAAAACGGCAATCTCGCTCGAACGAACCTCGAACAGAGTCCCCGCTGACTACGGCACCGTATAGCAGGCGTGCTTCACACGCGCTGAAAAATTTTGAAAGAAGGCAATCTCGGTCGAATGAACGTCGAACTGGGTCCCCGCTGCCCACGGCAATGTATAGCAGGCGTGCTGCGCACGCACTGAGAAATCTTGTAAAAAAAGCAATGTAGCTAGAACGAACCTCGACCAGGGTCCCCGCTACCTACGGCACCGTATAGCAGGCGTGCTGCGCACGCGCGGCAAAATCTTGTGAAAAAGCGAATCTCGCTCGAACGAACCTCGAACCGGGTCCCAGCTGCCTACGGCACAGTATAGCAGGCGTGCTGCGCACGCGCTGCAAAATCTTGTGAAAAAGGGAATCTCACTTGGGGGACAAAGTTGGTGGATGAACACTTCGGATGCATAATATGAATAAGCGGTCACATACCTTTCCAACGATATATCACATGAGGGGTATCGGCGGAATTGAAAAAAGTGCCCCCTTGGGGGGGGGACGGCCGAAGGAGATGCGTAACATGATTAAGTGGTCACAGACATTTCATCCGATATGTCACATGACGGGTATCGGATAAATTTAGAGAAGGGCCCTCCTTCTGGGGGGGGGGGGCAAAGTGGGTATGTTGTCTAGAATGTTCATTCTATAGATGAACATATTCAGTTTACTTTCGAACTTGAAAATAACAGTCGTTTGCCTTTCTTTGATGTTATGGTTTTCCGCGAAAATAACTTGTTTCACACTACTGTTTACCGTAAACCATTCGCAGTATCCTTATCCCCACATCGCCTTTCATCCCATCCACCTAATCAAAAGTTGACTGCCTTTAACAGTTATGTTTACAGGGCTTTAAATATTTGTTCTTCCGACAGTTTACTAAAAACAAAGTTAGACTACATTAAATCCATTGCCATTGATCGAGGTTTTACAGCTGAAATCGTCGATTCCATTCATAACAAACTAAATAAACGTACTCAATCCAGGGTTAATACTGTCGATAATGAAAATTTAATTATACTCCCATATTTTCCGAACATAAACCCTCAAATTTCTAAAACTTTGTTAAAATTTGACTTTAAAGTAGTTTATACTCCTTTTAATAAAATTCAATTCACAAATCTGAAACATCCAACTGATAGTTTTTCAAATTGGGATATTTACAGGATATCTTGCGAATGCAACAAAATGTACATTGGTCAAACGAAGCGAGCCTTTAAGATCCGTTTGGGGGAGCATAAAACTAGCGTTAAAAATTGTGATATCAAACGTTCCGCTATTGCCAACCACTGTTGGTCCAACAACCATAATTTTAAACTCCCCGAAGCCTCTATAATATTGAAATGTGCATCAATCTACGATCTTGACTTCTGGGAAGCTTATCACATATGAAAAATTCAAACAGTTTAGTTAACGATTTATCCAGTACGCCCAATTTTTCAAAGATATGGTTTAATTTTCTATAATTCGTTCTCTTCACCCCCCCCCCCTTTTCCTCCTTCTAAGTTTGAACGCTCCCGGAGCAATTGGGTGATTTTGATTGGTCTCCATGAATATGCGCGTGTATTCAACTCCGTAGCTGTTTGTCAGCCGTCCGTATGTCGCATTTCACCGTTGGCAGTAGAGCTGAAAGGTACGCCTTTCTAAATCTCTGACCCCCCCCCCTTTTTTTCCCACAATGTTTTAATTTTACTTTTTATTTTAAGCACTGATGAGGAAACCTTAGAGGTTTTGAAACAGCTGTATGCTTTTTAAACATATTTTATTTGTGCCTTTTATACATTGTTTCTCTTTCTTAATTAATATATCGGCACAAAGTACAATCCTTCCCCACTTTTTACGAAGTATATAAACCAGACATTAATCAGTTAAATAAATAAATAGCTTTAAATAAAAATTCTGGTGTAGAATATTTTTAATAAACTTGAATAAAATTCCCGGTAGTTCTAGGGTTAAAATTGAGTTAACCCAACCCGGTAAGTATGAAAACTTAATCCGACACAGAAACAATTAGAATCAACCCGACCCGAACTCAACCGTAACGAAAAAAGTTGTCGGGTTCAGCTATTATCGGACTACCTGACCCGATGCAAGACTCCAATCTGAAATAATACTCTAGACACTTTTTGAAAAATCAGGCAAACAAAAACCGAAGCATTACGCATAAAAATTAAACCTAACACCGAAAAAATTATAAACAATCTGACTTGCAAAGGCAAAAAAAAAAACAGCGAAAACTTGAGCCGTAACTCAATGTTAGGTTTTATAACTTAACCTTCAGGGATGTAGTGGAGGGGCTACGGGGGTATACGCCGTATACCCTCTGGATTTTTTTAAGGAACACCGTATACCCTCTGTTTCTCAAGAAAGCTATAGTATGTACACTCTAGGGTATACGCTCTGCCTTGAGCGTATACCCTTTGCTTAGAGCGTATACCCTCTGCTTTTTTTACGACTACACCACTGTTAACCTTGTGTCTTATTTTAACCCCTTAAGGGGCCATGGGATATATTATATCCCACCTAATTTTAATTAAGATTTGTACCAGAAAAAAATTATTAAATCTTACTTTTATAACTTTTGTGGAAAAAGTTGTAAAATTGCTTTTTCTTACTTTGAAATAATTTTTTTAAAGTTCCGGTGAGAATTCAACATTACAGAAACACAATCACTTGCCCCTCAAACGGTTAAAAACTAACCTGCATTCAGAGTCTTGCGAGGGTCGGGTTGTACCCGACACGAACACGAAAATTCCATTTGAAGTGAACCCGCAACACAACCCCCCCCACCCAAAATATATATATATATATATATATATCAACCCGCAACCCGATCCGAACCCGAAATGAAAGGTTGGTTGGTTGATTTTTTGACGGCCGATTATCTACACGAGGGATATAGGCCCGGGGGGCAGTGCCCTCCGTGGGGGTCTTTCTAAGGGAACCTAATCCGTATTTACACATGGAAAATCCACGGCTCGAAGAAAACCACGAAAACTCCGAACGATTAGGCCGACGGGCGCGATTGGGACCGAACCCAGCACTTCCCGTCTACCAGCTTCGAGGGCAGAACCTCTCGGCCACTGCCGAAATGAAAGGAAAATAAAACATGTTTTAATGAAAAATAATCTACAGTTACATCTCTAATACCAATTTTATCTTTTATGTTGAAAAATGAACAATTCTATGTTCTTTATTATCCAAATATAGTAAAACCTCTGAATAGCGGGCACCTCAAGATCGTTGAATTGGGTCCAGCATCGAGTTGGGTTGTCCCTAATTTTCCTTTTTCGAGTCGGGGTTACTCTAATTTTCTTTCTGTGGGTTGGATTCACCTTAAAATAATTCTTGTGGGTCAGATTTAGTTTTTGTCTTGCAAGTCGGGTTATTGGGATTTTTACATAAAGCTTGAGCAGATGCAGAACTATGTTCCAGATGAAAATAAGTAGATATTTGAATCAGGGATTAATTTCTAACAAAAAAAGTAACGGCGCCCTAATATTCTGCGGCATCGGTACTAGCAACCGTACCGTTCTTCCTCCTACACCCCCCCCCCTCCCTGTCACTCCAATCTTCATATTTATATTTCATACACTATTTGCAAAATTTAAAGCATTTTTTTTTCTTTAGCAAAATAAAAATTTTAAATATCTATTACATATACTTAGATGTTAACTATTCCACTTTTTAGTTATCACTTCTTCTGCATAGTATTCTTTGCCTAATTTTAATGTTGTTAATTAACTGCAGAATTCTGCGTAGAATGGTACTTTATTATGCGTTAAATATGGTAAGGATTATGATTCGGAAATAGTGTTAACACAAAAAAGAATAGTTCGCAGCAATGCATTTTTCTGAAAAAAGGAATGAAATTCACAGAAATTAATATTTATATGCTGAAGAATGGAACAACGTTTTTCAATTTCCTCGCGTAACGACCCTTTGTGGCCCCTGACAATTTTCAGCGGCCCTGAAAATCTGATTAAATAAAAAAAATGACACCATTACCGGAAAGATTCGATGCTTTTATAGAAAAAGGAGAAATGCTGCTTAATTGCTTTCTAGCTAAGGCCAAAAACTGATATAAGAATTTGAGTGCGTTTCACCCCATCTCCTACGTGTGCAACACATTACGTCACATATAATTGTTTTGATAAAAAAGAATGCAAAAATTTAGAGACGGGAAGGAATGAAAGGGTAATTTAGGCTTCGTTTTTTCAGAAGCGTCATTGCGTTGGGCTCCGGAGCCCTGTATTTATGAGCTCCGGTGAATTCCGACCAATATTTAAATACTTACTGAAAACAGAGAAGTACCGGAGCTGGGCTCCGGTGGACTCCGGCGCAAATTAAGCCCTGATTTGAATATGAATGAGTATATATTTAATTTTCTGCTTGAGAAATAAAATGTATTTAAGAAATGTAATTAAAGATTTTTTTTTTGTGTGTGTGGTACAGTTGAGAACCCTTTTTTTTCCTCTGGGTATTTGAAAAATATTACTTAACAATATTTCGTTTTTGAAGCACACAAACATATTATACCTGTAACATCGTATCTGTGATAGTTTATATACACATACACATACATATTATGATTGCGTAGATTTGTGAGAAGTCCATTATTCAGAAGTGAAAGCGTACAAATAGAGTAAAACCTCTGAATAGTGGACACCTCGGGATCTCAAAATTTGCACCCGACCCGGGTCGGGTAACCTAATCCGACCTAGGACTCTACCTGCATCCGACTCGACCAGCAGGTCGTGTGCACGAAAATCGGGTTATCCGGCCCGAAGCACGATTCTACATCCAAGACCTGACAATGAATAAATTTCGACCCCGACGGGAGGCATATGCCTCCCGGACCGCCCCCTCCCCATTCCTCCTTTACCGCCGCGCTTGTGCACAGGTGCTGGGGCTGTACGCTGCTGGCGCGTCCCAAATGAAAAACAAAATTGGTAAGAAACACTTTAGGAGAAAACCGATAGATGGCGCAATTTTGAATAAAATGGTTCCTTTCGCTGGAACCAAAGAAAGTACAGAGGAGTTCTTTGCTGGAACTCTAGCAGCCATTCATAGCGTCTTCCTGTTTCTAGCTGTTGTGTGTGTATGTGGTGGTAGTGTGTAATGATGATTATATATTTTTTTTCTATATGTGTAAATATTTATCAAGATTTGCTTTACATTTCTGCATAATGTAATTAGTCAAGATTTGCTTTACATTTCTGCAGGAACTAATTACTTATTACTGCAATTCTCAACGTTACTACATATTATCTACGTTTCAGAATGAAACAGTTTACAGTGTAAACTATCGGACGCGTGCTAATACGCAGACGATTTATATGAAGATAAAATTTTCATATGTGTTGATATATAATTCAGTAAAAGTATAGTTCATCTAAGAAACTCATATTAATTAAAGCTAAGCCGCATCCGTACGAGGAATTATTGAAGAATCTTTAAATCAAGAATTTATGAAAGAAACAGAACAACATTTATCATGGGTTTTTCGACGTGCTTTTATTTCGTTCACATCGTTAAATATTTTGCTGGTGTTGATCTCTGTTGCTGTTGACTTTTCAACTAAAGGATAAGGAAATTGGTAAGTTTTTGAATTTTGTTTGCTTGAAAATATATGCAATATACTTATGAGAGCAGCTAAAGTTGCGAAATCCAGTTGGAAATTTCTATATGTACCTTTTTCTTTCTATATGTACCTTTTTCTTTCTATATGTACCCTTTTCTTGGGAACTACTGAAGCGATTTTTGTATACACCTTTATGCAACGCGCACTTTTATAGCAAGAAAATTGATCGAAATTTGCCGGTGCGTGTTATACACCTGTTATATGAGTGAAAGATTATAAATTAAGGAAAAAAAAATCATACGAAATAAGATTTCTAATTTAATGAATATGCTGTGCACAAATAATTTTCGCTGTCAGATTGCATAAAAAGTAACTCTTGTTATTATGCTTTACAGTCATTATTTTTTGTTATGTATCTGATGGTCTCTTTGCAAAAGAGGCGCGCTATATCTAATTTATAACGAATATATCAAAAATTAGAAAAATGAAGCCTGAAAATCTCTGTGCGTATTATTCGCCGGGCCGGAATATACTAATTACCTATATTTCGGTAATTTCGCTTATTTTTTTTTTTAAGTTCTATTCTATTTTGGTAACGTCAATTTTAAATAAACTCAAAAATATAGACGTCTAACAAATTTTTATTTCTTGCCGTACGATCAATATTTAATTAGTGTAACGCTAGGTGGGCGAAGAGACTTTTTAAAGGTGGCACTGTTTTTTTTTTTTTTCCATGATCAGTTTTGAGGGACTTTTCGGCTTGGATGTATTATAATCCCGCATCCGCCATCTTGATTTTTTTCTTGCATGAAAACTCCTTTTTCACTAAGTAGTAAATGTCGCCAATGGTTAAATATTGTTGATAGATTAATATAATATTGAAAAAACTGGAATATACTAATTATAACTATTAATTAAAAAAACAATTTTTAATTCGCGCCAAGAAAAAAAAAATAGATGGCGGATGCGGGATTATACTGCATCTGTTCCATTAATCGAAGTAATTACCAAAAAATATACAGATTTTTTGTTAATGACTTTGAAGCTGCTCCTAAGCAGCCCCGTGCGAAAGGGGGGGCGAAGGGGGCGGCCGCCCCGGGCGCGGAAATTGAGGGGCGCTAAATTTATACTACCAACGTCTTTTTTTTTGTTTGCTATCGATCATTTTTGGAGGATTTTTTTTTCTCTCTCTCTAGGGACTACTTGTTTCTAACCTGGTTGTTAGCGATTTTTACCTTGACAATTTCCCTACTTTCTCCAACTCAATACTAACAACAATTGAAAATGGCTAGAAAAAAAGAGAGAAAGGTTGAGAAAAATCTGTTCAAAACATCGCAATCTCTCTAACAACTAACTGTAACTTTTTCTTACGTTATTTAGTTGCTTGGAATTTCTGAATTATTATAAAATTACACGTTTTAAAGTTCCGAAATAAACGCAAAATATTTATTCAATAGACTTTATTTCTGCTTCTGCACTTTATCAATTTTGTGTGCAGCTGTCACAAAGAAAAAGTGAGGGGGGGGGGGCGCCAGATTGAAACTTTGCCCCGGGCGCAGTTTTTTCTTCGCACGGCCCTGCTCCTAAGAGTAGTAAAGGGTTTGTGGTTTGTAAATGACAATACTATATGTGTACATCCTGATATGGGCATCCATGTAATTCCGGAACTAGTACAGACGTATGTTATGACGTCACCGGCAGAGAACAACAGAATTCAACTTGCGAATTCGCCCGGATCCGGCATCTTGTTCCTTTGTTGGTCCTTTATAACCACTTTATGCGCAATTTATCAACATTAACAATAACAAACATAAACAACAACAAAAATAAAGAAATTTAAAATCGTCGATGATCAACAAAGAAACAAGATGGCGGACTTCGGGTGAATACGCAAGTAGTACCAAAAAATAATTTAGCAAGATGAGAGAACAACAGTTGTACAGCAGGATTCGTTGATTTAAATCAAGTGATTAAAAAAAAAAATCATTGATTTAAATCAACTTAATTTTTTTTTTTTTCAAACATAACTCAAGAAGTTTTGTAATAACCATTATGTTTTGTCAAAAATATATTGTAAATTTAAGGAGGGAGGGAGACTGGTAATTCAAAATCCATGCTTTTTGAGTTTTATTTAAATCAAATATCACACTTTAAAATAAAAATCCTTGTTTAAAAATAGAGAATATCAGCTAAATAATATTAAAGGGTCATTCCATGCCAAATCAACCAAAAAATTTCAATATTCAACCTGACCATTTCAGATTTTAATGAAACGGCCAGGAATCATCGCCCCTGATATAACTCAGAATATATTTTTATAATTGTTTTATCTCATTAAATTTTCACAATTAAATTTTGAAAAATCATTTTTTGGCTTGCATAAATGATTTCAATTTTGAATTTCTCAAGTTCTATCAGGCGTAGAGAGTTCCATAACCCTTCATTTTAAAGAGAATTTCATAAGGTTTGATTTGATATACAAGTTGACTATGCTTCATTAAAAATAATTTTTAAATTTTTTAAAAATTTGAAATTAAAAAAAATTTTTAGATAGTGTTTTTAACCCGAGAGTAGTCGCGACATTTTTTTAGAACGTTAGTAGTCGCGTTCGGTCCATTTGCCGCCGTTACCAGCAGGCCGAAAACGAAGGGGAAACTTGCCGGTGTTATCAGATGATCGAAAACGGATAACGTAGGGTGAAAATATTGACCGAATTTTAAAAGATTACAGCAATTATTCATTTTACAACATTTTACAGCAATTATTTATTTCACAACCTTTTACAGCAATTATTTATTTCCCTTAAGTATATATTCAGTTGGCATCTAGATAAGTGTTTTTAATAACTTTCTTCGTTTTTCATAAATACTTAAAAGTAAATAGTAAATGATTTGATTGAATTTCTGATGTTACTATGAATCAATAATTAGTAGGAAAACATTTACGAATATGAATCTAAATTCGTGATAGGGTTTATTTATTTATTTATTTTGGAAGGACATAATCAGAGTCAGGTAGATTTTTATGATACTCCGGCACTCTACCATTTAATAAAATAAAATTAATAAATTTAGCATCAATATATTTCACTGACATTAAATTCAACAATTAAACTGAAAATAAAAATGGAACCTATGACATGCAACACAAAAACCAAATACATTACCACTAATTTACCAGCATATTATATATATATATATAATAAAGAAAAAGGTAAAAAATACTTAACTTCGAAATTATAAATGTAAATGTTGTAACTACGTTTTATTTATTTATTTTGTGGGGTGTTTGTGTGTATGAGGGGGGGGGGGGCTCTCGAGATTTTGTGATTAAATCCATTTTTCAAATGAAAATGCACGATTTGTAGTTTTTGTACTTATTTCAGGGTGGGAGCAGCGCCCTTGAATAAAAACGCTGGATACGAACTTCGCTTATATAAAGTAAATAATAAATAAGTTATTGAAATTATATATTTAATTTAAATACATTTGCAATTGTACATTTAAATCCTAAGATGGATAAATTATTTTAATTAATAGAATCATTGAAAGGTTCATCTTAATAGGGATGTATTTTACAGCAACTATTTAATTAAAATAAATATTCAATTGTACATTTCATAATTATAATTTGTTTTATAATAACATTCATTAAAATAATAAAAACAATAAGAAAATTTTCTCCGAAATTATAAATATGCAGCAATAATTTAATTTAAATGAATTTTCTCTCATATTTTGGAAAACATTATTCTGAAAAATAGTTTGAACAATTGATGAAGGACAACAAATTTAAATTTGTTAGATACCGCCCCCAAGCCTCTATTGGATTTCAATAATAATAATAATAATAAAAACATTTTCTGCGGCATTGTTTAAAAAAAAATGTGTTTTTACTTACAGTATGAAAATTTAAAAATAGATAAATTTTAGAAAAATACTTAAAATATTTTTTTAAATCATAATATACACATTCACTGAATTATCCAAAAAAGATTTTTATTTCGTAATTTCTAATCTACATTATAAAATTCTCATTATTTTTCTTATTGTACAAATAAATTATATGTATGTTCTTCACAGATATACATACTACATTTCTGAGAAAATTGTTTTCTTTCGAATTTGTTTTATTGTACAAAAACGATACTTTTCAGATTTTGGAGATACGGCAATTTTTTTACTGATTCCCACAAAATTCTCTTCTCTCTTTTTTAATGGATTGACAGTGTTATTGTCTGTTTTCTTTCATTTATATATTCCGGTAATAAATGGAAAGCAAGTTCTTTGAAATAATGATGACGAATTTCCCTTTTTTTTCCATATTTAAACGATTGTCAATTTGAGAATTTATTCCCGCAATATTTGACAATGAAAAAAAAATGTAAGTGACCATCCATCAGTTTTTTGTGCGAACTGACTTCACAACTAATATAATAAAACAATTTTAAGTCACATTCTAAAAGTAAAAAAAAGTATTCTATGAACGGGAAAATAGCAGATAGAAAGAAAGACGAAATAACAACAGGCAGAGAGTCCGGACTTCGAAGAAACTTTCCCCCACAGATTTCGCGGGAATGGGAAAGGATGAACACGAGGGGGGAAAAATTCAACTAACGCAAGTGGTCGCAACGCGGTCATTTAGACCGATTGAAACTTAAGAATGCGATAAAATGCTAAGAAATAGCAGGAATGACTTGCAGTTTTACTACACAAGAGTGTGAACGCTCAAGGTCAGCTACACGGAATTTGACTATCGTAACTTTAATGGGAAATGAGTTACAGGAAGATAACGAATTTCGGGCGGGGAAAAGACCAATGCGCGACTATTAACGCGTTAAAAAAGTTTGTTTTATATAATATTATAAGACTAAAATTTTGAAATTTTTAGAGTGGGATCTCAATGGGATAAGGAGTTATTGAATAAAAGCTAAATATTACAATACAAATGATAACTTGACTAACTTATTTTGTTATTTATTTTTTGTATGGTAAACTTTAGCTTTTATTTCATAACTTTTGATCCCATGGAGATCCCACTCTAAAAATTTCAAAATTTTAAGCTTATAATATTATATAAAACATACATTTTTTTTTTCAGTTTTTAAAAAACACTATCTAAAAAATTTTTAAATTTAAAATTTAAAAAAAAGGAACAGGTGTCATAAGTTCCTGCGGCCGCCATCGCGTCATATCAAATCAACACAGCTAAAAAGCTGACCCCTCAGAATTTTGATATTAAGCTCATTTGTTAGGTTCATAGAGAAATGAATAAATACCCATTGATAAACCTCTATCTCATTTGGTTTCTGAGATAATTAGCTTTAAAGATGGACAAAAAACGTAAATTTATGCATTTCATGCAATACAAATTTAGTCATAATTTGTTCCCTAATTGTCACAAGGACTTACTTTTTGTGTCTTTGGAAAGTGTTTGAATTGTGCTTTCATATGATATATCACATGAACATACTTTTTGAATTTTTAATTTCAAGGTCAAACATTCTGATCTTTGACCTTTCATATCTAAAAATCTGGCATTTAAATTTTTTCGAAAAATTGACATTTCTCTTACACTTGTTTACTATAATATCTGAGAATATCATTTTGGGACAGCCATGGTATCCTGAGTTATAAATTAAAATGTAAAGTGCTGTTTTAATTTTCCATACAAAAGTCTCAAATTTAGGTCACTTACATACATACTATATATTTACATATATATATTACTGACAATCTTTTTAAATTCTACAAACATGTTTATTTTCTTGGGGGTTGGGGGTTAAGATGAGTCTCAGGCGGTCACATTTGCTGTATTTCAAGTAAAAAACAGGGGCGTAGCTACCGTGGAGCAGTTGGAGCAAACTGCTCCAGGTGCACGAATCCTAAGGGTGCAAAATTAGAGTAAAATAAAAAAATTTTTAAATGTTTGCATATGTTTTTCATTATTAATCAGATATTATAGATAAATCTTGTTACAGTTGGCATATTCCTATGTTATTTTACTTTGTTTAACCTCACTATTATGTTTTTACTACTGTCTTTGTGTGTTACTTTCTTCTGTGTTTAACCTCAATTATTTCGATTTAAAACATGTTTTTATACACAGTTAAAAGAAATTACTTCTATTCGCGAAGTTTTAATTGTAATTCATACCATACTGCAGCGTCGAGTAACTTCTCCAACTCCAACACAGTTTCAGCATGCCTGATTTTTTTTTTCTGAAACTTTTATGTAGACGACAGTTGAAGATTTTCAAATCTTAAACTAATCAAAACTTATTTACAGGGTCACTTGGTCCTGGTTATACACATTGGTCACTTTATTGGCTACCACCATTTTCAAACAATTTTCCTGGTACATTTATCTTCAAAATATTTTAGAAATTTATCATGATGGATTAATGGAATTAATGTAATAAATGGAATTAATGTAATGCAATTCCTGTACGGAATTAATGTAAGCCAAAGAAGTCGGAAACCTATATTTACTATGTAACAGCAATGCCTTAGCTATTTACTTAATTTAAGATTTAAAAAAAAAAAGTTTGTCAAGTTGAAGAAAATCATTGACAATGTTACAAAGAAAAAAAAAATAAGAAAACGAGAATTAAGTTTTGTTTTGTTTTAGGAAAACTATACATGGCCATCAATACAGATTACAAAACAATAATAACCGGATTTACACATATTCCACATCAGTTCACGGTGACATTTAGTTGGGGGGGGGGGGGGGTAAGCGGCAAATTAAATTTTGTGCGTATTGTTTTTGAGATTTTGAAAATATGGCAAATCTCATATGCAGAATTGATAACCTTTTCCTTCAAAAAGAGAGAAAAATTTGGTGTTCCTTAGGATCTGATTATCGCCTATCATAGAAGACGGTAGTATTCTGAGTGATGCAGCCTTAAGCCTAAAATTGTATCGTATCGTAGAATTCGTAGATGGCGGAACTCATATATACAGCTAACTCGACATCAAAGAAAACGCGAAAAGCTGCCTTTTAATAACTCAGCAGATATAGGTCCTATTGTTCTGAATTTTCTAGAACAGTCTTATATCTGCAGTCTAATCGTATACTGAAATTTTTACATTTCTACGTGCAGTATATTTTGAGATCTAAATAGCCATTTTTAAAGTGAAAACATTGGTATGGTATAAGAGGAAGTTCCTAATTTGAAAATCTCAAAAACGGTTCTAACGATTATCTTTAAATTGATATATCATATAAATCTGATTAAGACGAGGTGAATAACACTTTTCTTTTTTCTGGGAAAACTTGTTTTATTTTAAAAATCGTTATTTTAAAAAATCGCTTTTTTTTACTTTTCTCGTCTGTGATTGGTGAATAGGTTTGACGTCACTTCGTATGTAGGAGGAGACTTAATCCATCTGCAAGTCATTTTAGGTATTCTAAGTTGAGTTAACAATCTGAATGTAGGCAGTAAATCTTTTTTTTTTTTTTTTTAATATTAAAATTTTAAATGTTAATTATTATGTGTTTTAAAATATTAAATATATTAAATGAAATTTCGATTGATATTATCTTTCTCTTTTGTTATGAAGAAATTATTATTCCATATTACTGCTTTTTGTCGAAAAAATATTTAGATTCATTTTTAAAAAAGGAGAAATTTTTTTTTAATTATATGTATTCAATATAATTGTTATTTATCATTCTTTTTCAATTTTCAAAAAATATTATTTTTAATTTTTTGTTTATGATCGTGGCTCGAGGTTTTCGACTTGTGACGCAACTCAACCATTGCTATAATTAATAATAATGCATAATTATGAACATGGTATTCTTTGGATTACACTTTATTAGGTATTTTGTTAATTTGTTTGTTTTTTTAATCTGATTTACGATTCCATTTTTAACTTTTCTTTTGATTTACTTAGATTTAATGTGTCCTTTTTTATTTTCCGCCGATTTAACCTAACCACGCTATTGTTTTGTAGATATTACGAACCTTTTATTTTCTCTTGAAATATCTATTAATGTTTTAATATCCAGCATCAATAATTATTTTTACAATACCTTATGGCTTCATAGTTGAATACCTTCTTCTGAAAAGGGCAACAGAAATTTCTGAAAACTTTTGTTTACATATCGATTACGATAGGAATGTTTTAATATCCAGCAGTAACTTAAACTTTTGTTTTGATTACATATCGAGTAACAAAAAATATGTTCTTGACTCTTTAGAAAATGCAACTAAAATGATAATTTTAACAATTGAATCATTAATAAAAAATTATATGTTAAATTAAGCCTGAAAATTTTAATACTTGGAAAGGCTGAGACAAATATAAATTTTTAAAGCAGATATCTTACAATGAATGTTTAATCGCAATGTTTTAACTAAAATATCTTTAAATATTAACAAATTTAAATAAAATGAAATTCTTAATTTTGCCAATTGATTTTTCGTGAAAAAAGGTACTAAAAAAACTTAAAACTATTTAGCTAGAAAAGATTAAAATGTTTCTGATGGGAACAAATAAATGGACTTTTCAATGCTTTCACTAAAGTAAATTTAAAATTCAATGTCAGAATTACAAATTAATTAAATTGTTTATTGTGGGACTCAAAACTATTAACTCAAAAAATATTTGAAACTAAGTTATCATTGTTTTTTCAATGTTTGTTGACAGACGGTTGCGATTTGTGTTAAAAACCACCAAAGTGACATTCTCTATGCCCTATCATATGATACATACCAATAGATTTCTAAACAGCTTCCACTTGAAAATCTGAAGACCATTAAGATTACTAAATCAAAAGAAAAGTTCACGATTAATTCCCAAAAAGTCAGAATGAATAAATTTCAAAATACATAAATATGTGTAATCCTATTTTAAAAAGCTTTTTTCCAAAGTAAGAATTCATTCACATACACTGACAATAAAATTATCAGTGTTTTGGTTGGTGGGAAAACATTTAATGTATTTTATCAGCGCTGTCCAACATGGCATGATTTCGGGGGTGGGGGGGGGGGGGGGGGGAATTATTTTTTTGCCAATGATTTTCTGAGAACATCACTTTTATTTTCAAGAGCAAGGGGTGATTCTGTTCTGAAATTTCAGCCATTCAGTTCTGAAAAAGAAAAAAAAATCATTCCTTCTTAACCTAAAAACCTCATAATGGATATTAATTATGAATGAATCGTATGTTTTCTCCTACCGATTGGCAATTTTTGTATGTTTTTTATGTGACCAATTGACGAATTTTATGATTTTTCCCCTAACAACCGACTGTCGATTTTTCTTTTTCATCTGCGACTGATTGATGAATTTTGTGATTTTTTAAGCAGTAGATGGGCAAATTAATAGATTTTTTTTTTTTCTTCATGACTAACTGAAGAATTTCTTGTAACCAACTTGTGAATTTTTTGATTTTCTTTTCCTTCACGAGCGATTTAGAAATTTCTCTACATACATTTATAATCTACAGTGATTATAGACAAAATTCATGCATTAATAAGATTCCTGTGGTAAGATTTGTCAAATGGTTGCAGAAAAAGACTAATTTTGTCAAGGGATCGCAGAATAAATGAAAATTTCCTCAAAATGTTACGGAAAATTTCAAATTTCGTAAAAAGTCTGTGAGGCTGTGAAAGTTCAGCTTTTTTTTTTTGCTGAGCCTGTACCATGTCTGATTTTAAGTCAAAACGATCCGAACCTGCAAAAATAATTTTCAAAATATGAAAAATATTATCAATATTTTGTTTTTGATACACACAAAAACCACATGTATCATATTTTTGATAGTTTATGTACACATGTTACATGTGTTTAAATTGAGAGGTGCCTGTTATTCAAACTTATATAAAAGTTCAAATATATAAAGTTTAGGAATTAAAAAGTGTTTGCTAAATAGAAATGTCTGCCTTTTGAAAGAAAAGCCATTATGGAGGTCTTATTGTACATAGACAGGGGTAGAGAAATGCATCATTTTACTCGCCATTGGCGAGTGAATTTTCTAACAGGGCGAGTGAATTTTTAGGTAGTTTTTGAAAACTGCAAACTACAGAGATATGCCGAAAACTTTTTTTTTTATTAGTTAGGAAAGTTGAAAAATATAGCTAATTATTGCGATGTAAACATGGTACTAAGTTCTATTTTATATTAAACTTTCATCTCTTGTTTATTTTTTTTTAAATTTATAGGGAAGAAAAATATGAAAATGCGTTATAGTAATAGTAACCAACTATTTTTGAGTTGCGTAATTTTGTCATAAAAATTTTCAACTGTAGATTGCATTTTATTGGCTGGTGAAATAAATCCTTGGCTGGTAAGATTTTCTAGAAATTCCCCACCCCTGTACATAGATCTTCAACCTGAAAAAATACTTTGGATATCATTTGAAATTCAGGTCGACCGATTAGAGTCAAAACCCAAACCGAAACAATGAAAGTGAACCCGGCCTGCAACAAAAAATCTACTATTGATCCGATCTGAACCAAGAGTCAGTTCGGGTAAAAGCAAGTAACCCGACCTGATGCAGGACTCTAATGCAGATATCTTTCAGTTAGTGTAGTAAATTGTTTTACATGCTTCCTCAATTAGTGTGTGAAGCACAAAACTGGTTACACTATTTTTTTCCCAGCAAGATGATCATTATTCAGCAATTGGTAAGTTTTCTATTATAAATTAACCAGTTTGTAGGTTTAAAGCAATTAAACTGTAATGCAAAATATTTTAATCAAGTCGTGTATTTAAAAAAGTACTCTGATAAGTAAGCTAACATAATTAAAGAATTGTTGTAATGCAGATTAAAAATTAAGAGACTTTGTACTGTTTCTTGACTGATTGTTTATATTTTTAAAATGTATACATTAATATGCGAGTGCACATATGTGTGCACCAGTGATTTTTTTTTTTTTTTTTTAATTGTGTATTTGCAGAGTGCATGACATCTGGCTGAAAAAGTAGCAAAACTAAACACTGTATGTACTGTATAAACAAGAAAATTAATCAGCACTGTTTGTTTTTATGCATTTTGCATATTACAGGTCATCTCTTTAATCATTGTTTATATCAGTGTTTTATTCAGACACTTTTCTCCAGGAGGGATTGCACTTTTTGACCATTGAAAACACAAAATCTCAAATCTTCTGGGGGGGGGGTGCTCCCCCCCCCCGGGGGGTCACCCCCTGAAATCAACACTGATTTATATTTTAAAAATTTATACTTTAATATGAGAGTGCACTTATGTGTGCACAAGTTTTTTTTTTTTTTTTTTTTTTTTTTTTTTTTTTTTTTTAAATTCGGTATTTGCACAGTTCATGACACCTGGCCAAAACAGTACTCAGTACAATATTAGTCAGAAATAAATTAAGAAATATTTTAACTCTCTGAGCAGTTTGAGCATATTTTTCAGTTTCCCAAAAACAACTTTAATCTGTTGTAGACAAAAATATTTTCAGCAGAATTGTATTTAAAGATGTCTATCAAATAAAGGAGCATGAAGTGTATTTTAGAAACAAACAGGAAAAGAAAATTTTAATTAAAATTATTTTTATAAGCATTTTTATGAAAATGCCGGAATGCCTTCAAGATGCTTGGAGGGTTTAAAATATATATATATTCCAATCAACCCAGTAGCAGAAACAGTGCAGCATGGAAGCGGGCGCTGCAGATTATTTTAAACCTTGCAGATTAATCCACCAACTTAAAAATAAATGCTGGGCTTAAAAAATAGCTGAAATTGGCTTTAAGTCTCTAGATTTATGGTATTTGTTGTATCCTTATATTATATATATTCTTTATAAATGGAAATTTTGCTTACTTTAAGTGTTTCTGTTATTTCTTATGATAGTAGGCTTATTGAGTCGCAGATAAATTTTTGTTTGCTTTTGCTGCTGTCTGACACAGAAAATTCTGCTTCTGGGACAATCAATACATATAAAGACGTTTGATTTACGTTGTGTAATAAAAAAAATTAGTGTTTTTATATATTTATGCATGTAAGCATTCGCTGTTTTCTGTGGTAAAAATCTGTATGTACTTCAATGCAAATAACTTAAAAGTAGAGCTGGGCGATATATTGATAAAATTGATATAAAGTGGTAATTGTGATAACGATATTAAAAAACCTTACAAAATGGTATATCATGAATATCATGATCGTGATGTAAACCGTGATTATCATGGTTCTTCATTAAACTGCAACATTAAGCAGCGCTTCTTCAGCTTCGACCCAGTCTAAACCGTGGTATTAAATACTGAATCGTCTGTTCCGATTATTATGATACTAACGGAGTGTCTCCTCTCAAGTCTAAACCGTGGTATTAAAAATACCAATTCCTCGGTTTCAGTATTCTTGATATTAACAGTGCGACTTCTGCCAGCCTAAATTGTGATATTAAATACCGACTCCTCTGGTTCCGTGTTCATGATACTAATGGTATGCGATTTCGTTTTGGTGGGTGATAAATATCGTACAATGCAGTTTTCTGTGTGATCACTGACATCAGATGATACATATATCTATATATTTATTTATGGTATTGACGGTGTAAGCTGAATCTCTGAGCATATGCGTTTTATGCTTCAGACACCATGTCTTTCATTTCATTATGGTATTTAGATTTCAGCGATGTTGATGAATATTTGCTCTTTGTTATTGAACAATGTGTGAATCAGGACGATAAAGAAATGAAATATAACATTTTATTTGCAACAGTGGATTTAATTAGACAAATGAAATAATAATTATATAGCTGGGTCCTCAGGGCCACTTTTCTAAGTTTGGCCGAGACCCCTCATGTGGCATATCATTGGAAAGGCCTGTGGCCACTTATTCATGTTATGCACCTCCGGTGACCCCCCCCCCCCACTTCCACGTCTGGGGGGCACTTTTCTAAATTTTACCGAGACCCCTCATGTGACATATTGTTGGAATGGCCTGTTGCCGCTTATTCATGTTATGCCCCTCCAGTGTCCCTCTCCCTATCCCCCCCTGTGGGAGGGCCTTTTTCTAAATTTTGACCCCCCCCCCCCCTTATGTGATGTATCTTGCAAAGACCTGTGACCGCTTCATCATTTTATGCATTTCCGGTGCCCCGCCCACCACTTTGCCCCCCAAGGTGGCACTTTCCTAAATTTTGCCGACACTCATCATGTGACCGTTTATTCATGTTATGCACCTTCAGCATTCCTCTCCCCACTTGTCCCCCCCTTGCGGTAGGACCTTTTTCTAAGTTTTACCGTCACCCCTCATGTGACATTTCGTTGCAAAGGCCAGTGACCGCTTAATCGTTTTTATGGCCTTCCGGTGCCCCGCCCACCACTTTGACACCCCCTGGGGGCACTTTTCTAAATTTTGCTGACACCCATCATGTGACATATCATTGGAAAGGCCTGTGACCGCTTATTCATGTTATGCACCATCAGGGTCCCCCCCCCCCACAAGGGAGGGTCTTTTTGTATATTTTGCCATCACCTCTCATAAGACATATCGTTGCAAAGGCCTGTGACTGTTTAATCATTTTATGGCCCTCCGGTGCACTGCTCACCACTTTTCCCCCGTGGGGTGCACTTTCCTAAATTTTGCCGACACCTGTTATGTGACATATCGTTGGAAATGCCTGTGACTGCTTAATCATTTTATGCACTTCCGGTGCTCCGCCCACCACTTTGCTCCCCCCTCCCTCCCCAGGGGGCACTTTCCTAAATCGAGATATCGGAATATGATATAAAGATGCTGATTTATCATGATATTTAATTCTAGACATTGCCCATCCCTACTTAAAAGTGCTTTGCCATCGATCATTATGATACCGATATATATTGTACAATACATTTTCGTCATTATCTAACATTAGTGCACACAAAATGCATTTGTATGCACTACATAGTTTATTATCTACCGATTCTAATAAGGATTTTATGATCGTAGTAGATATGAATGTATTTTATATGAAATTAGTACCAAATAATGAGAGATTTATTGATGTTATGTCAGTAAATAACATTTTAAAGAGTTAGACTTTTTTGTTTGGTGCCATCAAGTTTTGACTGGTTCCATCTAGTGAATCTTTAAGACTTTTTTACTGTTGCTATAGAAATATTTTAGATTATTAATAATTTGTCTCGAATGAGTCATAAAAGGCCAACCATGCCGCATGGCAATTAAAGTTTTTAAAGTGGCAATTAAAGAATCTATCATCTATCACCAAATAAAATACAGCTTTTTCATCTCTAGTTACGCTTAGCTTTTTTTTTTTTTTTTAATGGTGCAAGGACGCGGTATCTAAAATGTCATTAATAATATATGCATCCATTGTCTGCAATTTTCTATAATCTACGTTGCTTATCAAAAGTAAATATCACAAATTTCACCTATCTGTTTCTGAAAATTATTGTGAACTTCAACCATTGATGGCCAATTTGTGCTGAAGTGGAAAAGACCATCACATCAAAAATACCTTTTGTCACAATATTTGTTGCTGGCAAAAATTATACTAGTATTTTAAAACAGGGTTTTAAGGATTTTATTTTAACTACATGAGGCAAGAATGAAGAGATACTGATAAACTCAAAGCATATGGTTGCTCTACTCATTGGTTAAATCTTCTAGGCGACAATATAACTCCACAAACAATTACAAAACATGTCATTGAAATACAAAAGTACTTTCACAATTACCATGCTGTATATGCTTGGTTAAAAGAATGCAATGATCATTTTACAATACTCTTACCTTGCAACTTTTACTAGAACAGTCAGATAACTTGTTTTGAAACTTTTATCAATAACCACAGCCATTATACTAAAATTATTAATGATAACACTATTAACATTTCTTTGAAATTATCAGAGACTATAATCTTTATAATGTTAAAGATCTTCTTTTGCAATTAAAACCAGTTGAAAACACTTTAAATAGTCAGGAATGGGAAATTTATCATTTTGCTTGCCACTGACGAGTACCTTTCCTCGCAGGGCGAGTGGATTTTGAGGCAATCTTTGAAAATACTGCAGGCTATATAAGGTCTGGCAAAAACATTTTTTTAATAGTTGGTTATATTTTAGGTAGCTTTCTTTACAAAAAAGCTACCTATTGCAGCCGTTCGGAGGAAAGCGATTTCAAAAAATTTTGGTATATTTTCATCGATCATGACCCCCAGACCCCGAAACCACCCTCCGTTCAAAATTGATATATATATATCTGACCTATGTCACATTGTAACTCCCGTAATTATGAACCGATTTCGATGTAATTCGGTGTGTACATATTACATACCAATGTATCAACCGAGTTCATTGGCCAGCTTCATCCGTCGTTTTGTTTCAAAATGGCGGCCATTTAAAATATTTAAAAAATTTTAAAACTTGAAATGTGGTACCAAAAAATTAAAAATGGAAAAATATTTTTTTCTTATGTATTTGACTTTTATACAAAGATTCCGGAGCAGTTTTTATTTCGTCTATATCTTAAAAAATGGCTATAGCATTTTGAATTTCTAGCGTGGCTGACATTTTGAAACGTCCTGATTTTATCACGCGATAAAAGGCGTATTTATGAACCGATTTGGATGTAATTCAGTGTGTACATAGTACATACCAATCTCTTGACCGAGTTCGTTGGCCAGCTTCATCCGCCATCTTGTTTAAAAATGGTGGCCATTTAAATTTTTAAGAAAAATTTAAATTTGAAATGTGGTACCAAAAAATTAAAAATTGAAAAAATATTTTCTTCTTATGTGTTTGACCTTGATAAAAAGATTCGGGAGCAGTTTTTGTTTTGTCTATATCTTAAGAAATGGCTGAGTTATAGCATTTTGAATTTCTAGCGTGGCTGACATTTTGAAACGTCCTGATTTTTCTCACGTAATAACAGACGTATTTATGAACAGACTTGGATGTAACTTGGTCTGTACATAGTACATACCAATGTCTCGACCGAGTTCGTTGGCCAGCTTCATTCGCCATCTTGTTTCAAAAGGGTTGCCATTTAAAAAAAATTAAATTTAAAATTCAAAATGAGGTATTAAACAATTGGAAAATGAAAAAGATTTTTTTTATGTGTTTGGCCTTGATACAAAGATTCCGGAGCAGTTTTTGTTTCTGAAAATTTGTTCTTTTGTTTATATCTTAAAAAATGGTTGATTTATAGCACTTTGAATTTCTAGCATGGCTAACATTTTGAAACGATCTTGTATTTGTCACGCGATAACACACGTATTCGCCTATTTCGATGTAAGAAGGCATGTGGATAGTATACATCAACACCTCGACCAAGTTCGCTGGCCAGATTCATCAGCCATCTTGTTTCAAAATGGCGACCATTAAATTAAAAATATATACAGTCAAACGTCGTTAACATGAACCTCAAGGGGAATGAAATTTTTGTTCATGTTATCCGTAGTTCATGCTATCAGTATAAAAAATTCCTGATTAAAAATTTTTTTAGAAAAATATATAGAGAAGAGACTGGGGGGTAATAGGACATGGGAGCTAACCGGACAACAGTGTTTTCTCGTAAAATATAACAGTAAATGTCATTTTTAGTATTGTACAAGAACATGCATTGAACCATTTTTTTTCATTAGCTATTTGCAAAGTAGGAAACAAGATATATTTAAGATTCAAGATGAGTTTTTTTATATTTAATAAATATTTCTTTTGATCAACGATTAAATCAGTATTTAATAATACCTTTTATAATGAAGCTTTTATACAATGTTCATTTTCAATCATATTTCGTATCAGAGATAAACAGTTAATTTACAATAAGCTTAATTGCAGTGGTAAAGGATTCATGGACAAATGTGGATTTCACATAGGGTCTAATGGGAGAAAACTTTATTTTAGAATTGAGACTTATTTCTATTTTAATAATTAAACTATTATATTTTTTATTCATTAATAGAACGCATGCTACATTTCACATGAAAGTTGCAATATTAAACAGTAAATTTTCCACGTGTGAAGAAAGAAACAATGCATAAAAATACTCCCTTTAGGTAGCACCCTTCCCTGATACTGGTGACATGTAGTTGGTGACACGTATTGTATTGTCCAAAATTGAGATCATTCTAATGGCAGCAGTACACGTTTCTATCGCTTTAAAGATTAATTCTTTTCATGAAGCTCTGATCCATTGTTTCCCAGAGAAAATGAAGCTTTCTCATTTTTCTAGGAATTTTCGTTCACGTTAAGCGTCAAAATCTGTCATGGGGGGCGTCGAGAATTGTTCATATTAAGCGAAATTTCACGTTAACCGTGTTCATCTTAAAAGGAGAAAAAACACTAGAATTCGTATTCATTTTGACGGGGACAGTGGGAACTGTTCATGTTAAGAGTAATTCACGTTAAGCGTGTTCACGTTAACGAGGTTCGACTGTATATATATTTAAAGTGAGGTGCAAAAAAATTAGAATTTGAAAAAGGTTTCTTAAGTATTTGACCTTGATATAAGGATTCAGGAGCATTTTTTGTTTGTCTTTACCTTAAAAAATGGCTCAGATATAGCAGTTTCAATTTCTATTGTGGGTGACATTTTGAAAAATCTGATTTTTTGCATGCGACAGCACTCCTATATATTAACCGATTCCGATGTGAGTGAGCATGTGCACAGCAATTACTAAGGTCTCGACCAAGTTCACTGCTTAGCCTCATCCACCATGTTGTCTTAAAATGGCAGGCACTTTAAGAAATCGCCGAATTTGGCAGCCAAATATAAGTGACTTTAAATAAAAGCAGCTTGGATAAAGCTGACTAATTTCGCGAAATTCTCATTCATAATGATTTAGTACAGTTGAAGATCGATATAACGCAATTCTATAAACGCAATTCTCCATAAACCGCGCAACTTCTTGGATGTAAATAGTGAAATTCACAGTTAAGAAACTCCTACATTTTGCATTGAAAAAAATGGCGCCCTCTAGCGGATTAAATTTGAGATTATAATTTAATCTTTTTCTCCTGAATTCACAGCTTTTAAATAAAAAATTGCGGTTATTAATGTGAAATAATTTTGAAAGTGAGAAATGAGCATCGTGATACAATTTAAATACACAAAACACAGTCTCTGTAGCTCTTAGCAAAATCGGCTAGTAAACCATGGGGAACGCAAAAACGCAGTTAGCAAGTCACGGAGCTAGTGAAATCGCGATGCAAAACAGAAGGTTTAGCGGCAAGCAATCATAATTACTTTCGATAAAATGGCAATGCCAGTTTATTTTGATGTTGAATATCACGTCTCGCGCACGTTGCTGCTTCTTGCTATCTTGCTCAACATACCGTTATTATCAGAAGCTATATTTATTTAAACGCTAGTTTATTTGAATATTTTTGCGGAAAATACAAATTATGAACGAAAAAGTCGGCGAGTCATCTAAAGCATGTAGTAAAAAACGTGTGATTTTGACTATTTTGCAAAAAGTCGAAATACTCAAAGAACTGGACAAGGGCTCAACGGTAAAGTACATTGCTAATGCTTATGGTATCGGCAACCGGACTGTTTACGACATCCGTGACAGCCGAGAGAAAATCTTGGCTTATTATTCAAATACTGACAGCAAAACAGGCATTCTTAAACGAAAAAGAATGAAGGGTGCACAATCGGCCGATTTAGATGCCGTTTTGTTCGAATGGTTTCGCCAAAGGCGATCAGAAAGCATCCCGATTACAGGACCGATTCTGTGTGAGAAAGCAAAGGAGCTTCACAAACAGCTTAATATTGAAGTTCCATGTGAATATTCAACTGGTTGGTTAACGAAATTCAAAAATCGGCATGGTATACGGTACCTAAAAGCAAGTGGCGATAAGGTATCTGCCGATAAAGAAGGTGCTGACCAATTCGTTGAAGAATTCAAAAAAATAGTAAATGATGAAAAATTTTCGCCTGAACTCATTTACAACATGGATGAAACAGGCCTGTTTTGGTGCAATTTACCGCGTAGAACTTTTGTTACTGAACAGGAGGTTGAACCTTCAATGGTGAAGGATGATAAAAGAAGGTTAACTGTAGTTCTTTGCAGCAATGCCGCTGGTACGCACAAGTGTCGGGTGTTAGTGATAGGAAAGAGTGCAAATCCTCGTGCCATAAGTGGGTTAAAGAAAAGTGGTCTCCTTCCTGTTATTTATAAAAATAATAAGAAGGCATGGATCACTCGGGAATTGTGTACGGAATGGTTTGAGAACCATTTTCTCAAAGAAGCTCAAGATCACTGCAGGAAAGTTGGACTACCTAAAGACAGCAAAATTTTGCTGTTAATTGATAAGTGCCGTGCACATCCGGAACTTACTGCCCCTAATGTGACAACAAAATTTTTGCCAGCTAACACTACATCCCTAATCCAGCCTATGGATCAGGGTGTAATAAACAGTATGAAGTGTAATTATAAGAGTGCTTTTCTTCGGAGACTCCTGAATTCTGATTTTCGTACTGACATGATTACTGAATTCAAAAAAGAATTCAATATCAGAGATTGCCTCTATATGCTGAGGGATGCCTGGGATTCAGTAACTCAGGAAACTCTTGTGAATGCATGGCATAATTTATGGCCAGAATCCCTTTTTTTTGAAACAGATAGTGACGACACAGAATTTGCTGGTTTTAAACCTTCACTGGCAAAAATCAAAGCTGCTGAACTCATGCTTTATGCGGAAACTGCGCAGTTAGATAAGTTAAATGAGGACACTATTGTGGAATTTTTGGAAAGTGATGACAAACCACAAATTGTGAACCAATTGACTGACAGTGAGATAATTTATTCAGTTCTAAACACAGAGGAAAACAATTCTGAAACGGAATCAGATGAAGAGGAAGTTGTAGAAAAAGTTTCCATGGCTAAGGGAATTTCTATAGGGGATTCATATTTAAAATTCCTGGAAACACAAGACTGTGTAACAGAACAGGAAATGTTAATGTTTCACAGAGTTCAGGAAAGATTAATTTCTAAAAAAACACATATGTTAAAACAAACCAAAATTGATAACATGTTTAAAAAACAAGTTTAGTGCTAATAATTTATGTACATATTTTTTCCCCTGTAAAATAATAAATTAAATAGCATTTTTTTCCCTTATAATAAATTATTAAACAACATATTTTTGTTTTTAAAACCATTTGTATTTTAACATTATTTTAAAGTGTTACTATTAATATGTTCCACATATATTTTGCTATGTTTATAAGGTAAATTTTAATGACGTGCGAAATGATCTATATAACGCAAAATTCCATATAACGCAACACCTTGCGTTTTTAGTTTTGCGTTATATAGATCTTCTACTTATTGATAAAAATTAGTATTGAATCTCCTATATTCAGTTTCCACTAAATTGAGCTTCGTGTGTTTGAATGATATAATTTGGCTTTTTTTAAATAAGGATTATGAAAGCTACCTCTTCCTCCCGGCACTGGCCGGAAGGACTTTTTCAAATTTACTTCGATAGTGCTAAGTTCTATCTTATACTAAACTTTCCTCTGTTGTATATATTTTTTAATAACAATAATTTCTTAGTAACAGTGACTACTATAGTAACAATTTCTTAGTAACAGTGTAAACTGTTTTTGCTGTGTGTTTTCTCATTGTTTTTGAACTGTACGTTGTATCTTGCTGGCTCATAAAATAAATCTTTGTTTGGTAAGATTTTCTGAAAATTCCCCATCCCTGTAAGTAGTAGTATCAATACAAAAACCCTTAATGGGTTAAAAGTTAGTGATGCAGCACTTTATCTTATGCTCTAAGAATTTTAAATATGGAACTTAAAAATAATGATATCAAATTTTGAGTGACGCTTTGCTAATAATTATAATCTCTATATATATTTCATCATTTTATTTTTTTATAATCGCATGTGCAAAAATTATGTTCAATTTAAAAAGATGTATAAAAGTTTAATCATTGATGCTTTATCATTCATATCTCTCATAAATTCAAAGTATGAGTTTAAAAAGATATAGGAACTACTTGCGAATTCACCCGGAGTCCGCCATCTTGTTTCTTTGTTGGTGATTTATAATCACTTTATGCTTAATTTAATAACATAACAACAAACATAATATAAACAACAACAAACATAACATAAACAACAAATATAAATAACAAAATAAATAAATCCAAATAAATAAATTTAACATCTGCGATGATCAACAAAGAAACAAGGCAGACTCCGGGCAAATCCGCAAGTAGTACCAAGATATGAATTAAAAGTATTCTATTTTTCATGCACTTTTTCTAAAATTTTGGTATTTCATTACGTTTATTTTGTTTTTAGGAAAATTTAATCCAATTTTATCTATGAAGGTGTACTTTTTTAATCTTTTGATCCTAAACCTCAAAAAAGTAATGATATCAATACAAAAACCCTTAACGGGTTAAAAGTTTGATGCAGCACTTTACTTTATGGCTATATGAATCTGAAATATGGGTCTTAAAAATTCTGATGTCAAATTTTAAGTGACGCTGTGCTATTAAAATGAATTTATATATATTTAATTTTTCTTTTTTGTTGTATTTATTTTTAATCAGTGATACTTTTTCATTCAAAATATGAGTTTTAAAAGATATGATAAAAATTAAAGTGGCGCTGTGATCTGACTTAGATTAGTTAAGAAATTACTTTACACATACTTATGTTTTGTCTTCTGAAATATTAGAGATGGGCAACATCGTTCCTTTTAAGGAATCGTTCCAGCCGGAATCGTTCACCGAAAGGAACGAGTTCATTGGAGTCGTTCCTTTTGGAATCGTTCCGAAAAAAAGGAACGAATCCGAGAAAAAGGAACGAATCCGATATAGGTGAAAATTAACGGTCGCCACTCGCCACGTGGCGATTAAAGTTGTAAAAGTGCCGATTAAAAAATCGGCCATCGATCGCCACCCTACTCGCCAAGTGGCGATAAAAAATCTTATCGATCGCCCAAGTGAAATACAGCTTTTTTCATGGAAATATGCATCTCTACTTTGATTACATCTAATTAGAAAACTGGTTAATTCTTTTTTCTACCGGATGCAAGTGGATTCCAACGATTTAGCAATACTTTCAGTATTTCGGCTTTTCGCCATTGCTCTTCAGTTGGATTATTTTTTTCAAGAAATACAGTTTTATTCTGCAAAATATATTCTTCAGCTTTGATTCCACATGCTTTTTAAATAATTTATTCCTCTTTTTTTTTTTTCACCGGATGCAATCTGAGTTTTAAGGACATTGCAGTACCTTCAATATTTCGACTCCTGCCAGTTAGATTATTTTTCTCACCAGTTAGATTATTTTTCTTCAAGAGATACTGTTTAATCCTGCAAAATACATTCACCAGCTTAGATTTCAACTGCATGTAATGTGTGTAGTATGTTAATAACACATTTATTTATTAAATAAAATCCAAATAACATTTTATTGTGTTTTATTTATTTATTTTTTTATTGTATACACCTAACTGTTGGAATTTTGATTTAGTTATTTTTTATATAAACAAAGTAATAATAATTTGATTGATAATGGTGTTTATGAACATATACAAGTAATCTAAAAATATATTCTAAAAAAAATTAGTATGATAACAGATTTTGTGGTTTTAACCCTTTCCAGCACGGAGAAATTCTGTTTATAAGCTGATGAAATGATGAGCTGACACCAGAATATATAAACGAATTTATTTGTAAATACGAACTTGCTTATTTTCAAGTACGTTATAAAAGGAAAATTTTAATTAAATATTATGGGTGCCAGTAAAATAACAATTAGGTGTCCTTTTTAAAGGACAGCACCCGCGAAAAGGTTAAAATAATTTTTTTCAATTTTGACTGCTTTCATATTCTTATCATGAATAGTTGGCTGGTATAAAACTCTGATTTATAGAAAAAATATGTATTTATACAATGCTTATAGTTTATGTAGATGTCAAGAAAGTTTGAAACATTATAGTGGCCATTAACTTTAAAAAGTGGCCACTAATGAAACTGAGCCTACCAGCCACTTGCTACTAACTCAATTTCCCAGTTTTCACCTATAGAATCCGAGAAAAAGGAACGATTTCGAGAAAAAAAGAACGATTTTGAAAAATAAAGGATTCCAAGGGGAAAAAACACTTCCGAGATAAAGAGAACCACATGCAATCCATAATATTTTTTACTAATTTATTTTCTTATGTACCCATCCATTTTCTTAGGCATCCAGTCGCTTTAATTTTGTAATGTTTTGGACAGATGATTTTGTTTTTAAGAGTTCATTTCATTGATCAGTGTGTGCAATTAATTTGCAGTTATTTCTAACTTTATGATTTATGGTATAAAGCACAATTCCTCTTGGAAATTTAAGGGCGGTGCAAGGTCTATTCGATTTTCAGTGTAATCATTGGTTTCTCTTGAAAATATGTCGTCAAATGACCGTCCATTTATATTATTATTTTATATAGTGTGTCTTTACTCTCGACGATGTTCAGTGGCTAAGTCCTAAACCGTTAGTCATAGACCTATAGTTCCAATTACAAAAATGTTTTAAATAAGGTAAAAAAATATTCTGAAAGTCGTTTGGATCAATAAAAATATTTCTAAAAAAGTTACGAAATTTAATTTTTTATACGGTCCTCCGCCCTATAAGAGATATTTAGTAAAAATTTCCTGTTCTCTTAAAAGAAAGACAAAAAAAGTCCCCTTCATCTAACACTAAAATTCATGAAGTTATACGAAACTTTGAAATGCAAGACTTATGCCACTTTTCTGCATCCAAATACACATGAGTTTAGCCATGCTTCTAGGGGTCGTAAACAAAGTGCTTAAAGTATTTGAAGGATTTATTTCATGTGTAGCTGCGCTTTGAAAGAAATCGTATTACGACAGATTTTTGTAAGGATTTGAAGCTGTTTCTTTTCATGATTTTTTTAACAAAAACTATGCTATTTTTATAAGCTTTTATTTAACCTATTAACCGCCAAAACTATAAGTAGGAATTTTCAAATTTCTTGTTGAAAGTCGTTTGTCACCACAAATTCAGAAAGGTAATTTCCGCTTTATTAAAATATCAAAATTTCTGCCAATAAATAAGGCAATTTTTTTAATTGTAAAATAGTGGTGACAAAGTAATTAATGTAAGCATGAGCAATTATTATGACCGTTGCGTGAACGCAACACCAGCGGGTAACGGTTAACTTGAAACGATCGTATGTATGTCTTTCCAGTTCAAAATTTGTACTCGAAATTCAACTCACTTTAAAATATGCGATCGAGGTTAAATTTTACATATTGACGTAAATCAGGTGACAATGTAATATTATGATTTTCAGTGCTTACCATTATGTACTTATTTTACAGGGTAACACAAAAAATTTCGGATAGATTACTGCCAACAAGTTTTCTAAAAAGTTTTAGATTAGATAACACAAGACTGCGATGGTTGTGTTTTTTTATTTTTAAAATTATGTATTTTTAAAATTATGATTTTTATGTATTTTTTAGCGCTGAATCCGAAAATTATCTTCATTTTTAACCATCATGTCAGAATTTTTCGCAAATAGTAAATTTCAAAATAGTAAATTTCAAAATTGAAAAAATAGCTAATACTATAAAATAGAGTCGATGGTTGTATTTTTTAACTTTTACGACTGATTTGTATGTGCTTTTTAGCACTGAATGGAAAAATTACCTTCATATTTAACCATCATGTTAGACATTTTTGTAAATGGTAAATTTCAAAGTTAAAAAATAGCAAAAATCTGATACTATAAAATGGATGTAAAACTTCTTTTATTCAATTTAATTTTATTTAATTCAAGAATTTACTCAATTTTTGGCTTATACTGGGATTCTTACAGCTAAACAGCTCGGGGATCCGATGATGTGGGAAGGGAAGAGGTTCAATTAAAACTTTGAACTTTTAAACTTTGAAATTTACGATTTGTGAAAAATCCTGATGTGATGGTTAAAAATGAAGGTCATTTTCGTATTCAATAGTAAAAAATACATAAAAATCAATTATCAAAAGTTAAAGAAATAACAATCACATCTATTTTATACTATCAGAATCAGATTTCCGAAAATTTTTCACTTTTTAGCTTTCAAATTTACGATTTGCAAAAAATCTGTACTTTGTGATAAAAAATGAAGTCTATTTTTGGATTCAGTGTGTAAAGAATCGAGGCTGTTGCTTTTCAACATTTTATTTAACGAAAATTCTATTATTTTTTTCCTGTTATATGTTTAGTACAAGCTGTATATTTTGCATTAATATTTCAGAATGATTATAGATTTCAAATTTATAATGCAATGTTAATTTTACTATCAACTATATTTTTTATATATCTGAAGATTATTTATATTTCTAGTAAATTTGTAAATGACCCCTATTTCGCAGCAAAAAATATGCTCCAAGTTGAAACAGCCATTACTTCGGTCAGTTTTAGTCGTAGAATAATAGGATTTTTATTTGTCTTACTTGTAAGTGTAATAGGAAAGTTTTACTAACTATAACTTGAAGGACCGGGGGATCGTATAAAAAATAAAATTTCATAATTTTTCAAGAAATGATTCTATTGACCCAAATCACTTTTTAAATACTTCTTTACCCCCATTTGAAACATTTTTGTAATCGGAACTATATGGCTATGACTAACGGTTTAGGAATTAGCTATTGGACATCGTTGAGAGTGGACATCCTGTATAGGAAAGTTTATTATTGCTCTGATATTTGTCACCAGGGTCTAGGAATTTTTAGTCTCATAGATTCCTCTTCAAAATCTACCTCTAGGTAATCTTAATTTCATTTTTCATTCTGAATCTCATTTTTCATTTGGATGGCCCTACTGGTTTTGATATGTAACTAGTTAAAGTAGATTACATTTTTGTTCCAGTGTCCGTACTTTCAATAACTTTATGCCCTTTATCGTCTTTCTCCTCAGCTCCCTAACTTTACGCACACAGGATATTTCGCATAATTCATCAACATTATTATCACCGCCTTCAGGATCTGGTTCAGAAGTGAAACACCCTATTCTATAGCAATCATCTTGTAGTGCAATTCAGTGATATATATCAATTTTAATGCATTTGAAATAGCTTAATGTCATTAAAATGCGCTGCAAACGATTTTTTCCCGTTGACCATAATGTAACGAAATACTTTTGAGTGCCCCTGTAAATAAACTATTAATGCTACACTCTTCCTATTGAATACCAAACATCCCATGGTAAACATCATTAACATATATCAATTGCATGGGAATCCGAGTATATTTACTGGAGTAAGGTATATCACACACTGAGACCACAGAACGACACAAAGCGCAACATGAAGTGCAAAAACTGGTCGAAACAAAGAACGAAGTCGTTGCAAACTTGTTTTAAACCAGTTTTTCTAGCGAATTCAAGCGACATGTCTTATGTGTCGCCTTAGTGTGTGACTTGCCTTAGAGCGTGAACAGACGGTCTGACGGACAGACAAACCGCATTCATAAACACTAACTTTATTGGAAAGAGTTAAAAAGTAAAGCACGTTTTTGCACACTGTCTTTCCTGAGTGACTGATGTATGTCTTGTCTTTTACCCTAACATCGCTATTTGTGAACTGCTGTTAACTACGTAGAATTTCAATAAACTTACAACTCTTTTTGAATCTCCAATTTCACGAGAACCTACAGGAATTTCTCTAATTTCACACCCTCATCCGCCGTCACCCTCTCTCCACTTATATCATACAGAACCTCAGTTCGGTGTGAGTGAATTGCAATCCTAATATGTTTGTTTGGATTGGGATCTTTGGAGCTTCATAACTCATGAAGTCATGGAACACTTGTGTTACACGAAAGGGTAGAAGTTCCTTCAGATGATTTGTAAACAGATTCATTAGCAGGGCTATGGCTAGTGATATTTATAAGATAATATTATATGCATTAATATTATATATATATATACAGTAATATATATGATTTTATTCATATATAGTACATATTATCTCCGCCAAAAGATATAGTGTTTCACTAAACTTCAAAGTTCTATTTCTTTAAATTTGAAAATTGCTAACATTTTAACTGAAAAACGGTTTATTGGTTTAATTAAATGAAACAAATTAAAAGTATGTCCATTATTATTACAGAGTGTGGTACTATATAAAGAACTATCTTTTTGACGATGTTTCGGCCGTTGAATGAAAGATATCTGTTGCAAACGTGTTATAGATAATACCAACCTTAATTTTTTGAGAATTTCACTATTTTTTATTCGGAGTTAAACTTTTTACTGTCAAAACTATTTAAAATAGATAAAACATTTTGTTAAATTCGAACTTTTCAGAAAACTTTATGTAATTTAAGAAAAAAAAGAAAATAAATAAATAAATCTTCTAAGTGAAAAGAATAACAATAAGAAAGGAAAATACATAAAATTTAGTATCGTATTTGCAGTAAGTTTTACCTCAATAAAAATGGAAATTTGGTATTAGGCTTGAAACATTAAATTTAGTTTAGCATGAAGGGAGCCTCGATTTGATCGAAATTAAACTCAGATATGTATTATCCATCACCACAGTAACAGGCATTAATCGTAGCATTGATTTCGGGATTTACGAGTATCAATAACGATCAAGAAATCTGAATTATTATAAGAAATTATTACGATAAACGATTTTTTTTTGCTTTTATTTTACGTTGAATTAAAAGTCACAGTTATTTAAATTCTAATTATTTAGCAACAAATAGAAGTAAAATAACAATTGAAAAAACTGTACAAAATCACAACGTGCATTCTTTGGAAACCAATAATTAAATTCGTATATTGTAAAACTTTTTAAATGCAATATTAACCTTCCGCATACCAGACCGGTGCAACAGACCCGATAGATACATTCAAATTGATTTTTCACATTTTAAAAAATGAAAATTTTGTAAATATGTGACTTTTTCTGGAATGTTCTACTCAAAAGAATAGAACATCCCAGAAAAAACCCATATTTACAGAAATTTCAGTTTTTAAAATAAATTAGAAATATCATTGTAAATGTACCTGTCGGGGCCATTGAACCCCTCTGGTAGGCAGAGGGTTAACATAAATCTATTAAACCGAAACAAGCATAAAATATGCAGCGTTATATATGTCGCAGTGTTGGAGAAAATCCGATAATCTATATGTGGCACGTGATTTTTCTTTCCCGTTTTTATACTCAAAACGGCCATTAAGAGAGCGAACCGCGTTTAAATTATTTCAATCCCACCCACCACTATTACTGTTATCTTATTATTATTATTAGACATTATGCTTTTTGAAATATTCATTATCTTAAGAAAGAAAGAAACGTTTTACAAAAATTCCTTGTTCTAACAGATTTTACTCTATGTAATAAACCTCAATGTAAGTTGATTAAAACAACAATCTTAGGGAGTTTTGAGATTTTTTTAATCATCTTCTTCAGGAGAGAAAAACAAGACGCCAAACTGTGGAAATAAAGTGGTACTCGAGCGCTCGTAGCTGGTCATATATTTATTTTGACAAAGAGGATTCTCAAATTGAAATTATGTTTGAGGAAAAAACATGAAATAGTGAAATATGCATGAAAGTGCGTAACTCTACAATTATTAAAATAATTGAAAATCAGTTATTATTATCCTATTAAAATGCAATTTTTATGGCCTTTTTATGGCTTTTTATTTCTTATATTATTCAAAACTGTTTCTAGTCAGATTTAAAAAAATATTTTTCACTAGTAATTAAACAAGCATTTTCTTTGTTTTTCTTAAGGCTGTTCTTAAGTGATCTGCTCAACAAGCGTAAAACGTTTTGACACATTTACAAATTCATTTTTTAACGGAAAGATATAAAATTGGAATGTTTGACCATGGAAGCGATTTGGAATCGAACTGTGTTTTCCATCTTTTGATCAGTAAATTACCTATTGAGTTATAATCGATTTTGATCACGTGACAAACATGTTTTTCACCCATTTTTGAGAAATTATGCCTCTTTCGCGAGGAAATTCGGTTCAAAACGCCCACTTTGACACTATTTTCTGAAAGGCCTATTGCGTTTGCAAAAAAACGGAAAAAACAGCTCGATTACATAGTTTCTGAACAACAACACCTGTTCGTTTCATGCATTTCCGAATAAAAATAAATTAAAACTTTTGTCACAAATTTATCCTTTTGGATTTGAGAACAGCCTTAAGAATTCATTTAGAAAAAATTCATTTCGTATGATACATTTACCAATTAGAAAATGTATTAGTGTATTAAAGTACACATGGTGTTCCATTACCCTCGGGGTCCAGGTACTCAATCGGTAAAGCACGTAAAGTTTCTGGGTTCGAATCCCATCTCGGGCACTTTTTCTCTCAGGTGTAAAAAATCCAATTCGTATAAAATCGGTCCTTTTCGGAACGACTCCGAGGAATCGGTCCTTTTCGGAACGACTCCGAGGAATCGGTCCTTTTCGGAACGACTCCGAGGAATCGGTCCTTTTCGGAACGACTCCGAGGAATCTGTCCTTTTCGGAACGACTCCGAGGAATCTGTCCTTTTCGGAGTCGGTACATTTTGGATCGATTCCGAGGAATCGTTCCGAAAAGGACAGATTCCGTGGAGTCGTTCCTTTTCGGAATCGTTCCAAAAAGGACCGATTCCGAGGAACCGTTCCATAAAGGACCGAATCCGAGGAGTCGTTCCAAAAAAGGACCGAATCCGAAAAGGATCGATTCCTTTTTACAGAATGGAATCGTTCCTTCAGTTTCACTGACGGAATCGTTCCTTTGGAGTCGTTCCTCAACAAATGACACATCTCTATGAAATATATTTAGAAATTGAAACATTTTTTTTTTCAATACACTGTCAAATATGTCATACATTTTCTCAGCTGATGTTATGTATTAAATGTATTTAATTCAATAAATTCATTTATCTTTTGCGTCACAATATCCAGAACCATCGGTAAAATTTGTGTAAATGTTTTCTTTGCATCACACTATCTATTTGCATACTATTTACTTAGTTTAGATACTATGATGCAAAATAAACATTTACACAAGTTTTACGGATGGTTCTGGATATCGTGACGCAAAAGATAAATGAATTTATTGAATTAAATACATTTAATACATAACATCAGCTGAGAAAATGTATGACATATTTGATAGTGTATTGAAAAAAAAATGTTTCAATTTCTAAATATATTTCAGAAGACAAAACATAAGTATGTGTAAAGTAATTTTTTAACTAATCTAAGTCAGATCACAGCGTCACTTTAATTTTGATATCATATCTTTTAAAACTCATATTTTGAATGAAAAAGTATCACTGATTAAAAATAAATACAACAAAAAAGAAAAATTAAATATATATAAATTCATTTTAATAGCACAGCGTCACTTAAAATTTGATATCAGAATTTTTAAGACCCATATTTCAGATTCATATAGCTATAAAGTAAAGTGCTGCGTCAAACTTTTAACCCGTTAAGGGTTTTTGTATTGATACAAATTTACACCTCTTTTTTTGAAAAGTATTTTTCAGCATTAAACCTTATTTAATTGTAGAAGTTTAGGATTAAATAAGGCAAAACATATTTTTCGGAAATAGTAATGCGAATTTGCTTAGGCCGTAATCAGGCTCTCTCCCCCCCGCCACAATCTGATATCAATCTGGAGTTACTCCACTAAACTTTCCGAACAGTTTATAGAAATACTGTGAGTTCAAAACAGTATAAAAAGGAATAAAAACTTAGATCCTAATTTTATACAAAGGTGAAACATTTTCACTGGTAATAAAGACCTCGAGTTTTAAAGAAAGAGTGCACTTTCATTCCTAAAACTTAAATATTTTTCTAATGACATAATTTTCATTTCACCTGTGCTGAAATAAGGCCGATAAATTAAAACAAAATAAGGAAAAATGGGATTTTACTAAATTAAGTCATATTTTGGTAGGCTTAGACTAGGGATTGACCGAATACCGAATAGTCGATTCGGTATTCGGTGATTCGGCATGTAAACCGAATATTCGGCTTCGGCCGAATACTTTTAAGTATTCGGCCGAATAATTGCGGATAAGTATTTTCTTAGAAGTAGAAGAATTCTCTTTTACTTAGAAGTAGAATAGGCTAAATGACGAGTTTCAACATTATGTGCATGAGTTCAAAGTTCAGCTGCACTACCAAAAACAAGTCAAAGGCCATTTTTAATTACAAAAAACTTTTTTTTTCTTTCCTAAAATAGTCTATATAGGGATGAAATCAGAACAACTGTCTACGATAGAGGGAAAAAAAAAAGTAAGGAATATGGGCATCTTTCCCTTACCATTTAATTTTAATTATTTCTACATTAGTTTTTTCAATTTAAATTTATTTAATGTGTATTCTCTTTAATATACACCTCAAATAAGTATACCAGAGTTCATCTCTGTATAACTAAGGTTTATATTAAAGAAAATATATGCATCAAATAAGTATACTCCTATGCCTATCCTATAGCTTTTATAACCATTAAATTAAAATCGCTCAAATTTATCTTCATCACCACAATGATAAATATTAATCAAAATATAAATATGTATCAATAATTTCACAGAAAATAGTTAAATGTATAAATTGATATACCTTTTGTATTTGAGAACATTCCAATTCAATATGTATATAGTTAGACAATCAGTAAATCAGCTTAATGACAACATTGTTTCTTTTATTTGAATGAACTTTTGTTTTTCTGAGAATCCTTATCCTTAATAATAGCCTGTATAGTTTAATACTTTCATTGGGTTAATTTGGATATTGGCTAGTGATAAAATAATAAACAAGTTGGAAATTGCTCGTCAAACGTGGCAAATGAGGTGCGTTCGTACTATAACTAGTTTTATAATTATTTTTTGCACCCCATATTGTACTGAATGTATACTTTTTTGCACTTCATAAAGCGCATAGTCTGATACATCATTAAAATGCACTTCCAATAATTTTTTCCCATTCCCCGTAATGTAACGGAACACTTTTGACTGTCCCTGTAATTAAACTATACATCCGATTTTCCTAAAATTTGAAATAGCTCAACAAAACTTTGCAACAATTATATCTTTAAAATTTCAGACCATTCGGAAGGCTGTAATATCATTAAAATGCACTTGCAATAATTTTTCCCATTGGCCGTAATGTAAAGAAAAACTTTTGACTGTCCCTGTAAGTAAACTATGCATCCGATTTTCCTAAAATTTGAAATGGCTCGACAAAATTTTGCAACAGTTATATCTTTAAAATTTCAGATCATTCGGAAGGCTGTAATATCATTAAAATGCACTTGCAATAATTTTTCCCATTGGCCGTAATGTAAAGAAAAACTTTTGACTGTCCCTGTAAGTAAACTATGCATCCGATTTTCCTAAAATTTGAAATGGCTCGACAAAATTTTGCAACAGTTATATCTTTAAAATTTCAGATCATTCGGAAGGCTCTAATATCATTAAAATGCACTTTCAATAATTTTTCCCATTGGCCGTAATGTAAAGAAAAACTTTTGACTGTCCCTGTAATTAAACTATACATCCGATTTTCATAAAATTTGAAATGGCTCGACAAAATTTTGCAACAATCATATATTTGAAATTTCAGACCATTCGGTTGGGTAGTTTTTGCTCTGTTACATGCGGACAGACGGACGGACGGACGGACGGACGGACTGAACGACGACTATAGGTGCTACGTATTTATATAATTACGAACGCACCTAAAAATAAGTGATCGGTTAATGAATTTGTGAGTTGAAAGAAGTCATTAAATTTTTTTGTGTAATTAGATTTAAGAATAAAAATGTAACTAAATTAAATTATTAAGAATTTAATTTTAATTAAAGTTTATTAAAAAAGCTAATATATGCAAAAATGTGTATTAAAATTTTTTAAGTATTCGGTTGCCGAATACCGAATATTCGGTGTACACTTTGACCGAAGCTTCGGTATTCGGCAAAATTGCTGATTCGGTCAATCCCTAGCTTAGACTGGCCCGTCAGGCAACCGACCTGTGGGTGGGTGCCAGAAATGGATTAACCACAACTTGGGCCCCTAGGCGTGACTTTTTTGTGGGGGCCCCTCCTCTTCTTTAAAGCAATATAGACCAGATGATTCAAAATACATACGTCTGCTCAATTATCTCATAAGCCGCTGATGAAGGAAACGCACTTCTGTTTACAAAAAGTATAGAAATTAAATAAAGTTTTTAGATATAGTATTTTTTTTACATAATAAAATTCTAAATTTAATTTTGATACAGTCCCTGGGTCTTATAGGTTATATTTAGAGAAATGTCTTTTATCTAAGAGGAACAAAACAGAAAAATAAAATAAACTATTCTTTTACAACCAAAACTTACCAAATGATGAATTTTATGTAATTTCAGTGTTTTCTAGCACTATAAACGGACAGAAGTATTATTTAGAACAGGTAAACGGCAAACATTGAAATTTCATAAAATTCAAAATATTATAATTTGAAAAGTTTTAGTCGTAAAAAGAATGCGTTTTTTTAAATGCTCTTTTTAGATGGAGGACAACATTCTTTTAGGACACAGGAACCCAGGGGCCGTACTTGTCTTAAAATTCCTAAAATTCTTGAAAAATGAACTTCTTAAAATTTCCTAAAATATGGTAACCTGCCCTGAAATTTCAAGAGTTTGTATGTACTATAGCAAAAACAGTCATGATTTTTCACGAATATTTAATCTAAATATATATATATAAATATATATATTCCTGCTCAATCCCGCGAATCATTTATTTTTGCGAAATTTCACAAAATCAGTGTTTTGGAATTAATAAGTGCATAGGCGAGAAAAAAAAAAAATATGTGCCAGAAAATAGTGAAAGATTTTATCATCTGATGATAAAAAACTCATAAATTTCGTCAAATGGTCATAGGAAAAAAAACGGGAATTTGTCAATAGGACAGGAAGGAAAGTCATCACGAATTTCATTAATAGGTTATTCAGTTATTAAACGCGAATTTCGGGAAAATGATTGCAAAAGAATTGCGAATTTCAGCAAATGATCGCAGAAAAACATCGGGAATTTCGGCAAACAATCTAAAAAAAAACATCGGGAATTTCGGCAACCGATTGCAGAAAAAAATTGCGAATTCCGGCAAGCGATCAAAGAAAAAATCGTGGGAAAAACACGAATTTCAGCAAACGATTGCGGAAAAATTGCCAATTTCGGCAATCAATCGCGGGAAAAAAAAACGCGAATTTCGGTAAACGATCGCGGAATAAAAATTGCGAATTTCGGCAAAGATCAAGGAGAAAAACCGCGAATTTTGGCAAATGATCGCGGAAAAAAATCGGGAATTTCTCAAATGATCGCAGAAAAGATTCGCGAATTTCGGCAAAAGATTGCAGAAAAAATCAATTTCTGCAAACGATTGCGGAAATAAAAGTAGTATGCTGGATAAATGTGACTTGAAATTGTCCTGAAATATCGAAAAAAGTATATCCTGAAATATCACCAAGGAGCAGTACTACCTCTGCAGGGACCATATAAAATAAAAAAAATCGTATTTTAATATGTATATTTGCCCATTTAAAACAAATGTCCCATCTAAAGTCTGTACTTATGCTTTTTGCATGCATATTGAATCTTTGTAAAAATTGTGAAAACTGATTCAGTGTATTTGAAAATGTAAAATATACCATTATTTTCATTTATTTTTATTGTGATTACTATGCTTTCCTATTTCCTTCTTTGCGTCATATGTTTATGGATTGTAAAAACTGGAATCTTGAATAATATATAAGGGTGTCAATCAGGGTTCTCGTTGCTGATCGCCACTGCACCAAAATGAGAAAACTAAAGGTTGAAATAGCCAAATTGTAAAGGTTAAAATTCAATATTTGCTTTTAGTAGCCAGTGGCCGGTAGAGGCTGTATGTTTAGTAGCCACTACTGTCAAGTTAGTGGCCACTTATCATAGTTTGTAGATTTAAATAGTTTTACATGTTTTAAAAATATTTATGTTACGAAGACATCTTTTAAAATATATAAAAATAAAACTATCCCCAGCGTCAGTTTACTTACCCCAACAAAAACAATTAACAGTTATATTACATTAAAAAAAAGAATTTATCGAACAATGTCGTACAAGACCAAGGTCAAAGATTGGTTCACATCTCCAATACGTCACTGTGTAGCCCGAGATAAGAATTCTTTCTGAAAATAGGCCTAAAATATTTCCTGTTTGACAAAATTCGCAATTAATTTTTGAAATTGTTTTAAGAAATTTGCAATTATTTTACGCAACCTCTTGCTAAAATTCACAATTTTTTCGCCGATCGTTCAACAGAACTCACGATTTTTTTTCGCGATCATTCGACGAAAGTGATGGTTTTATTATGTGATCTCTTGATGAAATTCGTGATTTTTTCCACGATCAATTGACGAAATTCGCGACTTTATTTCCACGATATTTCGACAAAATTCGCGATTTTATTCCGCAGTCGTTTGACGAAATTTAAGTTTTTTTGCGATCTTTAGACGAAATTTGTGTTTTTTTCGCGATCTTTTGACGAAGTTTGCGTTTTTTCGCGATCTTTTGACGAAGTTTGCGTTTTTTCGCGATCTTTTGACGAAGTTTGCGTTTTTTCGCGATCATTTGACGAAGTTTGCGTTTTTTCGCGATCATTTGACGAAGTTTGCGTTTTTTCGCGATCATTTGACGAAATTTGCGTTTTTTTCGCGATCTTTTGACGAAATGTGTAGTTTTTTTTTCGCGTTCCTCCGGCGAAATTTACTAAGTTTTCGCGATCTTTTGACAAAAATTGCGGATTTTTCGCGATCCTTTCACGAAATTTGCGTTTTTTTCAGCGATTTTTTGATGGAAATCGCGTTTTTTTTCGCGATTCTGAAATTCACAGCAAATTTTCTGAAAGGTTACAGAAGGGTGGAGCTGTGTTTTTTCTGCACCTGATTGACGAAATTCCTGTTTTTTCGAGATCCTTTGATGAAATTTACTTTTTTTCGCGGTCTCTTGACGAAATTTGTGGTTTTTTCGCGAACTTTTGACAAAATTTGGGGCTTTTCGAGATCCTTTGACGAAATTTGCGATTTTTTCGCGATTTTTTGACGAAATTTACGGGTTTTTTCGCGTTTTTTTAACAAAAATTGCGGGGTTTTTCGCGTTCTTTTAACGAAAATTGCGGGGTTTTTCGCGATCTTTTGACAAAATTTGTGGTTTTTCGTGATTTTTTGACGAAATTTATGTTATTTCGCAATCTTTAGACGAAATTTGCGGTTTTTACGACGAAATTTTGAGATTTTTTTCGCGATCTTTTGACGAAGTTTGCGTTTTTTCGCGATCTTTTGACGAAGTTTGCGTTTTTTCGCGATCTTTTGACGAAGTTTGCGTTTTTTCGCGATCTTTTGACGAAGTTTGCGTTTTTTTCGCGATCTTTTGACGAAGTTTGCGTTTTTTTCGCGATCTTTTGACGAAGTTTGCGTTTTTTTCGCGATCTTTTGACGAAGTTTGCGTTTTTTTCGCGATCTTTTGACGAAGTTTGCGTTTTTTTCGCGATCTTTTGACGAAGTTTGCGTTTTTTTCGCGATCTTTTGACGAAATTTGCGTTTTTTTCGCGATCTTTTGACGAAATTTGCGTTTTTTTCGCGATCTTTTGACGAAATTTACTAGGTTTTCGCGATCTTTTGACAAAAATTGCGGATTTTTCGCGATCCTTTCACGAAATTTGCGTTTTTTTCAGCGATTTTTTGATGGAAATCGCGTTTTTTTTCGCGATTCTGAAATTCACAGCAAATTTTCTGAAAGGTTACAGAAGGGTGGAGCTGTGTTTTTTCTGCACCTGATTGACGAAATTCCTGTTTTTTCGAGATCCTTTGATGAAATTTACTTTTTTTCGCGGTCTCTTGACGAAATTTGTGTTTTTTTCGCGAACTTTTGACAAAATATGGGGCTTTTCGAGATCCTTTGACGAAATTTACATTATTTCGCGATCTTTAGACGAAATTTGCGGTTTTTTCGCGATTTTTTGACGAAATTTGCGATTTTTTCGCGATGTTTTGACGAAATTTATGGGGTTTTTTGCGTTCTTTTAACAAAAATTGCGGTGTTTTTCGCGATCTTTTGACAAAATTTGTGGTTTTTCGTGATTTTTTGACGAAATTTACGTTATTTCGCAATCTTTAGACGAAATTTGCGTTTTTTACGCGTTTTTTTGACGAAATTTGCGTTTTTTACGCGTTTTTTTGACGAAATTTGCGTTTTTTACGCGTTTTTTTGACGAAATTTGCGTTTTTTACGCGTTTTTTTGACGAAATTTGAGATTTTTTTCGCGATCTTTTGACGAAATTTGCGGTTTTTCGTATTCTTTTAACGAAATTTGCGGGGTTTTTTGCGATCTTTTGACAAAATTTGCGGTTTTTCGTGATTTTGTGACGAAATTTATCGTCTTTTTGCGATCTTTTGACGAAATTTAGTTTTTTCGCGATCTTTTGACGAAATTTGCGGTTTTTCCCCCTATCTGTTGGCGAAATTTAAGGGGTTTTCACGATCTTTTGACGAAAATTGCGGGGTTTTGCGATATTTTGATGAAATTTGCGTTTTTTACGCATTCCTTTCACGAAATTTGCGTTTTTTCCGCGATTCTTTGACAGAAATCGCGTCTTTTTTCGAGATTCTTATGAAATTCTCGTTTTTCCCGTGATTCTTTGACGATTTTTTTGCGAACGATTGACGAAATTGATATCTTTCGGCGACCATTTGCCGAAATTCGCGATATTTTTATGCCGATTTTTTTAATTTTCGGAACCAAATGCCTTCAATGTGAACATCAACGCGATTTTCTTTTTCTTTTACGATTCCTCGAAAATCGCTGATCGATTAAAAAAAAAAAAAAAAAAAAAAGTGGCATTTCTGATATGTACTATTACATGAAAAATAAAGATCGCCACTTTGGCGATCAGATGCACATCATAAAGTCGCCAATTTTTTACATTTAGTCGCCCTGTGGCCGGTGGCGACCGGGAATTTTAACCTTTACCAAATTGCAAGAGAATTTTTTTGTTTCGACGACACTCTTAATGGTGTTATTGTACGTTTAGACCTTTTCCGTGTAACTCATTATTTGTGTTTTGATATTCTTAGTGTTTTACGAAGAATCTATTACTATCATTATTTGAATTTGGCTAGTTTTTCTTTAGCGATTAACCAAATTGCTCAGATTAGTCAAAAGCCAGTGAGAAACCGGGTGTCAATTTTTATCGTTGTTCATTGGCTAATTTTCTAAACCATTCACTGTAGAAGTATAGTTCCAATAGTAAAAAAGTTTCAAAGTTATTCTTCATCCTCTTTTATGTCAAAATAGTTATTTTTTAAAAGTTACGAGGTTTACAGTTTTATTCCGTTCCTGGGTTATACGTTAAATTTAGAAAAATCTACTCCGTACTTGAACAGGTAAAATATATTCTTTTTTGTACGACCAAAACTTACCGAGTTATTTAACTTTGAATTTTGAATTTTCTGCCACTAAAAACCAGGAAATCGTATTTTATCCATATTCAGAATGTAAAATAAAACTTGACCAGTTTTTTTTTTTTAAATTAGTATTCTACAATGCTTCGAAAGCCTTGAAAAGAAAAACAGATATTAAGGGCGGAAGATTGTACTGACCCATTGGCGCATTTAAAACAAAAATCCCACCCTATTCGCAGAACATATCTCCATACTTACAGAATAATTTATTCGTTACTTATTATTTATTTTTAATTATTTGTATTAAACACGTTGCTGAAATACTTTGACTTTCAAATAAAAGTAAGACTTTAAATCGAATTAAGGATAGTATATAAATTTTAAACTTCAAAACAAAAATACGTAGAACTTTTTCGAGTGACAATAGGGCGCAAAAACTTTACTTGCTCCAGGGCGCAGAATATGTAGCTACGCCACTGGTAAAAAATATAGTTTATCCATAACGTAAAAACAGTACTTAAGTAATAAGTCCAACTTTAAATGTCTTAATTACATTTTCCCTCTTATATTAAAAACATAGTTGAATTACGCCCCCCTTCCAAAGGGGATAAAGTTTTTAGCCTGCAAAAGGGAAAGGTTATGGATATCCACAATACATCAAAACATATCTATAATTCTCTGCATACCTGTAATACGAGCATTCAAACATTGAAGTAGACTTGCAAGAAATGCATATTTATAATTTAATGTATTCAGTGTTATAATTCTGTATGAAATCAATGCACAATATATAACATTTCAACCTGCTTTCTTAATATTTCTATAACATTTGAAATACATAATAATTACTTAAAAAATGCTAATGAAACTACTCATGCACATTATAAAGGACCAATCAAATTTAGCAGTGGAATCCCAGTAGAAAGCCGGCAAAAAAGAGAAATACTTTCAAATATTTGGTGCGAAAAGACGAACAGGTCATGTCATTTGATAAGCAACTTTTTCCCTTGCCAAATGCAAGCAATTTTAATGCATTTTGAAATTGCTAGTTAAACAAGTGTTTAAAAATGTGCAGTACTTTTAATGAATTAAACTTTAAACGATGAATCTAATTTTTTCCATTGGCTTATATAAGATATACTAGTTGTGTGTTGCAGAAGTTATTTAATTTTACACTGTTTCACTGGCTGGATTAGTGTTGATTCTAGACCAATTTGGCAGCACGTAACTCTCAGCATCCCTTTTTAATTAATTTATGCATCTGGCAGCCCTTTTTAATTAGTGTTTGTGCCCGGTACACCTTTTTAATTATTTTATACACCCGGTATTCCATACTGCAATTTTTGATGCTCCCTTTCAATTTAACTGTAAGATTTGTCAATCAGTTGAGTGAAGAAAACAAACAAAAAATTCGCCAGTCTGTTATGGGGGGGGGGGGGGGGGATTGCAAAATTCTTCAATCAGCCGCGGAAAAAAAATGCTTAGTTCGTCCATAGATCGCATGAAAAGAAAACTTGAAAGTTACACTAGTAAGTCGTGGAGGAAAATTAAAAAATTCACAAACGGTTTACGGAAAAAAATAATTAAACTCGTCAATTGGCTGCAGTGAAACTCATCAAAATTCATCCATCAACTGTATATTAAAAAAATCACAAGTTTTGCAAATCAGTTGCAAGAAAAACCCCTGCAAATTTCGCCAATTGGTAGAAATAAAATATCGCAAAATTAGTCAATTGGTTATGGGGGAAAATTGCCTAAATCGTCATTCAGTCATCGGAAAAATTTGCAAAATTTATCAGTCAGTAAGAAAAAAGAGAAATTTGTCAATTAGTTGCAGGAAAACATAGCAAAATTTCATTGATAAAAAAGGACTCTAAACAAACCACAATTCAAAATATTTTTGTGAACAAGGTATATGAGTATCCTTTTTTTATTTAAATTCCCGCCTGGAATCCTTTTTTTTCTACAGTCAATACTAATCCGAGTATGCCAATAAAAAGGTGCTTTAAATTTTTATGCTTATATCAGCATGTTTCCCTAAACAATAATCTAATTTTATATTATAGTCTTTATTTTAATCTAAGTGTTTGTTCTAATTTAAATTTAAGCAATTGATAATTACTAAATTCCTTAAAAATTAATGTCTTAAATCAGAAAACATTAAATAGAATTTACTATTACTTTAGCAGTACATAATAGAACACAACATTTTTTTTTTAAACAATAAGTGACTTACTTTTTATAAAGATAAGCAATACAGGAAAATAAAGTAGTGTAGCTTCCATGCTGCATACAAAATGTGTTTTAGCCTGCAAGTTTGCATCTAAAAGACTAAAAGATTATTTCTAACCTAATAGTCTCCCAGGCGCATTCCAACGGGCCAACACAGGAGTAAGGAGCCAACAAGCTGCAACTCTACTAGATATTAGTTGACTTTGCTCTTTCTACATCGATCATCATCATGCTAGGACAATAATTGATGCTGCTGATGAACAGAGCACAGCTTAACACCTACCATCCTTGTTGCATTTCTATCATCAACTGAAGCAGCTAAAGCAACTACTAGCAAATTAAAAGAGAAAAAAATTAATACATGCATACATATACAGATATAGTTTTTAAAAAGCTAATATTATTTACTAATGACTAACTAATTAACAATTAAGAAATTTAAGTATGCTTAGACAAAATTAGATATAGTTTTGCCACTATATCATCTAAATATTTATTACAGAATGCTAATTATGAAAAAACACTTAAAATGCTATAAATATTAGAATAAATTTATTGCATCATATTTTAAAAAAGATACGATACTGCAAAATAGTTCTTTTGTTTACATTACATTTTTATCAAGTTTTAGGATAAAGTTGTAATATAGATTCACAAAAGGCCTAAACACAAAAAACGGTTGAAGGTGAATACGTACACTAAGCCCAAAATATAACACAAAAATAAATAAATATTTGATTTAAACGGTAAATGTCAATTTTTTATTAAAGTACTACTCAAAATCAAATATGGGAAACTGAAAATAGCTGATTATATATATTTATTAAAATAGTATCATTTGTAACATTAACAAAAACCTCATAAAAGAATTTTATCCCTAAGCAACGATTTATAAAATTACACATGCTTCTACTTAGATTAGGCCTAAATTCCACCAACTGTTACAAGACTTTAATAAAACTACATAAGTCCTACCTGCACATGCTTAAAATTGTTCTGGTGTGGACTTTAAAATCTTTCTACAAAAGATTAAGTTTATTATACATATAAAATACTCACATCTAATTATAAGAAAGTTTCTGTCATAATACATCTGTTCCAATTAAAATTATAATCTCCTTTTAATTTTTGAAAGATTACCTTACCATTAATTTCTTTAAAAACATTATTTGCAATGTGACTTCACATTTAAATTTTTCCTTTTCTCTGTATTCATAATTAACAACAAAACAATAAGAGTAAAAAGCAATTGAAGAATCAAGATTTAACAAATTTCAGTTTTGGTCGATACTTAATTTTAAATCATACCAACTGTATCACGTAATTGCTCTGATGACACTAAATATAATTAAGAAATAAAACAAAACACTTTGTCGTCTTAAAACAAACTTTTTATCTTTTAAAAATGCTTTTTATTTTTCTTTCAAACACTTAGTCTCATTCATATGAATGGAAACAACAAACCCTTTTTGCATCTTTTAAGAACACTTTTTTACTTCCAAAAAGAAAACACTAGAAAATTTAATACATAAAAACATATCCCCCCCCCCCCCCTATCCAGCTTTTTTTTCATCTTTTAAAATAAAACCAATTAATGTTAATGTAATATAGCTCTGGTAACAAACAAGATGGGGATACTATGTAAGACTGGTCCGCACTTTTTTTGCTTAGTGGCAGATTTTAGGTATCAATACTTTTTCAATCAATGAAAATAATCACTCCGTCGTTAACAAGACATGCTGATTTAACTTAAAATACATTGAATAGGCATTTATTGGAATATATATCGATTTGGAATGGTAACGTGTACAAAATTTCGAAACGGGCACATAGAAAAGCTACATATGGTCTGAATATCTCTCAATTGATTTAAACTTCATACAAAGTTATAAATCTTCATAAAAGTTTCAACATTTATCTTAACAACAAAAATAAAGATAGCATATCTGTAAGTGAAATGCATTAAAAATTAAATAAAAAATAGATCAGCAGGGTTTTTTTTTTACATGACAAAGTTCACAAGGCTGAATTCATATCAACTCAGGCAGGGGGGTTACCTTCATAGTCTCAGAAGTTTTTGAATTTAACATATGTTAAAATTTAAGAAAAAGTAAGATACTTGTATATTTTCCTTTTGCCCCAAAAAATTCCTGGCCCGAGATACAGGCCGCCAAAGATGACATCCCCGGCATCCTTTCTCATTCGCGATTTTCGATAAAAATTTTAAAGTGCTCTATCTCTAGAATGGTGCAAGATATTTTGTTGCGGTTTATTTTATTTTAAAGATAATATTCTTCTGTTTAAAATGATATACCCAATTTTGAAAAATGTATTCAACTTTTCTTGTGGCAATCTTTTGAAAAAAAAATTTTTTTTTTCAAAAAAAATTTTTTTTTCAAAAATGCCAATCCTAAAAATTTTGATTTTTTTGCTGTTGATCAATATTATGAGGAACTATCTTCACTGTAAAGGAGAACTTCCACTTTTGAGTTTAACAAATTTTAGAAACATTTGAAAAATTCAGAGAATTTTACAGGACTTGTATACATACAGTTCCAGTAAAAGTCACTGAATTTTTGCTTATTTGTATCATATTTGTAAGGATAAGCCTACTATATATCCTAAACAAGTTAGAAATTGCAATATCAAATGTGGCAAATGAGGTGCATGCATAGTATTAACTAGTTTTATATATATTCAGATCTTGGTGCAATAAGTGTTACACTCTTGGGCAAAAAGGCATGAATACAAAATTTACTATAATACCATATATTAAATTCAGTAATACGGAAGTAATATGAATCTATCTTAAAAGGACTTAATCGCTATGGCAACCTAGAATCATTGCCTATCATGGTATATCATTGAATCAATTATGTATTATAGGGTTTTTAAATAGAATGAAGAAAACTTTTATTAATGTCTTTTATGTTTTGATTTTCATAGCATTTGAAGTGATACATACTTTATTTTCAATACCGAACATAGTAAAACAATCTCAATAACATATATCAATTACACAGCAATACAAATTATATTAATACAGGTTAGAGTTCAGACAGATCAAATCCATAAAGACTTTCAACTATGTTGGAAATTGTTAAAAACACATAAATAGGTCGGAATTTGACTTTTAGAAATTTATGTCAATAGATGGAAGCATACTTGAATACTTTCATACAACCCTGTATTTTATCTACTATCTTTATATACATGCCACTATTTAGCTAATATTTAATTAAGATTAAAACATCCTTAAAACCAGTGAAATCACACTTCCAGAGATTATCATCCATAGACGGCCATGTATCTAATTCTTTGCGTGGACCTGTATATCATTTTATCTATATTCTCCAAACATATCTTAGTATACTAAATGTAGTTCAGCGTAAAAATGCATAACTCATTTAAAAATCACCTTTAAGCTACTTTCATTCATACTCAGTAAACCCTTAAGATTTCTTTTGTGTAGCCCTGTATATGATCTACAGCATTTATGCACACAACGTAATAAAAATTTAGTTAAACTTAAAAACTCAAACACAACTAAAAATGCACTTCCAACAATACCCTTATGATTTCTTTTGTGTAGTCCTGTATATGATCTACAGCCTTTATACACACAACGTAATATGGAAATATTTAATTAAACTTAAAAACTCATATCGCAACTAAAAATGCACCTCTAGCAATCATCGCTAATGTACAGTATTTCCAATAAGGTAAAGTATCCGAAATCTTTTGTGTGCCCCTGTAAACACTATGCACTTTCTATGACACAGGAAGTAATTTTTTGTAAACCTCTGCAATAAAGTATGTATCACTTTAAATGCTATGAAAATCAAATTAAAATATAAAAGACATTAATAAAAGTTTTCTTCATTCTATTTAAAAATCCTATAATACATAATTGATTCAATGATATACCATGATAGGCAATGATTCTAGGTTGCCATGGCGATTAAGTCCTTTTAAGATAGATTCATATTACTTCCGTATTACTGAATTTAATATATGGTATTATAGTAAATTTTGTATTCATGCCTTTTTGCCCAAGAGTGTAACACTTATTGCACCAAGATCTGAATATTTATAAAACTAGTTAATACTATGCATGCACCTCATTTGCCACATTTGATATTGCAATTTCTAACTTGTTTAGGATATATAGTAGGCTTATCCTTACAAATATGATACAAATAAGCAAAAATTCAGTGACTTTTACTGGAACTGTATGTATACAGTTCCTGTAAAATTCTCTGAATTTTTTAAATGTTTCTAAAATTTGTTAAATTCAAAAGTGGAAGTTCTCCTTTACAGTGAAGATAGTTCCCAATGGTATTGATCAACAGCAAAAAAATCAAAATTTTTAGGATTGGCATTTTTGAAAAAAAAAATTTTTTTTCAAAAGGTTGCCACAAGAAAAGTTGAATACATTTTTCAAAATTGGGTATATCATTTTAAACAGAAGAATATTATCTTTAAAATAAGAAAAACCGCAACAAAATATCTTGCACCGTTCTAGAGTTAGAGCACTTTAAAATTTTTACCGAAAATGGCGAATTGGAAATGGTGCCCAGGATGCCATCTTTGGCGGCCTGTATCTCGGGCCAGGAATTTTTTTGGGCAAAACCAAAATATACAAGTATCTTATTTTTTATTGAATTTTAACATATGTTCAATTCAAAAACTTCTGAGACTATGAAGGTAAGATTTTTTCTTTGGCTGCCTGAATTGACATGGATCATACCACAAGTAAATATCTGAAAAGGAGTAAAGAGCAAACTGTTTTGCAATCTGATCTTTCTTGCTTAAAAGAGAACAGGAAAATACAAAATACATTGGCTTATTTATTTTATAGAAATTTTGTTTCCATACTTGGTTAAACATGCAGGATCAATTACCTACAATAAGCAAAACTGGATTGAAGTTTGCCTGTAATTAATTTTCCATTTAAATATCAATGGGCTACAGTAAACAATATCCTTCTTAACACTTACAATTATTTTAAGTGAGCAAAGGGAAATATAAATCTACATCGATCAGAAATACCCTATCAGGTAACCGAATATAATCAATGAAGCAAGTAATTCATTTAAAGAAACAAATATTATTAAAAAAACACTTTTATTCTTTGTATACTATTAACATTCAATAAAAATAAAATAATTTTGAGAACTGGACATATCTTCATTCTCATATCAGAAATGAAATAATTTAAACGAAGTATATAACTGGTATTCCAATATTAATAAAATGTATCTGAATGATTACCAAAAATAGCGATATTTATCCTACTAAAGTGCAACAATTTAAACAATCCGTATGGATTACCTACTATTTATTAAATTAAAAGATATAGGTGAAAATTGGCGGTCGCCACTCGCCACGTGGCGATTAAACTGGTAAAAGTGGCGATTAAAAAATCGGCCATAGATCGCCACCCTAGTCGCCACTCGCCAAGTGGCGATAAAAAATCTGTTATCGATCACCAAGTGAAATATAGCTTTTTTCATAGAAATATGCATCTCTTAGTTTGTTTACATCTAGTTAGCAAACTGGTTAATTTTTTTTCCCTACCGGATGCAAGCAGATTACAACGATTTAGCTGTATTTTTAATATTTCGGCTTTTTGCCATTGCTCTTCAGTTGGATTATTTTTCCAAGAAATACAGTTTTATTCTGCAAAATATATACATCAGCTTCCACATGCTTGTCAAATAATTTCTCTTTTTTTTTTTTTTTTTTTTTTCTTACCGGATGCAAGCAGGTTTTAAGGTCATTGCAGTATTTTCAATATTTCGACTCCTGTCACATGCTCACCCGTTAGATTATTTTTCTTCAAGAGATACTGTTTAATCCTGCAAAATACACTCACCAGCTTAGATTTTAACTGTATGTAATGTGTGTAGTATGTTAATAACACATTTACTTATTAAATAAAATCCAAATTACATTTTATTGTGTTTTATTTGATTTTTTTTTTTTTTTTTTTTTTTTTTTTTTTTTTTTTTTTTTTTTTTTAGTATACACCTAACTGTTGGAATTTTGATTTAGAAAGTAATAGGAATTTGATTGATAATAGTGTTTATGAACATATACAAATCTAAAAATATATTCTAAAAAATTAATATGATTACAGATTTTGCATTTTTTAAAGTAATTTTCTTGAATTTTGACTACTTCCCTATTCTTATCATGAATAGTTGGCTGGTATATAACTGACTTTTAGAAAAATATGTACATATATATACAACGATTAAAGTTTATGTAGATGTCAAGAAAGTTTGAAACATTACAGTGGCCACTAAGTTTAAAAAGTGGCCACTAATGAAACTGGGTCTACCGGCCACTGGCTACTAACTCAATTTCCCAGTTTTCACCTATATTAAAAGACAATAATAAAAGATTATATCTATTCAACATGTCAATAAAACTTACCATTTTGCTTCAATCACAAAAAATAGATTCCTCTTTGACGTAAAAAAAGAATAATTTTAAATTAATACAATGCTATAATGTATAAATATTACTTCGTACATTCACAATGCTGCCATTACTATAAAAAAGCTCTTTTTTAATTGGCTGCGCTTGGGTAAGCTGTGCTTAGGATTGAACAGAGATCATTCCTTCAAAATCACGTTCTAACGGCGTAAAATCTTGTGCTTAGGTAAAAAGTTAGCTAAGTTAGACCTTGGGTCGACCAGTGAAAACGCACCTTACCAGGAAATCATTCTCCTTCTATCGCAACATTTTTTCAATATTCCCATCAAATATTTACCGTACTTTACACTAAATTTGTGGAAAAAAAACATACACATGGTTTGTATTTTGCGTTGCAGTACGCTGCTGCGTTTATTGTTACACACTAACAATATAGTTTTAAATAACTATATTGCGAATATGAAACATAAAATGGTTACATCAATTGTTTGTAATTTACAAGAACTATTAAAAAATATAGAAATGACTCGCATAAATTTCTTAAAACATACAGTACCATACCATATCATAGACAAAAATAAACTTTAACTCGTTAAAATGAGTAAGTTAAAAAAAAATGAGTAAAAAATAATTGAAATATATGAAAGTTTTAAGTGTAGAAAAGTTGAAGAAATAATAAAAAAGGAAGGGAAATTACGATTTAAGATAGAAGTAATGAATGATAGCTTTTAAAAAGAGGTGGGTGAATTTACTGGAATTAATATTAAGAAAAAGAATTAATAACATATTGAAGTTTCATATAACTTTAGTTATATTAAGTTACATACAATCATGTTACATGCTAGGATGAGTGCAAATTATTCAATGAAAGAGAAAAAATAGGGGAGAGTGGTAATGAATGAGCAAATTTTTGGTTTTTAGTTTTTGTAATTTTTTCTAATAAATTTTTTTGGCTCTTCATTTATTTATTTGGTTATCTAAAAAAGTCATAAGTATTAGATTAGAAAATGTCTAATGAATGATAATAAAAAATAAAAATATAGAAATTCGGCCCATTCATCCCCACCCATGGGAGCTGAATGGGCCATTGAAGGTAATGAATGGGCCACTATATGAATTCGGTGAAAAAATGTGGAATTAACCTTTTATTCACCAAATATGACAAAATGAATGGCACTTGACATGATATGATCAAAAGCATAGGGTTATTCCATGCAAAATGAGGAAATCAGCTGCAGCAGACATATCATGTTATGTACCTTATTAAAGAAAAATTGGGAAAAAGAGCAAGAAAACTATATTTTCATGATCAGGGCAAAGGTAGCCCACTCACGACCATGATATAGTGGCCCATTCAGCTCCACCTGTACTTCTGGAATATATTCAGATTTTTTTAGTACATTAAATTCAAATAACATCTAAATACATCCTAAAATTAGTTTACAGAAATGCAAAGAGATGCTAATACAGTATGGAACCATTTATCCGGAAACCAGTTAACCGGAAAACCAGTTATCCAGAATGCTATTTCTAATAGATTGATTTCAGAATCTTTGCAGAAAACAGTGTCATACACTGCCAGTTTGACATATGCATTGCTTGAAACAATATTATAATTTGATGAACACATCTAGTATTTGAAATGGAAATATATTTATTTGTATTTTAGATGTTTTAATTTTTATGCAGAAAAAACAGAAGATTTTTTTTTCCCCTGAAAGATTCCCATGAATTACCTTCTTTCAAACTCTGATTAACTTTTTATCTTTCTTTCATTTGTTTTTTAATTCAAGTAATCTAATAAGTTAAAATCAGAAATAATGCCACAACCACATATATTCCACAAAAACTTATGAAATGGATGCTGCTTTAGTGCCCAACCAGTTATCCAGAATACATCTGACCCCAACCATTCCGGATAAATGGTTCTGTACTGTATTTAGAAGGCATTCATAGAAAGAGGATATTATGCATTATAACTAGTGAATTCATGGGCAGCTGTAGGATTTATTCAGAGTATGTTTGAATTGCAAATTTAAACCAAACTATATACAGATTTCTGAAATCCCATAATAAAGTTGCATAACTCTCCATTTTGGAAAAGATAAAGGAACACAATTGTAATTTAAATGTTATAGGAAGTTTTTACAAATTCAAATATTGTACTGGAACAAATTAAAAAATCATGAAAGGTATATACAGAAATAATTCAAGGGCTTGAAGTAATACCAGAGTATAATACATTCTTTATAAGTAATCAAGTTTTTAAACAACTCATGAGAGATTTAGCAAATGTCATATAAAACAATATTATCATTTGTAACAAGATATTTGATAATAAGCAAATATGTACATATATTAAATATATATAGAAAACTATATGTAAGAGATATGTACACATATCTACAATAAAATAATAGATACATTTTAAGTTATTTAATTTACTGAAAAGGGAAAAAATTTACTTTTCAGATTCTTGACCATCCTACTCTAGTGGGGAAAATAGCTTCTCCCAAACAATGGAAAATTTGATGAGTTTAGAACAAATCAGGGTTGCAAAAAAGCCGGCTAAAATTAAAAAAAAAGCCAGGCCGGTGGCTTTTATTGGTTTTAACCGGCTTTTTTTGGCCAAAATTGGCCTTTTTTGGCCATAATTGGCTTTTATACAATGAAGCATTGTTATTATAAACTACACATTTTAAAGTGTTTTTAATTAGTTTTAATGACATTTAATTGATTTTGAGTTTCATAAGTAACCCAATTTCTCAATAATGAGGACATTAATACTAGAATAAAGCCTATATAATTTTGCAGAATAATTTGTAGTCAGAATTGCAAATATGTCAGCTAAATTTTAAAAGGGCCATACCAACTGCCATTTTTTTTTTTCATTTTTACTGCTTTATAAAATTAAAGAGGACAATGGTTACTTAGTTACATGTTTTATTTCTTAATTGATTTTAAGAGCTATTAATATACAAATCTTATTTTATTCCTAGTAAACATTTAAAATTATATGTAGTCATAAAAACACCATTTCTCACTATTAAAAACATTATGAATAGCGTATGCATGAATATGCTTAGCAACAAACTTTTCAAAATTTTATTTAGAGATTTTTTCTTCTTGTTTAAATGCTCTATTTTTTATACACTTATGTACCACTCTCCTCAAGTATTACATCCTTTCTAATTTCTCTTTTGACATATTATAACTTAATCTCTCCATATGGACACATAAGAATGTTTCCATTTTGATGTGCTACATTTTGTCATTAATTAAATATAATCTTTAAAATGTGTAGTATATGTGGAGCTATGTAATATAGAATTTCAAAACACCAGTTTGGAGCCTAACTTATATTCTTCTCAATGTTTATATATATATATATATATATATATTTTTTTTTTTTTTTTCTTCAGACATAATGCCTTCTAGAAGTTATTTATTTGACTTATTTTTTTGACAAAATTTAATAAAAATCCATAACTTCTTTTAGTAGAAAATATTTATAAGTGCATTAAAAATTAATTGATCCAAATTTAAAACGAATTAACTGTAAACCAACTTCAAAAAATAAAAGCCAGCTTTTTTTAAGTGGTTAAAACCAAAAAAAGCCGGCCGGCTTTTTTTGGCCTGGCTAAAAGCCGGCAACCCTGGAACAAATAGCTTCATCTATTGGTGGCATCTAAAATAATTTTATGCAAATACTTTTTCATATTTTGTTAATGGCCCATTCTTTACCACTCTCCCCTATATGTTATAAAGCACCTGACTTAGATATTGTAGTTGCATCGTATATGCACCTATGTTGCAAACAGGACTCGTTGATTAAAAAAAAAAAAACTGATTTTTTAAAAATTATTTAAAAATAAATTTGATGAAAATAAACATATTAATGACAATATTATAACAAAACATATTATAACATTTATATATATAATATATATAGTATTACATATCTATTAACATATTGTAACAACTCAATTTTAAACTTTTGTACAAAAAAGTTTTTTATTTCCTCTTTATTCCTTCTAAAATATCGTTAATTTTTTCTTGAGCATCGAGTTCTTTAGTCTCGTTGTGCAGCTTAATTTCTTCACTTCTAATTTCTTGAAGAACTTTCTTCTTTGCTGTTTCAGTTCTTTGCAGTTTTATCTTTGCCAACTTGGCATTTAAGCACTGTATTTCAACAGACTCCTTTGCAGTCTCTTTTTGTGTGGCCCTAGTCTTGCTTTCATACATTATTTTGAGCCTGAAAAAAAGGGTTTATAAAGCAATCAGATCTTGCATGAACTTATATACTGGCTATTTCAAATGCATACAATAGATATATCAAATTAATTCAGGAATATAACCAGTATTAAGAAAAAGAAACAACGTATAAAGGCACAAATAAAATGTTTAAAAGCATACAGCTGTTTCAAAACCTCTAAGGTTTCCTCATCAGTGCTTAAAATAAAACTTAAATTAAAACTAAAACATTGTGTAAAAAGGGGAGGGGTGGACAGAGTCAGAAAAGCGTACCTCTCAGCTCTACTGCCAACGGTGGAATGCGACATACGGCTGACAAACAGCTACAGAGTTGATCTCACGCGCATATTCAGGGAGACCAATCAAAATCACCCAATTGCTCTGGAAGAGTCCAAATTTAGAAGGAGAAAAAGGTAGGGGGGAAGGAGTGGAGAGAATTATAGAAAATTAAACCATATCCAGTACACCCAAAAATTGGGTGTACTGGATAAATCGTTAACTAAACTGTTTGAATTTTTCCATATGTGATAAGCTTCCCAGAAATCCAGATCGTAGATTGAAGTACATTTCTGTATTATGGAGGCTTCGGAAAATTTAAAATTATGGTTGTTGGACCAGCAGTGGTTGGCAATAGCGGAACGTTTAATATCACAATTTTTAACGCAAGTTTTATGCTCCCCCAAACGGATCTTAAAGGCACGCTTCGTTTGACCAATGTACATTTTGTTGCATTCGCAAGATATCCTGTAAATACCCCAATTTGAAAAAATATCAATTGGATGTTTCAGATTTGTGAATTGAATTTTATTAAAAGGAGTATAAACTACTTTAAAGTCAAATTTTGACAAGATTTTAGAAATTTGATGGCTTATTTTCGGAAAATATGGGAGTATAATTAAATTTTCATTACCGACAGTATTAGCCCTGGATTTTGTATGTTTACTTAGTTTGTTAAGAATGGAATCGACGATTTCAGCTGTAAAACCTCGATCAATGGCAATGGATTTAATGTAGTCTAATTCTGATTTTAGTAAAATGTCGGAAGAACAAATATTTAAAGCCCTGTAAACATAACTGTTAAAGGCAGCCAACTTTTGATTAGGTGGATGGGATGAAAGGCAATGTGGGGATAAGGATACTGCAAATGGTTTACGGTAAACAGTAGTGTGAAACAAATTATTTTCGCGGAAAACCATAACATCAAGAAAGGGCAAACGACTGTTATTTTCAAGTTCGAAAGTGAACTGAATATGTTCATCACTAGAATTCATAATATCGAGAATATTAGTAAGATTAAGATCATCAGAGTTCAATAATGCAAAGCAGTCATCGACATAGTGGATATAAAATGGAAAGGATAATATCTTACTAAAATCGGAATTAGACTATATTAAATCCATTGCCATTGATCAAGGTTTTACAGCTGAAATCGTCGATTCCATTCATAACAAACTACATAAACGTACAAAATCCAGGGTTAATACTGTCGGTAATGAAAATTTAATTATACTCCCATATTTTCTGAAAATAAGCCATCAAATTTCTAAAATCTTGTCAAAATTTGACTTTAAAGTAGTTTATACTCCTTTTAATAAAATTCAATTCACAAATCTGAAACATCCAATTGATAGTTTTTCAAATTGGGGTATTTACAGGATATCTTGCGAATGCAACAAAATGTACATTGGTCAAATGAAGCGTGCCTTTAAGATCCGTTTGGGGGAGCATAAAACTTGCATTAAAAATTGTGATATTAAACGTTCCGCTATTGCCAACCACTGCTGGTCAAACAACCATAATTTTAAATTTTCCGAAGCCTCCATAATACAGAAATGTACTTCAATCTACGATCTGGACTTCTGGGAAGCTTATCACATATAGAAAAATTCAGTTTAGTTAACGATTTATCCAGTACACCCAATTTTTCAAAGATATGGTTTAATTTTCTATAATTCTCTCCACTCCTTCCCCCCCCTTTTTTCTCCTTCTAAGTTTGGACTCTTCCAGAGCAATTGGGTGATTTTGATTGGTCTCCCTGAATATGCACGTGAGATCAACTCCGTAGCTGTTTGTCAGCCATATGTCACATTCCACCGTTGGCAGTAGAGCTGAGAGGTACGCTTTTCTGACTCTTTGTCCACACCTCCCCCCCTTTTTTTACACAATGTTTTAGTTTTAATTTAAGTTTTATTTTAAGCACTGATGAGGAAACCTTAGAGGTTTTGAAACAGCTGTATGCTTTTAAACATATTTTATTTGTGCCTTTATATGTTGTTTCTTTTTCTTAATATATTGGCACAAAGTACAATCCTTCCCCACTTTTTAGATATAACCAGTAGGCACGACGAGCAGAGTCTTCATGAGACAACAATCGCTTATCAAACAAGATGCAATACTTTTATTGAAACAGAACAACGATTTTCGATTCTAAATCATTTTGACAGTTATGCCTGCAGTTTTTACTGAGGTTTTTTATACCTAATTGATAGTTTCATATTTACATATTTGTAATTCATAAATTCAAGTTAATTAACTGTTTCTGATGGTATATCATTCACGATATATCAAGTAGTATAACAATACATCTGCAGTCTCCATATAACCAAATTTAGGCTATGGCATTTATTCGATTTTAGTGGGTGCATTTATCTTTAAATTTTGTATTTACCTTATTTATATCATCATAATAATTATTAATTTCATATTCATATAATTTATTCCAAATTAGCAACTCCACATTTATCTTTCTGTGATGTCTATCTAAATTAAGTTTATAAATATATTTCTGCTGGCATGTCATTAGTGATGCATCAAGGTAATATCACTGTTATTGTGATGTACCCTTAGTCCCCTGAAATTTAAGCTACGGCGTTCACACAATTTTAATGGATATTTTTTCTTTTAATATTCATATTTTTATTATTTAAAGTCTTAATTATTTAAAATTTTGTATTTATATTATTTGTTCTAAATTAACAATTCAGTATTTCTTTTTCCAATGTCAAAATTTAACTTATTAATATGTGTTTCTGTTGTCACATCCTGTCCTTCACGATTGCCTATATGCCAAAATTTCAGCTGCAGCGTTCACGGCCATTTCTAATTTTTTTTTTTGGTGCATTTTTTTGTGATGTGTCGTTTCTTCCAGAAATTGATATTTTAAATGATATCAATTTAATACTAGAGATGATGATGGGAGCACATTTAATGATTTATCACATGAACCTGGCTAACATAAAAGTATCCGCAAAAATAACTGTTCTTCTAAAAATGTTCTTTTAAATAACTTCAAGTAATGCAAATTAAAATAAATGTAATTAATTTTATTAAGAAAATTGTAATATGCACATAAATTAACGTTTTGGAGATTAAACTTTATTAACTATGAAACAGTTACTTCTAGATTATCAATTAGAATTTAGCTACGTTTGTTTAGCACAAAATTTTGGTGAAAACTTTAATTCAAAATAATTAACCCGCAGGATACATTATTGATAAAAAATTATGAAGGAACATGCTACAAACATGGTGAAAAGAATTGACTTTTCAGCAACAAATGTCAATGCATATTCTTTCGGGGAGATGAGATATGAAAGACATAGAAGAAATCGATAAACAAGTTCTTAAAATAAGTATAATATTAATAAAAAAGGTTTTTAAGGTAAAACAAACACATGAATCAATCTAAACAAAAAAGCACAAGAACAAATAAATTAAAAGTGGAAAAGAAAAGAGAAATTCTCTAAATTTTTAATGAGCCATAAATATAAATCGTAGTTTATTTCTCTAAAAATGTTTTACATTAGAAAGATTCATATCTCCCCCCCCCCCCCCTTTTTAATGAGGTAAGATACCACCTTAATTTAATTTAAAAATATAATTTATTATTACTTGAATAAAAACTAATTCTAATCAATGATTTATGTGAATTAACAAGGATGTAACACTGCAACTTGAATCTTGTAATAACTGTAACAGAAATTAGCTAACAAGGAACTTTAACTCACTTTTCTAATTCAAATCCAGTTCCTGCAAAATCCTCAAGAGTTGGTTTTTCACCAGGATTATGCATTTTACCACTTTCATCTTCTTTCACAAGCATCTCTCTGGGCTTAGTATTATATCTGAATACATTAGGACTTTCTCTGTAATACAAAAGAATAAGCCTTATTTTTTTCCATAAAGATAATGTGAATCAAAATATACAAGTACAGCAATGAATGTTAGAGAAGTAATTGGTGTATTTCAGATAATGATTACACTTGATGAAAATGTAGTAATGTTTCTGTTCATTACTTCATCAACAGGGGTGGGGAATTTTCAGAAATCTTACCAGCCAAGGATTTTTTTACAAGCTAGCAAGATGTAGCATATAATAAATGAGTGGGTAAGTGTGATCACAGATTGCACAGAGTTCTGTTTAATATTCCTTTCAAAACACTTTATTCTTTAATTAATAAACTTAAATGGATAATGTATAATTATTAAATTCTTAAAAACCATACATAAAATGATAAACGCTAAGGTTTTAAAATATTAAATCTCGAGAGAGAAAATTTCGATCTTCTCTTGTTTGCCGTTAACGTGTTACGATGGCTCTCGTTTATCGCCTGTTTGGTATTCGGTGCTTGCTCCCTTTTTGGTGTTGGACATACACTGCTGTTCTGTTTTGTGCATGCTGATTGGCCACGGTCGCTGGTCGACTTGCCAACCAGCGTGCGTCTGGTTTTGTCCGAATTCGCTGGGCAGATAGCAGTCATTCTTGCCTGATTCTTCAAGAGTGTAGCATTGCCTGAATTTTTAATAGTACGCTCTGGCACAGGGGATGCCCCATGGCTCCCATCTACCCGAATTTCTAAATTATGCAGCCATCCCAGCCTGCCCCAAAGCTTCCAACTCCGGAATCACAATAAAAAGCTTTGGTTTAAACTTACTCTCTGATGTGATCCTTGTCTTCCAGCGGTGTCTGATTGTTTAATTATGATCTTCAGTTTTAGCAGTGATCTAGCTATTTCTCCAGGCAAATGGTAAGATCTGCCCTTTTATCTTGTCAGATCAGAAATTAAATAAAGTCGCAGGTTTTCTTGGATGAAAATGACAGTGATTTTTCCTGTGTTACAGAACTTCACAAACACGCGGCTTATAGGTTTAGCCCATACACGTGACTATGTACTACCACGATACCTGATTTTAATACTAGTGATCAAAGTCTATGTTAGTTTTTAAATCTTAAAGCTCCCCACTGAAATTTCACGCACCATACTTGTTTTAAAAAACTTTTTATTATGTGTTACAAACTATCTTAAAGTTTCAAACAGATTGCCGTGTTAATTTCCTAATTTAAATAAAATCGCATTCAGTTAGTTCCACATTCCACCACCAGGGAGTGCGCTCAATTCTCAAAAAAAAAGAAACTATCTGAATGAAACTGTTAAAAAAACTATCTCTAGATATATTAGTTGCCAGGGTGGCAGTCTTAAACAACAATTTAAGTTATCTGCTGAAATTACTATTCGAAAATAGTGGTATCTACGCTTATCCCCTTAGCATCACTTAGCATCCCCTTACTTCTATTTTCAAGAGTGACAGTAAGGACCTGGACATGCATCTTTAAATCTACTAATCTTTATAAAGGGTAAGCATATTAATTAATAATTTTAAGAAAAGCATTTATTTTTAATATTGTGTAACAAAACTGAAAAGCGTTTGTTGAATGGATTGTTGTTTCACCCATCCATTTGTTTGCACTCTAATTTCTATAATTCTGTATGAATTGGGATAAAAATGTTTTTTTAATGTTGTTGAATGCAGTATTATGACTTTTGAAATTATGCACATAGCATTAAAATTTTGTTTACAAGGAACAAAAAGGTTTTTCAGATTATGACTTGTAAGTGGAAGTTATTTGAAATACACTTTAATAAAATTTTAACACTATTAATATAACAATGATACTGAGATTCCTTACTGTGTCCCTTAATAGAAAATTTCATTTTTCATGCATTTACTATAAGGGTTTTGTTTTTCAATCCTTTAACCTGAAAGATTTTTGCCACCACAGATTCCTAAAGTAGTCAGGGCCTTATTTAATTGTGAAGATTCTGACATTAAATAAGGCAGTTTTTCTACATGGTAGCTTGGTGTTCCACTGGCCACAGGTTGAAACGCTTTAGTTAACAGAGACCAAAAGCATTTTGAAACACTAGGATTTATTAATGGTAATTGTTTGAAATGCATTTTGTGTTATACTTTTCAAATAGATTGAATTCATTTGTATTTACATTGTCATTAGGCTTTTGAAATCTTGAATCCCTTGCAGCCAGACACCTTCAAAAAACTGCATTTTTTACAAAAATGCATCTTCCTTTTAGAAAGAAGACATGGTATTTAACAGAAAGTATGCCTCTTTTGCATAATTTTAAATGAAGAAGAGAAGATTTATCAATCCATTATTCTATGGTTAATTCACGTAGCCCTAAGTAATTATTAATACGAAATTTATTTTGTGAAACCTATGTACTATATATTTCTCTTATGTGGTGCCAAAAAAAGACTGAATTTATAGCTTGCCATTTGGCAACAACTGGGGCCATACCAACTGCCAATTTTTTCATTTTTACTGCTTTATAAAATTAAAGAGGACAATGGTTACTTATGTTTTATTACTTAATTTTAAAAGCTATTAATATATACAAGTCATTTTATTTCTAGTAAACATTTAAAATTATACATAGTCATATTAATAAAAACACCATTTCTTACTATTAAAACATTGCAAACAGCATATGCATCTATGCTTAACAACAAGCTTTTCAAAATTTTATTTAGAGAATTCTTTCTTCTTGTTTAAATGCTCTACTTTTAATACACTTATGTACCACTCTCCTCAAATATTATATCCTTTCTAATTTCTCTTTTAACATTTGTAACTTAATCTCTCCATATGGACACAAAAGAATGTTTCCATTTTGATGTGCTACATTTTGTCATTAATTAAATATAATCTTTAAAATGTGTAGTGTATGTGGAGCTATGTAATACAGAGTTTCAAAATACCAGTTTGGAGCCTAACTTATATTATTTTCAATGTTTATATACACTGCTCAAAACAATTAAAGGATATTTGAAGTTTTATATAAAATAAAGATATAAACAAAATTTTTTTTGCCGAAAACAGAAGAGAATCACAAATGCAAATTTTTCTGGTTTTCAAACTGTGGAGTATGCAAATTTTGAGTTCGACGTCAAAAACGTCGCTTCAGCGGCAGCGAATGAAATTTGACTTTCAACTGGATAAAAGAGAATGAAGACAAGGATGATCGGCATTCAGTGATTGCTTTGTTTCGATGAGTACGATGTCTCAGCGAAGTCATTTGACAGATTCAGAAGCTTTGAGAATTGTTGGTAGGTTAGAAGGGGGTCAAACTCAAGCCGAAGTAGTGCAAGCCATTGGAGTGTCACAAAGTGTCATTTCCAGGATCTGGAACTGTTTTTTGGAGAGTGGATGTGCAGGCCGAAGACCAGGGCAAGGTCGTAGATGGGCAACAATGCCCAATGAAGATCGGTATTTAGCGTTAACAGCTCGGAGACACCGAACAATGAACGCTACTCTTCTCCAACAACACCTTCGCTCGGCTACAGGCACCACGATTTCAACTCAGACTGTCCAAAACTGGCTCCATGCTGTAGGTCTGTATGCTCACCGACCGATGGTATGTGTTAGATTAACATCAAGGCATCGTCGCGACCGCAGGGAGTGGGCAACCGAGCATGTCAACTGGAGGAGAAATGAATGGAGCAATATTCTGTTTTCTGACGAGTCCCGTTTTTCTGTGCATCCGGATAATAGGCGTATTTTCATCTGGAGGGACCATGGCAGTAGGAATAATCCTGCGTTCATGCACGAAAGTATCAGATTTGGCGGTGGAGGAGTGTTGGTGTATGGTGGCATCTCCATTGATAGGCGCACTGACCTCTACATCATTCGAGATGGAGCTCTGACTGGTTGCCGATATAGGGATGAGGTCCTCAGACCTATTGTAGTCCCTTACGCTGCAGCAATCGGAGATAACTTCATTTTAATGGACGATAACTGCAGGCCACATTGTGCAAACCTGGTGGAGGATTTCCTTTTCGAGGAAGGAATCGTTCGAATGGAATGGCCAGCGTGTTCTCCAGACATGAATCCAATCGAGCACATTTAGGACGCTCTAGGAAGATGAATTTCTGGCCGCCAACAACCCCCACAAACTCTCCAAGAACTGGAAAGAGCTCTTCTGGAAGAGTGGTGCAGAATACCCCAACTCGTCATTAATAGCCTCATTGAGTCCATGCCTCAAAGGTATTCAACGTTGCTGGCTGCCCATGGAAACCATACCCCCTACTGAAAATGATTTTCTTTGAAGAAAACACCTTTTCTTATTCTTTTTTTCTCATATGCACAAATTGTGTTTTTTTCCTTTAGTATACAAATGCGCAATAAAATGCATTTTTTTCTGCCAAACATGTGTAATTTATTCTCATATAACTTACTATGTCTGTCGACCATGTATCAATCAGCTAAACAGTTTACCAGATACAAAATCCACCTAAAACTGCAATATCCTTTAATTGTTTTGAGCAGTGTATTTCAAACATAATGCCTTCTAGAAGTTACTTATTTATTTGACAAAATTTAATAGAAATCAAATTTTTTTAGTAGAAAATATTTATAAGTGTATTAAAAATTAATTGATCCAAATTTAAAACAAATTAACTGTAAACCAAATTTAAAAAATAAAAGCCGGCTTTTTTTAAGTGGTTAAAACCAAAAAAAGCCGGCCGGCTTTTTTTGGCCTGGCTAAAAGCCGGCAACCCTGAGTGAGGGACTTACTAATGACCAAGAAGAATAGCAAGGAAATAGGTGAAAGACATTGATAAAAATTTTGTAACAGAAATTAGCTAACAAGGAACTTTAACTCACTTTCTTAATATAAATGTAGTTCCTACTAAATCTTGAAGTTTTTTGTGCTCTGCGGAAGACTCTTCATTTTCATGATCTTCAAGATGTATAACCACATCTTTATCCTTTGCTTTGTGTTTGATTTCTTCTGTCCTTTTTCTGTAATAGTTGATACAATTAAGATGAAACAATGAATGCATGTGTAATTTGAATAACAATACAATATTATTAAAGAACATAGAAGTTTATTTAGAATACTGTTTCTACAGGGCTCCACAAAAAATTTAGATTAAAACTTGCAAGTTAATTTTAAACCAATTTCAATAATCCGATTGAGCTGAAACTTTGCTCAGGATATGTAGTTCTGATGACAATGAAATATTATTATAATTTATGGAACATAGCAGTAACACTTCTTTTAAAGGGCCACATAAAAGATTTGTTCAAACCTTTTATGTGGTTTGTTCAAAAAGATTTGTTCAAATCTTGCAAGACAATTTTAAACTACTTTCAATTATCTGATTGAGCTAAAACTTTGCTTACATGTGTTTTTCCGATGACAATTCTATTACAGTATGGAACCAGTTATCCGGAATGATATTTCTGACAGACTGATTTCAGAATCTTTGCAAAAAAAGGTGTTGCACACTGCCAGTTTGACATAGGCTTTGCTTGAAACAATTGCATAATTTGATGACATCTAGTATTTGAAATAAAAACGTATTTAGTTGTATTTTAGATGTTTTAATTTTTATGCAGAGGAAACAGAAGAATTTTTGTTCCTAAGGGATTCACACAAATTACCTTCTTTTAAACTCTAGTTAACTTTTGATCTTTCTTGCATTGATTTTTAATCCAAGTAATCTAAAAATTTAATATCAGAAATAATTCCACAGCCACACATTCCACAAAACTTATCAAATGCTTTCATGCTTTCAACTGCTTTCATGCATAACCAGTTAACCGGAAAAACCAGTTATCTGGAATACATCTGACCCCAAGCATTCCAGATAAATGGTTCTGTACTGTAAATTATAATTTGCCGAATGTAGAAATTATGTATTTTTTACAGGGCCACACAAAAGGTCGCAGAAAGATTGTTGCTGAAAAGCAGAAATTTTAATTAAATTTCAACAAAATTACAATAGGTTATTGAGATACACAATAGCATTTTTTAAATTGAAAACAAAGTGTGTAGCAGTTGTATTTCTTTTACAAGGACACATAAAAAATTTGGATATATTGCAGTCTATATGCAGAAATTTTATTTCAAATTGAATAAAGTATATATAGGTTATTTATTCACACAACAGCATATTTTACAACTGAAAATAATTTAGGTAGCATTTATATATTTTACAGGGTCACACAAAACATTAAAGTTGTTTTTAATATGATTTTATTTTAAAATTTTTATTTTTAAGGATGACTAAGTGGACAAAAATAAAATAAATTAAAGGTTAATTCAGTTGCTTTTTATTTAATAGTAAAATAAGTATGTTTAACACAGTCTTTGTAATTCATTGTCAAATAAATTTCTTTGAATTTGGCAACCCACAAAAATTTTCTTGCAACCCACAGTTTGCGCACCCCTGCTTTAGAGTAAAATTTTACTGAAAATATTTTATTACAAAAAACTAAAAAGATATAGTAGTAACATAAAGCAACAGGTTTTAATCCTTTCATTATAATAAGGATTAGCAAGGGAAAAATATTACCTTTCGAATATAGTAGCTAGGTCTTCTCTATTTTGAGGATCATCGTACTTTTTGATATCTCCGTTATCAATGCAGAAACCATTGGGCCACAAATGTATCGTCATATGAAGTGGGTCGAGTTTTTCAGCTTTCCAGTCTTTGCAGTTGGAATTTAAAAGTTTTTTTTCTTTTGCTCCAAAACTAAGAGAAAATTTTATAAAAGAATAAAATGTTTAAACATAAATGTTAAAACATAACATGAATAACAGTGAAACTTTGAAAATTTTAGTTCATCATTTTTAGAAAATCAAACAATATTTTTAGAACATTTCAGTGCAAAAAATTGCATTCATTTTGGGAGGCGATGTGTAGATTTCTCCTTGACTACCGGACTGGTTAACGAAGAAAGGTTTACAAATGAACGGGTACCGATGCAGGCAGTAAGACTAGCTTACAGTTAATCTATGAGCCTTTTGCAGATGGCATTAGGGATTGGGACCACCATGGTGGTTCTTTACCCATACATGCTTTTCATGTTGCTGCGGGTGTGTCTTGCGAGGCGTTGTGATACAGATGATTTTGACCATGTAGCGACAATGATTTCAAGCAGCGGAGGGGTCATGTCATCTGTGTGCCTAAACATCGGGCGCTTGCCGGAGAAATAGTAATGAGGACTGTCACCTAAAGATTGGGTGCTTGCCTGAATAGCCCTGACTTGGATTCTCTGCATGGTTGTGATATATATTGGAATTCATTCATTCCTCAAGAGCAGGGTTGGGGTTTTGGACGCCCAAAACTAGTTTTGGACAGGGCATGTGGGTTTTACTGTCTAAAACTGTACTAAAGCGTCCAAAACTGTACTAAAGTGTCCAAAACCTTAAAAAAAAGCAACATTCCACATGTAACGACTGCACACTTATTAAACATATGAATAAATATAAATATCTCACAATATATTTTACTAACATTCCATAATTCTTTGGTAAATGAAAAACAGTTCAATTTTTTCTAATATCTGTGTAACATAAAAAGTTCTGTTTCTGTTAAAATTGAGTTATAATAATAAGAAATTCTTCATAATACCACACATGTAGTATAGGGAGGGGAGATTTGCTTTTGTTTCAATTTTTGTGCAAGAAAATGTTACAAAAAAATTTCTCTTAAATAATGTTTCATTGTAAATTATCTTTTCTAAATGTAGGATAATGAAAGAAGGCACAAATATTTAATTTAAAATCTAGAAGTTATTTTTTAAAATATGTATTTTTATTATGAATTTAATCTAATTCTAGTAAACATTCTATTTTTTAAGAGTTAAATAGTGTTGTTATAATAATAGTCATATAATGTAGTGTTATAATAATAGTCAATATCTAAATATCTCATAATCAAACAAAATCAATTATTTTTATTTATACTATTTCGTAATATACACATATACATAGTTGCCAGCAGTAAGCTGATTTATAATCAGTATGCTGAACCTGAACTCCATTTATCAATTATTTCCAGTAACAACTCTCGGGACTTTCAGTAACAGAATCGGAATGTATTCTTCATAAAAATCGTTAGTACTTCTATTAACTACTATTATTCAAATGAATAACATTAGAATTATGATACATAATTAAATTTAATATATTTTAATGTAATCACATTGTTACGTAGGGCAATTAGGTTGTTACTACTAAATTGTTAGGTAGTATAACGTAGGGTAATTAAGTTGTTAATACTAAATTGGTATTTTTGTATTGTAATCTTTTTGCCAATTTTTTAAACTTTTAGCATTGTTCTGATAAATACAATTTTACTACAAAATATAGTTTTGGACAGTTTTAGACAGAAGGGTTTTGGACAGTACGGTTTAAACCATGGATTTTACCGTGGTTTTTACCATTGTGTCCACAACCTTGCCAACCCTGCTCAAGAGTAGAAGGAAGACAGTGCTTAGCGGTATGGGTCCTGGACTTGCCCTAGTGAAAAAGTGAGAATGCAAGCATTATGGTGGAGTCCCATTCTATAGTTAAGAAAATAAACTATCTGACCATGTAGTGGCAATAACAAAGTATGTTGTGCGGATTCCGTATCCTATGTGTTTGTGAAAGGTGAAACAGATAATTTAAAGTTGTTGGAATACCTGTAAGAAGCCTGATACCTGATGACCTTGTAGACCCTGGTGAGTCAATTTCTCTTAGGCTGGTACTGTTGTTAATAATCAAAATTTCAGTAAACTTATTGTCTGATATTTAAGGTAAAAGGTTAAGTAGACATATTTTGTGAAAATGTATGATAATCGGATTAGGTATAATCCATGTCAATTCAGGCAGCCAAAGAAAAAATCTTACCTTCATACTCTCAGAAGTTTTTGAATTGAACATATGTTAAAATTCAAGAAAAAATAAGATATATGTATATTTTTGTTTTGTCCAAAAAAATTTCTGGCCCGAGATACAGGCCACCACAGATGGCATCCCGAGCACAATTTCCCATTCGCGATTTTCGATAAAAATTAGTGCTCTATCTCTAGAACGGTGCAAGACATTTTGTTGCGGTTTTATTTATTTTAAAGATAATATTCTTCTGCTTAAAATGATATACCCAATTTTAAAATATGTGTTCATCTTTTCCTGTGGCAGCCTTTTGAGAAAAAAAAAATTTTATCAAAAATTATTTTTTATAAAAATACCAATCTCAAAAATTTTGATTTTTTTGCTGTTGATCAATACCATTGAGTACTACCTTTCCTGTAAAGGAGAACTTCCACTTTCGATTTTAACAAGTTATACAAGGTTTGTCTAAAAAGTTCGGTGGATGGAAGCATAAAACAAAACATGGAAACAAAATATCTTAACTACTATGTACTAAAATGAAGTGTATTAAAATATACATTCTGTAAAATATGTGGTGCAAAGAATATTAATTATTCATTTACAGATCCTCACAAAAGAATTCCATTACATAATGGTATAAGGGGAATATTGTTTGCGGCGTATTTTAATTATGCTAAACTCTTTCACGTAGAATGAAATTGATATATGTTGCTGAGGTTTACAACAAGTTACTTCCTGTGTAATAGAAAGTGCATAGTATTTACAGGGGCACAGAAAAGATTTCAAATACTTTACTGCATACAAAATACTGTATATTAGCAATGATTGCTGGAAATGCATTTTTATTGTGATATGAGTTTTTAAGTTTAACTAAATTTTTCCATATTATGTTGTGTGTATAAATACTGTAGATCATATACAGGAGTGCACAAAAGAAATCGTAAGGGTTACCGAGTATGAACAAAAGTGATTTAAAGGCGATTTTTAAAGGAGTTATCCATTTTTATGCTTAACTCCATTTAGTATTGTAAGATATGTTTGTAGAACATAGATAAAATTACATATACAGGTCCACGCAAAGAATTAGATATATGCAGAGTCAGATAATATAGACGAACACGCGAACGCAGTTCGCAGAAAATTTTCAAAGTTTGCAGAAAGTTTTGATGATTTTTTTTTTTTTTTTACAAATTTCTTTCTAAAAAAATTTATTAAGACCGCAGGCGGAGAATTCGTGCGATGCACATCGCAGACTCTTGAATGTCTGCAGACTATTTTTCAACTGGAGAAAAAAAAAAGTTAATTTTTAAGAAAGTCACAATATTAAGGAATGGTTTGTCTCAAAAACAGTAGATAAACTGATGAGTAAGAGTTCATCTCTTCCATTCATGAACTAATAACTTTTTTATTTTAACATTCATTTATTCGTATTTCAGTTATTTTATAGATTAATAAAATAACAGTTTTGTTGAGCAATCATGAATTGATATCTTTATATAAGTTAATGATTAAAATATTTCACATTTTAATAAATATATATTTTTTAATTTTTCATTAGTTTTTTTCTTTCATTCATTAGTTGTCTGTATTAAGCATACCATTCAATACTACATTTCTTGACTGAGTTTTGATAACGCTTGTAAATTAATATTTTTCTTTTAGTGGCACTCCACTTGCATATAACTTCTGCTGTTAGCAGCGATATGGGACTCGGGAGGGGTGCAGCGTTTTTTTGCAGAATTTTTTAAAGAAATTATTAGAGTTCACAGACAGTTTTACATTTTATCTAAGTTTGGATATATGGTCAACTCTGGAAGTGTGATTTCACTAGTTTTAAGCGTGTTTTAGTCTTAATTAAATATTAGCTAAATAGTGGCATGTGTATAAAGAGAGTATGTAAAATACAAGGTTGTATGAAAGTATTCAAGTATGCTTCCATCTATTGATATAAATTTCTAAAAGTCCAACCTATTTATGTGTTTTTAACACTTTTCAACATAGTTGAAAGTCTTTATGGATTCGGTTTGTCTGTCTGAACTCTAACTTGCATTAATATGGTTGTATTGCTGTGTAATTGATATGTTATTGAGATTGTTTTACTATGCAATGTTCGGTAGTGAAAATAAAATATGTATCACTTCAAATGTTATGAAAATCGAATTAAAACTTAGATATTAATAAAAGATTTCTTCATTTTATTTAAAAATCCTATAATACATAATTGATTCAATGATATACCATGATAGGTAATGATTCTCGGTTGCCATGGTGATTAAGTCCTTTTTAAGATGGATTCATATTACTTCTGTATTACTGAATTTAATATATAGAATCAATAATAAATTTTGTATTCATGCCTTTTTGCCCAAGAGGTGTAACACTTACTGCACCAAGATCTGAATATTTATAAAACTAGTTATAGTACGAACGCACCTCATTTGCCACATTTGATATTGCAATTTCCAACTTGTTTATGATATATAGTAGGCTTATCCTTACAAATATGATACAAATAAGCAAAAATTCAGTGACTTCTACTGGAACTGTATATATACAGTTCCTGTAAAATTCTCTGAATTTTTGAAATGTTTCTAAAACTTGTTAAACTCAAAAGGGAAGTTCTCCTTTACAGTGAAGGTAGTTCCCAATGGTATTGATCAACAGCAAAAAAAATCAAAATTTTTAGGATTGGCATTTTTGAAATTTTAATTTGTTTTTTCAAAAGGTTGCCATCAGGGTTGGCATTTTTGCCGGCAAAAAGGTATTTTTGCCAGGACAGTGGCAAAAACTGGAAAAAACCAGGGCAAAAATGGAAAAAACCGGCAAAAATGGCAAATTCTTATTTGACTTTAATATGTCAATAAAATCTCTGAGCTAATAAGGATAATAACGGAATAAACAATTCATTTTAATAACATATCATTTAATATTTTTATTTAATTTGCTAATTAATAAATATAATTAAATATTTTAAATCTTTATAAAATAGGTAGGATTCAGTCTAATGCTTAGGAATTTAAGAACCAAATTAAAAATCAGATATCTATTTTTTTTTTTTTTTTTTTGTCTTAAGTATTTTGTCAGGCATTAATATTTTTTTAATTATCAAAAGGTTATAACTTTGTTGCTTTTGTTTTATGTAATGAGTCTTAAAAATATGTAAATATTTAAGTCTTTGGTACTAATTTATAATTATTTATCTGATGAAAGTAGTGTGTTACAGATAAAAAAGTAATTAAATTAAATTGAATATTATATATTGAAAAATGATCTGTTATGTCTTGTTAGGAAGCTAGATTTTTTTTACTTCCTTCTTACACTCCAAGAAAGGAATAAAAAGTTACATCCTTTGCTTTCAGTAGTAGTCTGTAGCCATTTTATCTTTTTGTATTATATTCAACCCCCCCCCCCCCCTCCCCCAAAATACTCTTTTGAAATTCTCAAATCCAGCAGTCTGTTATCAAATGACCACCAGTCAGATAACAAAATACCAGAGTACCTGCTTACTACATTTTTCAAAATTAAAAAAGCGATTAGAACAAGCAGTTTTGCCGTGTCATCTTGTAGCATATTTGTTACATCCAAAGTACAGAGGTGAACTTTTAAATTATGAACAAAAGGAAAGCTGTAAAGCGTGGTTGTGTAAAATTAATCCCAACTTTATATCTTATATTATTAATTTCGAGCTAAAAGAAAAACCCTTCCCTAATTCATATTTTGCAGAAGAAGTGATTAGTAGCATCAGTGCTCATAATTTGGTGGAGAAGTATCTCCAAAGCTTGTGAGATTTCAAAAGACTTCTGTTCATTAGTCGCACACCTTCAAATATGTCCAGCAAGTAGTGCTGCTACTGAAAGATTTTTTTCTAATTTTTCATTTGTGCAAACTGAAATTCGAAATAAACTGTCAACAAATACTCGATCTAAACTAGTTTATTGTTATGCTATGCTAAAGCAGCAAAAATTAGGTTGTGATGGAGATATCACTGAATTATTTGAAATTGAATAGTGTTCAGCTTTAAATATAATTTTATATTAAAAAATTGAATTTAGAATATAATTGTTTATTTGAATTTCTAATGCATATAAACATAAATGCTTTAAAAATAGCAAATAAAGCCTTTGTGCAACAATGTTAAAAAGCAGAAAAACCAACGTTTAAAATGCACAAAATTCATTTCATATATTATTTGTGCATTTTAAATGTTGGTTTTTCTGCTTTTTAACATAAATGCTTTACTCATTTAGAGCCTCCACAGTTCTATTATGTGAATAATCATTAATAATTGTATAAACAATCAAGTTTTCTATTCATTTATATAAAATTAATATTTTTTTCATATATAAATTGTTATAAAAGTTGGTATTTGTTCATAAAATGCATAATTATACTTATTTAACTTAGAGTTCAAAAATAAATTTAGAGTATTGATTTTTTAACTAAGTATTAAGTTTCTTTTTCTTTCATGAAATATTTTTTCTCTTTTTCTGCGAAAAAAATTAAATGGACAGCCTATTTTTGCCACCACTTTGGCAAAAACCTATTTTTGCCGGGACGGTTTTTTCCAGGTTTTTTCTGCGGTTTTATCCGCCTATGGCAAAAACTTGCCAACCCTGGTTGCCACAAGAAAAGTTGAATACATATTTCAAAATTGGGTATATCATTTTAAACAGAAGAATATTATCTTTAAAATAAAAAAAACTGCAACAAAATATCTTGCAAAGTTTTAGAGATAGAGCACTTTCAAATTTTTATCAAATTGCGAATGGGAAATGGTGCCAGGGATGTCATCTTTGGCGGCCTGTATCTCGGACCAGGAATTTTTTTGGACAAAACAAAAATATACAGGTATCTTACTTTTTCTTAAATTTTAACATGCGTTCAATTCAAAAATTTCTGAGACTATGAAGGTAACCCCCCTGCCTCAGTTGATATGGATTCAACCATTTATTATTATGTCAAGCAAACATATTTTTGTGAAAATGTATGATAATTGTATTATTATGTCAAAGCAACTCATGCTTATTTTATAATTTAAAGATAGTGTTTTAGTTAAAATTTACCTTTATTCAACTCTTAATAAAATACTTTTGTTAAATTTTACTCTGTTAATTTTTATACTTTCAAAAGAGTACACTCAAGCACTTTCAAGCTTTGAAACTGAAAGTACATTGAAATCATCAAAGGATGCCTTTATTTACATAATTTTGAAATCCGGCAATATTTATTTATTTATTTGTTTCCAATGGATGTTTATTATTGATCATACTGGTTACTTTGTTCCATTTTAAATCATTTTGTAATTGTTATATAAAGGACAGATACTTTTTTCTTTTTGGTAACAATTTTTATGCAAGTTTAGAAAAACTACATGTTTTTAATCCATTTTTGCATGCAAGCATTGTTACTTTCTTACCAACTATTTTATATGTTTTTGACTTTTTAGCTCGCACGCTATCAAAACCTGAGAGCTAATGTGCCCACCGTTTCTGTCTCTATGTATGTATGTATGTGCATACGTACGTAACGCGATAACTCTTGATAGAAACATCCAATTTGCTTCAAATTTTTTTCTAGGTTCATTCTGATAAGGAGCTTCCCTGATTAGATTTGGAGGTTCATTAGTTAAGTATAAAGGGGGAAAAGGGGGCCTATCCCCCCACCTTAAATTAGAGAAATGGGTTTTCCAAGCAGAGTTATTCGATTTGCTCCAAATTTGGTATACCGGTTTGTTATGTTAAGAAGTTGCCTTGATTTACATTTGAAGGTTCATTAGTTAAGTATAAAGGGGGGAAAGGGGCTATCCCCAGAATTATTCAATTTGCTCCAAATTTGGTATATCGGTTTATTATGTTAAGGAGCTTCCCTGATTAGATTTGGAAGCTCATTAGTTAAGTATAAAGGGGGGCTACCCCCCCTCCTTAATTTAGATAAATGGGTTTTTCATGCAGAATTATTCGATTTGCTCCATATTTGGTATACCGGATTATTATGTTAAGAAGCTGCCTTGATAAGATTTGGAGGTTCATTAGTTAAGTAAAAAGGGGGCTAGACCCCCCCCCCCTTTATTTAGACAAATGGGTTTTCCATGCAGAGTTATTCGATTTGCTCCAAATTTGGTATACTGGTTTATTATGTTAAGAAGTTGCCTTGATTGAAGGTTCATTACTTAGTATAAAGGGGGAAAAGGGGGGCTATTCCCCCCCCCTTAATTTAGATAAATGGGTTTTTAATGCAGAATTATTCAATTTGCTCCAAATATGGTATATCGTTTATTAAGTTAAGGAGCTTCCTTGATTAGATTTGGAGGTTCATTAGTTAAGTATAAAGGGGTCTACCCCCCCCCCCCCTTAATTTAGATAAATGGGTTTTTCATGCAGAATTATTCGATTTGCTCCAAATTTGGTATACTAAGAAGCTGTCTTGATTAGATTTGGAGTTCATTAGTTAAGTATAAATGGGGGAAAGAGGGGCTAGTCCCCCCTTTATTTAGATAAATGAGTTTTCCATGCAGAGTTATTTGATTTGCTCCAAATTTGGTATACCGGTTTATTATGTTAAGGAGCTTCCCTGATTAGATTTGGAGGTTCATTAGTTAAGTATAAAGGGGAGCTAGACCCCCTCCTTAATTTAGATAAATAGGTTTTTCATGCAGAGTTAGTCGATTTCCTCCAAATTTGGTATACCAGTTTATTATGTTAAGGAGCTGCCTTAATTTTGGAGGTTTATTGGTTAAGTTTAAAGGGGGGCTGAGGCTTCACCCCCCCCTCCCCCCTTAATTTAGATAAATGGGTTGTTCAGTGCTGAACTGATAGTGAATCAAATCAAATATAAGATTTTAGTTATTCTGTTGTTTGACAGATGGCAGCACTATGCATTCTGTGCTGTTGTGAAATCTTAATTATGACATCATCAGTGATTTGATGTTTGGTTTTACTGAGAGTGTGGCATGGAGAATGTTGCTCCTGCTGCATTATTGTCTTTCTTTATTCTATTTAATTATCTGCACCCAGTTAGGCAGGGGATATATTTTTATAATGTAATTTAAGGCTTTCATGTGATGAAAGCATACTAATTAGAGTGTTAATTTTAACTAGAGAAATTTGATTCTGAAACCAGAACTGTATGTTTCATTGTGTGTTAAGTTTTCGTGAATGTCAAGATTTGTTTTTGTGTTGTGAAATAAAATTAAGAAAATTTCAAGGATTTCTTTCTTCAAATTCTCTACATAAAGAAAATTGGAGGCACTTAGGCGTGATATGTGAGTACTTGCTTTGTTTTGAAATTGTTCTTTGATGCTAAAGCTTAATTTTTCTACTGAAGTTGCATTTAGCAAGATATTGTTTTAGAATATGAGAACAATTTAGTATCTTCTTTATTGAATTGATAAAATAAGAAAATATTATGTTTTGATAGTTCTTGAAAAAGAAAATTGTTCTCAAGATTATTATGATTTATTTACTTGTTGTTCTCAAGAACATTATGATTTATTTGCTTGAAATATTTGAATATTTAATTATTATGGTGAATTATTATTTTACATTGAAGAATTTTGAAGATTTTTAATTTTATGCACATTTGAGAACAGAAAATTCTATTGTTTGTATGAAAGAATAATTATGAACATTTTATAGTAGTTCTGTTTTTGACTTTGATTTGTTCTGTTTTTGAATTTAATTCAGTTACTTCTGTTTTTGAACTTAATTTGATTAGTTTTGTTTTGAAGCAATTCTGATTACTTTTGATTTTGAAGTAATTTTGATTAGTTTTGTTTTCAAGTTATCTGATTAATTTTATTTTGGAAATTATTCTGCTTATAAGTTATTGTGTAAAATGGAGGATTATGAGAAAAAATCTGCTCAAATTAAAATTGAGAGAGGTAGGGTGAAAGGCTCTGTAACTAGATTAGAGAATAGTTTTGATAATGTGAATACTAAAAATGAAATTTTGATTAGATTACAAAGATTAGATGATTTACTTAAAGAGTTCTTAAGATTAGATTCTTGTTTAAATGATGATGATTCTGAATTAGCAGAATTTGAAGACAGGTATTTTCAGTTAAAAACTAAATATCAAAACAAACTAGATTCTTTGAATCCTTCAGAAGTTGTTAACATTGCAACACACAATTCTGTGCAAGGTTCTTCTGTTACTATTCCTAATCAATGTAATATTAGACTACCAAAATTGAATATTCCAGTATTTTCTGGAAAGTTTTCAGAATGGACAAATTTTAAGGATATGTTTGTTTCAACTGTCCATTCACAAGTAGGTTTAAGTAACATTCAGAAATTCCAGTATCTGAAAGGGTTACTTTCTGAAGAACCAGCTACATTAATTAAGCATATTCCCCTTTCTAATGAATCTTATCAAGAAGCTTGGGAAAAGTTGTTAAATCGATATGATAAAAAGAAACAAATTGTTAATTCTTTGATTAAATTATTTTTAGAACAAAAATCAGTTCTGCATCCTAATAGCATAAATATAAGAAATTTGCTGAATACTAGTGATGAAGTTATTAGGGGTTTGAAAGCTGTTGGTGATGAAGCTACAAATAGAGACCCATGGTTAATATATTTGTTATTTCAAAAACTTGATCCGGAAAGCCGAAGACTTTGGTCCATTGAAAGTACAGAAAATGAATTTCCCACTTTGAAAGAATTTTTTGATTTCTTAAGTGTAAGATGTTCTTCTTTAGAGCTCATCTTTAACAATGAAAGTGATGTGAAACATTCCAAAAGTTCAAATTTTGTTGGTTCCAAGTACAGTTCTAATGATAAGCAATCAAAGGTGTGCTTAAAGTGTCAAGGAATACATCCGCTCTATAAATGTATTAAATTTAAATCCATGGATGTTGTTGCTCGAAAGAACTTTATTAAGCGTAATAACTGTTGCTTTTTATGTTTAAACTCTCATAAAGTTAAGGAATGTCCAAATTCTCATTTGAAATGCTTTAAATGTGAAAGTAAACATAATACACTCTTACATGAAGAGAATAAAAGTAATAATGCTTGCACTGCTAAGTTTGAAAATAAAGTTTTTCCAAATTCATCTGAGAATAAAAACCACCAGTCAAATAAAGAATTTGTACAGGAGTCAACATCTCACGAATTACAAATTAATTCTAGTGCTTCTTTCAATAATTCAAAATGTGTTTCTTTCCTACCTACTGCTAAAGTTCTCTTATATAATAATGAAAATAAACCTTACTCTTTTAGAGCTCTACTCGATTCTGGTTCGGAATGTTCTTTTGTTAGTGAAAATGTCATAAGAACTTTAGGGTTAAAAAGAAAGAATGACAGAATTCGATTAAATGGAATTGCTGGAGTATTGGCTGGACAAACTCGTGGTTCAGTAACTCTTACAGTAGGTTCAAAGCTTTCTACTGAGTCCTTAAAGGTTCAGGCATACATCCTGCCTAAAGTGACATCTCAATTACCTGCAGAGTTACTTGATACGAAAAATATAGAGTATCTTAAAAATATTACGTTAGCAGATGAAGATTTCATGAAACCACAAGAATGTGATATTATTTTGGGATCTGACTGTTTCTTTACTATTTTAAGATATGGTAGAATTGTTAGTACCGAGAATGAGCCAATTGCCCAAAACACTATGTTTGGTTGGGTGGTAGCCGGAAAATTGGAACCTAAATGTAAATATTCTTCTAGTATTCAATCTCATTTTCTTAGTGTTGAAAACGAATCCAATGTTGATCTATTATTACAAAAATTTTGGCAAGCAGAAGAAATAGATGTTAATAAACCCCATTTGTCTGAGGAAGAAGAATTTTGTGAACAACATTTTTGTTCAACTTACAAGGTAACACCAGAAGGTAGATTTGAAGTTAAATTGCCAGTTTATAAAGATGTGATGTCATTAGGCGATTCTAAATCCATGGCAGTGTCACATTTGTTTGCTATGGAGAGAAAATTTCAATTTGATAAAAATTTTGAAAATGAGTATAGAAATTTTATGAAGCAATATAAAGACCTTGGTCATATGACACTTATCGACAAAAACTCAAATCCTGCAAGCAACAAAGTATATTATCTTCCGCATCATTCTGTTATAAAAAGCGACTCTATTTCTACAAAGTTACGTGTGGTGTTTGATGGTTCATGCAAACCTCCTAATGCTAATTCGTTAAATTCTGTTTTAGCTGTTGGACAAATTCCACAACCAAATCTTTTTACCATTTTGATAAGATTTAGAGCAAATCCTATTGCTTTTACCGCTGATATTCAGCAGATGTATAGACAAGTTTTGATTGCTCCAGAAGATCAAGATTTACAGCGTATTGTTTGGCGTGACTCAGCATACTCAGCTATAAAGGAATACAGGCTACGAACTATTACATATGGTACATCATCAGCTCCATTTTTAGCTACTCGTTGCCTATTTCAAATTGGAAAGGATATTGAAAAGAATGATCCTGTAACAGCTTCAATAATTAAAGATAGTTTCTATGTTGATGATTGTATGTCCGGTGCAATCTCAAGCGAAGAAGCTATTAAAATGGCTGAGAAACTTTCACTGGCTTTAGAAAATAGGGGTTTTCATTTACGGAAGTGGAGATCTAATTCTTCCGATGTAGTTGATGTAGTGAATCATTTATCTTCAAATTCTCTTGAGTCAACAAATTTAGAAATTCATCCTGATGACTGTTCCAAAGCCTTAGGGCTTATTTGGGATGCTTCAAATGATGTTTTTGTCTTTAAAGTTAATTTACAATTTGATGATAACATAACTAAAAGAAAATTTCTTTCACAATCTGCCAAATTATTTGATCCATTAGGATTTTTGGCTCCATGTACTGTCTCTATAAAAATGTTTTACCAGCAATTGTGGTTGATGAAGTTAGACTGGGATACTGCTCTTCCTGAAAATTTCCAAGCAAATTGGAAGAAATTCCAAGAGGAATTTGAACAAGTTTGCTCTATTAGAATTCCCCGATGGATCCAAGTTTCCAGTAAAGAGCTCATTTTACATGGATTTAGCGATGCATCAGAATCAGCATATGCCGCCATCATATATGTCGTTCAACCTGGTGAAGTGAAGTCAAAGGTGACCATTTTAGTTGCTAAAAGCAAGGTAGCACCCCTTAAATCAGTTTCCATTCCAAGGCTGGAGCTCAATGGTGCTTTACTACTTTCCAGACTATATTCTGCATTAGTGACTATTTTGAATACCTTCGTTATTAAGTTTTTTGCATGGACTGACTCGCAAGTAGTTCTATCATGGCTGTCATCTCATCCTAGGTGTTGGAAACCTTATGTGGCCAATAGAACCTCAGAAATTCTAGACTCTGTTCCATCTGACTGTTGGAGGTATGTTCCAGGCAAGGAAAATCCAGCTGACATTGCTTCTAGAGGTTTATCTCCTAAGGATCTTCCTGATTGTTCCCTTTGGTGGGAGGGCCCAAAGTGGCTTTCTTTAAGTCAAGAACATTGGCCTGAACAACCTCAAATAAAAACTAATTTAGACACTGTAAATAAAGAGAAAAAGAACTCTAAATTTTGTTTTCCAGTAACTGTGAATAATTCTTTGATTGATTTACTTTTTGAAAAATATTCTTCTTTTACTAAAATTGTTGTTGTTTTAGCTTTTTGTATTAGGTTTGTGAGAAATTGCAAACAGAAAAGTTGGCAAAATGAACACCAGTCCTTTGAGTGAAGGTAAATTTCTTCCTTTATCGACAAACGAAAGAAGACATTCAGGTAATTTGATTATTTCTTATATTCAGCAGCTATATTTCGCAGATGAAATTAGTTGTATTAGATCAAACAGACCAGTTTCTAAAAAAAGTTCTCTTTTTTCACTTTGTCCTTTTATTGATAGTGATGGTTTACTTAGGGTGGGAGGTAGGCTGAGAAATTCACCCCTCCAGTACAATGCAAAACATCCTGTCATTTTGCCAACTCAACATAAATTAAGTGTGTTAATTGTTAAATATTTTCATGTTATGCATTTTCATGCTGGGTTAAATTTGTTAATGGGTATCATTAGACAGAGTTATTGGATTGTATGTGCCAAGAAGATAATTAAAAATTGTATTCATAAATGTGTTACCTGCTGTAGATATAGAGCAGCTTCTTCCAAACAGTTAATGGGAGATCTTCCTCTTAACAGAGTCACTCCTAACAGGCCATTTTCTGCATGTGGAATCGATTATGCAGGGCCTATTAATATTTTGAAATATCGAGGTAGAGGAGCGAAAACTACTAAATGCTATATTGTTCTATTTGTTTGTTTTGCAACTAAAGCTCTACATTTAGAGTTGGTGAGTGATTTAACCTCCGAGGCATTTATTGCTTCATTAAACAGATTTTGCTCTCGAAGAGGAGCTCCTCAACATGTGTATAGTGATAATGCCACAACATTTGTAGGTGCTAAAAGGCAACTCTCAGATTTATATAAATTTATTTGTTCAATTGAAAGAAATGAAAAAATTTGTTATTTTTTGTCTCAAAGAAACATTGAGTGGCATATGATTCCTCCAGTGAGTCCGCATTTTGGTGGACTGTGGGAAGCCGCTGTTCGTTCTGTAAAATTTCATATCAAACGTGTAATTGGAAATACTAATTTAACTTTTGAGGAACTTTATACATTTTTAACTCAAATTGAAGCCATCTTGAATTCTAGACCATTAGTGGCAATTGATAGTGATAACAATTCAGATGGTATAAATATATTGACTCCATCTCATTTTTTAACTGGTGATGTCATAACTTCCCCAGCTGAACCTTTAAATGAGGAAAATTTGTCTTTACGATCTCGTTGGGATATTGTACAAAAATTGAAATTATGTTTTTGGAAAAGGTGGAGTATTGATTATTTGAGTACTCTGCAAAATAGAAAGAAATGGAGAGTAAATACTGAAAATTTTAAAGTAAATGATGTAGTAATTTTGAAAGAGGATAATGTTCCTCCTTCTGTTTGGCCATTAGGCAAAATTATTGAAATTCATCCAGGTAAGGATGGTATAGTCCGTGTAGTAACTGTTAAAACCGCTAGGGGTATTTTTAAAAGACCTATTGTAAAACTTTGTTTACTTCCTTTGCATCAAGAATAGCTTCTTGATGGGTGGGAGTATGTTCAGTGCTGAACTGATAGTGAATCAAATCAAATATAAGATTTTAGTTATTCTGTTGTTTGACAGATGGCAGCACTATGCATTCTGTGCTGTTGTGAAATCTTAATTATGACATCATCAGTGATTTGATGTTTGGTTTTACTGAGAGTGTGGCATGGAGAATGTTGCTCCTGCTGCATTATTGTCTTTCTTTATTCTATTTAATTATCTGCACCCAGTTAGGCAGGGGATATATTTTTATAATGTAATTTAAGGCTTTCATGTGATGAAAGCATACTAATTAGAGTGTTAATTTTAACTAGAGAAATTTGATTCTGAAACCAGAACTGTATGTTTCATTGTGTGTTAAGTTTTCGTGAATGTCAAGATTTGTTTTTGTGTTGTGAAATAAAATTAAGAAAATTTCAAGGATTTCTTTCTTCAAATTCTCTACATGGGTGTTTCATGCAGAATTAATCGATTTGCTTCAAATTTGATATGCCGGTTTATTCCAATATGGTGCTTCCTTTATTAGATTTGGAGGTTCATTGGTTAAGTATAAAAAGGGGAAAGGGGGGCAAGACACATCCCCTTAATTTAGATAAATGGATTTTCATGCAGAATTATCCAATTTGCTTTAATTTTTTTTCTATGTTCATTCTGATAAGGAGCTTCCCTGGTTAGATTTGGAGGTTCATTAGTTAAGTATAAAGGAGGCTTAGACCCCCCCCCTCCCCTTAATTTAGCGAAATGGTTTTTTCATGCAGAATTATCTGATTTGCTTCAAATTTGGTATACCGGTTTATTATGTTAAGGTGCTTCCCTGATTAGATTTGGAGGTTCATTGGTTAAGTTTAAAGTGGGGGAACAGTGGCTAATCCCCCTTCATTTATTTTTTGCAGGCATTATTCTTTGAAATAAGAGTATAATATACAATTAGTGTGAATAGCCTGTGAGCTCAATGCCATCAGTTTAACTGGGTACTTTTCTTTTTCTTTTTTTATTTGTGTATACGTATTCTGTTAAAGACCTGAGTTTTAATATAATTGGGCTTAGGAAGATATTTTGTTACGATATAACTTGCGGGAAAGGAAGAAAGGAAATTACCACTTCCCAGTTTGTGAGTTTTGATTGTCTGAGAACTGATAAATTTGCTTTTTGCTGAAAACAATCATGCAGAAAACTGTAGTCCTGTTTCTAGAAGTTGTTTTATTTCATACTTCTTATTTCAGTCTTTTTACTATTATTCTCACAAATGCCTTTTTTATTTTTAAAATTTGAAATACTTTTCTTTTCTTTACACTATGATTTGTTACAAAGCATTTATCTTAAATACTTTCCACACCAGTGACTAACTGGAGTTTTTCTTTCATTCATTGAATTCTTCTGCAATTTGTGCTGGTTGTATCCAAAAGTAAATGGAAGCGCAGCTAAAGAGAATTCTTCACTTCATTTCCATTTGGCATTGCAATTACTAAATACTACAGGGTTGGCATTTTTGCCGGCAAAAAGGTATTTTTGCCAGGACAGTGGCAAAAAATGGCAAAAATGGCAAATTCTTATTTGTCTTTAATGTGTAATAAAATCTATAAGCTAATAAGGATAATAATGGTACAAACAATTAAATTAATAACATATCATTTAATATTTTTTTTTTCATTTGCTAATTAATAAGTATAATCAAATATTTTTACATATTTTAAATCTGTATAAATTAGGTGGGATTCAGTCTAATACCTAGGAATTTAAGAATCAAATTAAAAATCTGATATCTAATTTTTTTTTCTTAAGTAAAGTATTTGTCAGCCATTAATATTTTATTTTATTATCAAAAGGTTTTATATAACTTTGCTACTTCTGTTTTATGTAATGAGTCCTAAAAAAATGTAAATATTTAAGTCTTTGGTTTTAATTTATAATTATTTATCTCATGAAACTAGTCAGTTACAGATTAAAAATTAATTTAATTAAATTATCATTCTCTTATAAATTTGCAAAACGTTTCACAAAATCATCTATTCTAAATTGGGTGTCAACGATTTAAATCAGTTGATTTAAATCATGATTTTAATCAAGTGATTTTTTTTTAAAAATCATTGATTAAAATCAAAAATTTTCTAAATGTTTAAAATGACATAAAGTATTCAAATCTAAGATGAACATAATTTGCAAAGTTTCTGCAGGTATTGTGACTTATGAATACGCTAAACAAAGCTTTAAATAATTGTTTCTAAGCGTAATTCCTGAGTATCGTGAAAAATTTAAGTACAGTAAGCTTGTAAAAAGCATTGTTTTTATCTAACAAACATAAAAAGCATTTAATTTAAAAATGATATTTAAATCTAATATAACTTACAATGTCATAATTTCCTTTTAATAATCAAGTTATTCATTCTTTTATATACAATAAACATAGCAATAGAGTATCAATGATTTTAATCAGTTGATAAAATCACATATTTTCTGATTTTTTAAAATAGTGTGAAAAAGCATTATAATCAGTAATGAAAATTCACTAAATCACTTGTAGAAAATGTAAATATTTGTTATTGTTAATTATAACTATTAAACTGTGTAAAATGAAGTATTATACACTTAAAAAACATCTAACTAAATGTTAAATAACTTCAAAACATTATAATATTTAGTAGCTATTCAAATATTTTAATGTTGTGGGGAAAAAATCTGATTTAAATTTCAAAAATACAATTTTTGTAATCTATTTATAAATTATGTGTGAGTTTGCTGTATACATTGCTACAATTTTTGATCAGTTTGATATACATACACTTTAAAACCTGTGTAAAATTACTGGCTGCTTTATGAATTTATCAAACTATTACTTATCACCTTTCTTCAACCACTTTTTCAAAAATGTAGATTGTGTTCTTAATTAAACAGTTAATTGTTTAATAATTACAAAATTTAATCTGTATCATCAATTTAAAATTAAATGCAATTTATCCATAACTTCAAAATATAAGCAGTATTTAATATTGGTTTACATAATTATTACAAAATATTAATGCACATAATCTATAATGTTGCATGTTACTAAAGAAATTTTGAATTTGCAGTTTTTTGTAATTTCTATAATTACATAATTAAAATTTTATTAATTAAAGCAAAAAAACATAATTATGTTAGTAATTGGAGGGTTATTCATTATTTAAATGCTTGATTCTTGGTAGATGTTTAATATTTTAACACAGGGAAAAAAATCTGATTTAAATCAAAATAATCAGATTTAAATCAAAAAAATCTGATTTTTTTGATTTTTTAAAAAAAATCATGATTTTTTTACACCCTAAATTCTAAAGAAAAATAACTAATCAGGGGTCTGTCCACACATTTCTTTCAGGGTCCTGTTTTTGTGAAATTGTGAACAACTTTTTTACATTTGTTAAAAATCTTGTCCTAATTTTGTGAATTTGAAATGAATGTTATACTCACATTTTTTTTTATATATTTTTAAGAAGATATATGTATGTAAAATACATATATTTTCTTTATATATGTAAAAGTGACAGGTCAAATTTTACTTTTAAATGATTAATTTTGGGAAAAGTTTAATTTAGAGCTGGAAAAATTTTGTAAAAGGTCTATTTTTCAGTGAAAGAATTTTATGAAGGGTCTCTTTTTAAGGTGAAAAGTTTTGTGAAGGGTCCTGTTTTGACATGAAAAATTTTGTTAAGGCTCCTGTTTTGAAATGAAAAATTCTGTGAAGGGTCCTTTAAAGGACCCAATTTCGTCCTAAATAGGCTCATGCTAATGCTTCTGTAGCCGTAATTTAATTTATTGTCACCGGGGTTCTTTGCTTTGGCCATTCTCCAAAAACAGGAAAATACATGTTACCTTGTATAATTAAAAAATTAAATACAAAAATAATTAATTTTAATAACTTTCATTTTCTAAGTACGGTGTAAAGAGAATAAGTGAGTAAAAAAGAGAGATAGGGGCACAGACCTGGATTGAGCAGGAACTCGTCGAGCATTGGTAATATTTTCTGGCTTATTTCTTTTACAGCCAGATGGAGGAAAATTTTGAAGTTTGGGATGATGACTCCCCACTTGAACCAGTCGTTGAGGATTACCATAAGCACCACATTGCTTTTTAGTAGTGCCAACTGGTATATCTGGGGGAAGAGGAGAAAGAACATTTTTAACCTTTCAATTATGGAGAGACTCTTTAGTTTAAATCAACAGACAGTACTGCATACAAGGGTTCATAAATACAAATATATCTTATAAAATATACAGGGCCGGCACTAGAAATTTCAGTGCCTGAGGCGAGTATTATTTTACCGCCACTATGACGTATTTTTTTTTAACCGCAACTCAAACGATTTTAATAATAAGTAAGTTACTGTGTTTACTATAAATTATTTAAATGAAAACAAATATATATGAAATTAATTTGCATTAAAAATTGCAATAATCAGATTAAGAAATCTTGCATATCTTAAAAATAACAACTAACTGAAAATTAACCCTTTGCCTACGGACGGATTCAATAGACCGGACAGGTACATTCAAAATGATTTTTCTCAGGAAAAAAAATATGAAAAGAATAGAATATTCAACTCTTTACAGAATTATTTATTTACAGAATTTTGTATCATTTTTTAATGAGCAAATTCATTTTAAATGTCCCTGTCGGGTTCATTGAACCCGTGGTAGGTGGAGGGTTAAATTATAAAAAAAATTATCATATTCTAGTAATATTTACTAGAAAGTACCATATCAAGAAAAAAATTTACACTCCAAAATCTCACATGCTTTTCCTTTAGAAAAAATCCTTTTTTTTATATCGACATATAAATATCATAGACTTAGATATACACATGCGTGCACAATAAAAAAGAACTTAGGTGCTCATATCAGGTAAAGAAGCAGAGTTTAATATAGCAGTTAGCTACATTATTGAGGTAAAGTACGTCAAACAATTAAAATAGTCAACATACATATAAAATTTGTGTACAAAATTAAAATTTAAATAGCAAAATAAGAAGATATACCTGCATATCTATCTATATTTAAATCCATATACGCCAAATATAATCTCACATTCGTAATATTTAAAAATAAGAATAAACTTCAAGATGTAATTTGCTTTGACTTTCTTTGACGAAGCCCATTATTCTATTCCTACTATTAGTTCACACTCTCCCTATATTTATTTATTTATATATCTTGTTCAAATTTTCAATCGTTAATAAAATACTTATTTTAATATCGAAATCAATATTATATAGCAATCACGTCGTCAACTCAAAAAAGAGATAATCATACTAAAACAAACTACGCATGCTATTCTTGCTAAAACTGAATAGTAAAAATATGATATAAAGAGAAAATTACATGATAATTTGAAATTGCATACATCAAGATTTTATTTTACATTATTAATGTTTACAAAAACACAACTATCAACTGTGAAAAAAAATCTACCCTATATATATAAAATCCTTATGAAACGGATATTATGAAATGACTGAATTGAAATGAATTTATGTAACGGTTTTATGAAACGACTGATTAAACAACTGATTACGTTTCGCGGCGATTTCTCCTAAAATATGGAATACTTTGCGATGGCATTAACACCAAAAATCCATATTGTTCCGCAGATTTCAAAACTGGTATTAGAATTTTTAAATTCGACTTAGTTTTCGAGATTTTTTTTTTCTAATTTTAAATACTTTTTCTTAATGATGGCAACTCAAATTTTGATCAGAACAGATATTTTTTTTCATACTTTAGAAAAGGTTATTATTTTAAACTAATTTGGCGACCAGTTTGGCCTCCCTTAAATGTATGCTAAGAAATGTATCATGTTACTTTTATTCATAATTCATATTAATTGAACAATCTTTCGCCAAATCGAAAGATTCTGATAGACAAATCAAGAACTCTGTATTTTGATGTTAGCGGGATGCAGGTGATAAATTGCCAAACATTTTTCCTGTCACATTTTTTTGTATTTCATTAATTTAAAATAAGTAAAATATTTGGTGATAGATTTTTGGGTACAGATGTCATATTATATATGATATTGGTGCGATTTTTTTCTGACGCCAGTTTGGCGGAAACATCTACAGTATAAGCAACAACATCCGGGTTACCATATCAAGCAAAATAACACTTTGGCGCCAATTAAGTACCCGATGTGTATATGACATTGGCGTCAAAGAAATCACGCCAATATATATATATATATCAATCACGCGTGTGTATATGACATCTGTGCCAATCTTTGGTCGATGGGATAACTAAGTAGTACCAAAAATACATATGGAACTGGTATTCGAAAACTAATTTTTTGCCAAATTTTCATAAAAAAAAAAATCACGCCAAACCCGGTGTGTATAAGACATCTGACCAAATATTAAATAATGCAACCAACCATGACATTTAATTACAACTTCTAAGCAATGTTTTAATTTACCAAAATATAATATAGATGAAATGATGGCGATAGAATAATATTTGGTGACTTATCACCTGTGCCTGGCTAACATTAAAATACCAAAATGGCACCTAGAGTATAAAAAGCGAAGTGGTCCACCCGAAACTGTTGAGGATAGTCACATGACTTAGGCTCTTGTTGTAGAAAATGTTTTAAAATACCGGGAGACAAAGACTCTGTACACTTAATTCATTTTATTTTAGCTTCTTTTCAAATGTTTAACTGATCCTCTTTAATCAAACACGAAAACAACCATTGGATGTCTTGACAGCAACTAATTCAGCCTTAAATTTTTGCAATCAAACGGAATTGAATGAAAACCCGTTTACAGGGAGATCTGCACAGCTTTTTTCAGTATAATTCAATCTTCTCTAATATTTTTAAAACCGGTCAGATTAGCATGTTTTTAGATTCTGCGATGTCTGAACGGGGGGGTTGGCGAGCTTAGCTTGCAGGGAGCAGAATCCCCTAGTAATTATATATCTAATTCGCCTTGAATTTTCTTTATCAAAATAGTTTCTTATATAGTAATCAATATTATTTTAGAAACAGCATTTTCATTTGCTAGAATAATTTAAACTTAATAAGTGGGTCATTCCCAAAAAAAGTGTAAAAACTATGTCCAAGAAGTTAATAATTTTTATTTAAATAATAATATGCTTTTGAAAAATAGCTGTGATTATTTCTTAATCTTCATCTTATTGTTCTTAGTTAAAAATATTTTGCAAGTTTAAAAATGAATTACAATAATTTACAAAAAATAATGTTTATAAACTTGGCAGAGAAAACAAGCTGTCCCAGGCTCAAATTTAGAACATTTGAATATGTTTATAATGAACTGGTTGTTAGCTATAATAGTAAGTTAAATACTATATAATGGAACATCTAATTAAAAAAATTACTAACCAAACACATTTTTAAGTTTAGAGATATAAATTTTTATGTGTGTCCCAAATTTGATTCAACTCCATTAAGTCCACACTGTTACATGGAGTTTTAACATAAAAAATGAAAATATATTAAAGTGAGCAATAGTACTGAACTCTCTAAAAGGCATGTGTTCACTTTGTCAGCGAAATCAGATTGAATCTTCATGAACAAAAAATAAGATGGCTTTTATGTCTATGGATTACCGAAATGTAAATAGTAAATGTCCAATCTGTTACATCTTTTTTTGAAATCTAATAACTACTTTTTAATACAATAAACCATTAGGAAGAATATCATTATTAATAGCTGTTAAATATTCCTTAGTTTTTTTACTGAGCATGAAATTTTAAGCTACAACAGGGTTCGCACAGACTCCTTAGACTCCTTGGAAACTCCTTAGAAATGAAAACATTCCCACGTAGTACTTAGAACTACTTAGATAAGCAAACCACTCCTTAGAAACTCCTTATTATATTTCGGCTTCGGACGCTAGCGATATTGCTGCCGAGGGAAAAAATCGTGATTATAAAACGCACGGTAAGTCCTTTATGCACGTCATTCATCTGAAGCATAACATTGATTGGTTGGGATAATCTTAATAACAGGGCTCCCACTAGGTCCGTTTTTCCATTATTAGCTCCGTAAAGTCCGTTTTTCGACACTGTTAACCGATCTATTTTTAAAATTTTATCGAGAATTAGCATTTAGCCAAGAATCTCGGAAAACCAAAAAATACCGTCAAATTTCGTCAATCGATCGCGGAAAAAATTCTTAAATTTTGTCAAAGGATCGTGAAAAAACGGGAATTTCGCCAACAGATCACGGAAAAACTAAAAAATCGTGAAAAAAAACTCTCATTTCTCCAACAGATCGCGGAAAAACTCGAATCTCTTCAAAAGATCGCGAAAAACGTCAATTTTCTTAAAGGATCGCGTAAAACACGCGGTTTCCACCAAAAGATCGCGAAAAAAAAGTCAGTTTCGTGAAACGATCGAAATAAAACGCGAATTCCATTAAAAGATCGCGAAAAAACACTAATTTCCCCCAGAAAATCGCGAAAAACATGCGAATTTCCTCAAAAGATCGCGAAAAACAAGCGAATATCCTCAAAAGATCGCGAAAAACACGGGAATATCCTCAACAGATCGCGAAAAACACGCGAATTTCGTCAAGGAATCGCGAAATCCATCAAAAGATCGCGATAAGCACGCGAATTTCTTCAAAAGATCGCGAACACGCGAATTTCTTCAAAAGATCGCAAAAAATGCCAATTTCCTCAAAAGATCGCGAACAACACGCGAATTTCTTCAAAAGATCGCAAAAAATGCCAATTTCCTCAAAAGATCGCGACAAACACGCGAATTTCTTCAAAAGATCGCAAAAAATGCCAATTTCCTCAAAAGATCGCGAAAAACACGGGTGATAAACACGCGAATTTCCTCAAAAGATCGCGATAAACACGCGAATTTCTTCAAATGCTCGCGAAAAACACGTGTATTTCTTCAAAAGATCGCAAAAACATGCCAATTTCCTCAAAAGATCGCGAAAAACACGCGAATTTCGTCAAGGGATCGCGAAAAACACGCGAATTTCGTCAAGGGATCGCGAAAAACACGCGAATTTCGTCAAGGGATCGCGAAAAACACGCGAATTTCGTCAAGGGATCGCGAAAAACACGCGAATTTCGTCAAGGGATCGCGAAAAACACGCGAATTTCGTCAAGGGATCGCGAAAAACACGCGAATTTCGTCAAGGGATCGCGAAAAACATGCGAATTTCCTCAAAAGATCGTGAAAAACACGCGAATTTCGTCAAAGAATCGCGAAAAACATGCGAATTTCCTCAAAAGATCGTGAAAAATACGCGAATTTCGTCAAAGAATCGCGAAAAAAAAGTCAAATGATCGAAATAAAACGCAAATTCCGTTTAAAGATCGCGAAAAACATGCGGCTTCCATCAAAAGATCGCGAAAAAAAGTCAGTTTCGTAAAACGACCGAAATAAAACGCGAATTCCATTAAAAGATCGCGAAAAAACGCTATTTCTCCCTGAAAATCGCGAATTTCTCCAGAAGATCGCGAAAAACACGCGAATTTCGTCAAGGGATCGCGAAAAACATGCAAATTTCGTCAAAGGATCGCGAAAAAAACGCCAAATGATCGAAATAAAACGCAAATGCCATTAAAAGATCGCGAAAAAACGCAAATTTCTCCCAGAAAATTGCGAAAAAAACGCGAATTTCCTCCAGAACATTGCGAAAAAAAACGCGAATTTCCCCAGAAGATAGCAAAAAAAAAAACGCGAATTTCATCATAGGATCATGAAAAAAAATGCGAATTTCGTTAGTTTCACTTTCAAAGAAAGCGATTACCGCTGTTCTAAAATAATAAATTCAAAACTTATATTTTTTCTTGTATGTTGCGTTTAGCATTCTTTTTTTTTTTTTTTTTACCTTTTAAAGTTTTCTTTAAGATGTATCATGAATGCAATATACATAAGTGTTTGGCGTTTGACTAATCTCTATTTATATGACCATTAGTCATACATAAAAAAGTTGATTGTCTATTTTGTATTTAAACTTACGAAATCAGTAAGCAATATATTGTGCAATTTCAGCACTAACTATTAGATTCTAATAGAGTAAAATTTGTTTTTGAAATGTTTTTCTCTCTTAAATTGGGCATTAAAAATTGGAGTGTGCATACCACATAACGACAAGCACATAAAAACAACAACAACAAAAAAAAAAAAATGGCAAATCCTTAAAATGTTTTGGACTCCTTGGATTTTTTTCGGTACTCCTTGGATTTTTTCTTTCCAACTCTGTATGAACCCTGCTACAATTCTTCTTTTCGAGTTAGCTGTCCACTCTGTTACACATACTGTGTAACAGAGTGGGCAATTTGTAACAGACATGCTATTTCTTTTACTAAACAAATATTTTACTATTATAATTTATATTTTTACTTTTAAAAGTATTATATACTACATTTAATCTAACACTCGAATATCAAATATAATTTTTTAGATAATGGCAAAAGATACTAATACAGAACGTCAATGTCATTAACGACGACGTCAAAAATTAGACGCTCAGAGAGAGTAAGAAAATTTTTAAAAATGACAGAAAAGCTAGGGTCAGGTGGGGGAAAGTGGTGGTAAAATCAAGCTTTTTTTAGAAAAGGCCCTAAAATCAAACTATTAAATTTATTTTAATGAAACTTTTGATGTATTTTCTATACATTTGATTCATATAGATTAAACATGAAGCATAACCACTCAATTTTATATGATTGTTTTCTGGCAGTGATACATTTAAAAGAGCATGTTTTGATACCACCACTTTACCCCATGGTGGGGGAAAGTGGGGGTAGTTCCAAAATTAGTGTATATTTAAATAAAAATGTGTAAATATTATTTTTTAAATAAAAATACACTGAAATTAATGTATCTTAATTATTTTTAAAGGTACAAATGCACAAAAAAAATGTTTTTCAGATATTTAATTAAAGAAATAATGTCCATGGCTATCAAAATTAGGTTCACTTAGTATGTAGCATATATTTCTGAACTCTATATAATCTTCACCACCAAATAGCAAGAAAAGTCTAATAGTTCCCCAATGGTGACTTATGCTTTATGTGATATAATGTATTAATTTTTATCACTTGGGCGATTATTTTAGCTGATCGGCTTTTTGATGGTATGCAATGAGCATAAACAAGGTAGTTTGTAAACATTAAATTTGTTTCCAGTTTCTAAAACTAAAATAAGAATAGTTGCCATGATCTCAATATATGTCTCTAAAAAAGAATTAACAAAATATCTTAATTTAAAAGAGAAAATAGGTTTTTTTCAATATACCCCCACTTTATCCCATGGGCCTACCTTCCCCCACCTGACCCTATGTAAAAAATAACTTTTAATTTAATTGTATTATCATATTAAGATTAAAATTTATAAATAAAGCCTATTTTTTTTAGATTAATACTTTTATTACAGCCCATTTTTAAAAATTAATCACATCTACAGTCTAAAATTGAATCATCATACAACATTGAGCTAAGCCTAACTATACCACCACTTTCCCCCACCTCAGAAAAAAAATCATAAAAAATTGAAATAATAAAATAATTCTTACCTTGATGCATGAATCTGTTTTTCGCCCAATCCACAAAAAAGTGGACATGAGGATGAAAATTTAAATTTCCTTAAATATGATTGAGATTTTGCACATTAACTGTTAAAAGTGTACTATTTCATATTTTATTGAAAAAGAATAAAATTTTTGTCATTAACATACTTATTTTAATTAATAAAGTGACACTATGACTGTGTGAAATAGACTCCACCAAAAATCTTTACATTTTATGGCCTCGTACAGCTGAACAAATATTCTGAAAATCTCGAAACTTAGATGTATATAATCTGACATCTATTATTGAGAGTTTTTGCCTGCAGAGAAGTGTTCACTAATCTTCATTACAAGAGGTAAGCATATTCAATTACTCTTAATTATTGTGTCACACCCGCAACAAAAAGTTACATTTATATCTCCACAGAAAAATTTCTTTGACTGTAAGTTATGAAACTTTATATTCAAAAATAGTTTATTATGGTACTTTGAATTACACACACAAGAAAAATTTAATTAATATTTTAATTATAGTTATTAAGCGTTGCGGGCGTGACATGCTCCTGTTGCGGGTGTGACATTTAATTAAAGTCACACCCGCAACATCTTTTAAAATTGAACACAAATGCAATCTAAATAAATTATATGTAAATTTATGTAAGAATAATATACTGGAAAACATGTAGGTCACAGCACTAACTATTATACCGATACCCTTTGATTTAGTTGTGTGAACCTCAGTTCACATCATCAAAATTAGCATCATTTTAGCATGTGACATTGTGTGTAATTGATTTATATTTATTCAGTTTGGATTGATAAACTGTTGCTTCTACAGGAAAATAATATTTTTGTAAATGATATATGAATAAAAAAATAATTTAAAAGGCAAAATTTTTATGAAAATAAAAAAAAATTCCGCAACAATATTTTAGCAATTTTTTTTAATATGTATGTATGATTTTGTTATTTGATATTTACCTTTTTTTTTTTTTTTCAATTTTTAAAATAAATAATATATTACAAGAAGATTTTTTTCAATTTTAATTCAAATTAAATAATAATAATTGAAACTTTTATTAATTAATTTGTTTATTAAGTTAGCATAAAATGTAGATAGTCAGTTTGAAATGAACCAAAATTTAACATATAAGATTAAAAATTTCAAAGAATTTCAATAATATTGACAATTTGTTAAACATGTATTTTTGGACTTGAAGTGCTATATTTATTCAATTTATACATTAATTTCTTCTCTTTTGCAGAAGAATGAATAGCACAGAAAGGTCACGAAATCATTAGGAAAATATTAAGGAAAACCACCTTAAATATGCAGAATATCTACAAAAACAGAAGGAAAGCGACAAAGCAAGGAGGGAAAAGAAAAAGAAACTTAAAAAAAAAAAAACACATCATCAGCCAAGAAAGAAAAACAATTTCAGCGACAAAAGCAGAATGAAAGAAGCAGCAAAAGAAAGTGTAGAGAGAAGAAGAAATCTTCAACAAAAAGTGTCACACCATCTACAGTTATAAGGGCAGAATAGTCTATTGGAAGTTACCGAAGAGCACAAACTTTTGGTAAAGCTAAACGAAATCTTTGTTAAGTCCAAGGAAAAGACTCGCTGTAGTGAAAAAATTAGCACATGAGGAAAACATTATACTTCCACCTAAAGAAATATTGCAATAATTACAGAAATGCACAAAAGAGAATTTGTTTGCTGCCACATTCTGATAAGGACAGTGCTGTAGTTGGGTGGAAACGCCGTTCCCAGAAATATTTGGTTTGTTACTGAAAAAAAAAAAAAAAATCGCATATGAGCACACACCTTTTTTTTTTTTTTTTTCAAATGATACTAGCCTGGAAATGAGCCTAGAGCTAAATCCTTTTCTCCAGACTGTGAAAACTATACCCATTTCAACATCTGAATGCCAAGGAGCATTCAGCTGTATGAATAACATCATGACCAATGCGAGAAATTCACTCCTAATAGCAAGAGCTAGTTCACTTATATTCATAAGCCGTGTAGTACCTCTCTTAAAAGAATTTTCTCCTGAGCCATATGTGAAATCTTGGTTGCTATCAGGAAGAAGATTAACAGACGAGACAGCTTGTCATAAACCACAGAGCACAGAAAACACCTCTCATTATCGTTCTTTATGGAAACTTCTAGGATAGATGTGTCAGTAAGCAATATATGGATTTATTTTTGTTATTTAGTTAAATTTTGATTCATAATGGAAAATGTTACTATGAGATTGATTAAATATTGCTTTTAGATAAATGCTATACAAATACAATACTATAAAATCTAGAATATAGTAATTAAAACTGTTAATTTAAAAAAGTCAGCTTTTAGCTAAATGTTTTGAATTGCCTTTTGGCTCAGCAAAAGTCCGGCAGCATCAACATCTACTCTGTTATAAGGTGAGTTCCCACAAATATTTTTTCCCAACTACAGCACTGGATAAGGATATAATATCCAATAATAATAAAAGTGAAGTTGGAGATTTTTTGAAGTAGTTTTGTTCTCCACATTAAAAAACAACAACAACAACAACCAAAAAAAAAAAAAAAAAAAAACAGCGAAAAGTTGGTTGTGCAAATAAGACAAATGGGTGGTGATGATATAGAAATAGAGTATCTAAAAAAAATTTCAGAAAATGTGTATGTTTGGCCAAATCAGCCAGATGTATCCTGGGAGAAACAGAGCATTATTATATAAAAAAAAAGCTGCCACCGGCAGAAATTATAAACTCAAGAGATCAGAAATGAAATTTGATTTTTTTTTGCTTGATATTATAATTGTATTATTCATTAATTGGTTAATTAAAAAAAACCCTGCTTTGTAAATATCTGTGTATGTCATTATTTTATTGCCCATACAAGTCACACTCGCAATGAAAACTTTAAATATTTCCTAAACAAGCAAGAATTGAGTAAGTAATTTAATTTTTTCATAAAATAATTATTTAACTATTACTGTCTAACATATAAAAAAAACAGTTCATCCTGTTGTTATAATTCACAGAGTTTTGAGTTTTTGTACTGAAAGATGAAAATGCATGTCCTTTTTATGTCACACCCGCAACAGGAGAGAATTATTTTTTTTAAAAATAAATAAAATACTGAGTAACTTGAAAATTTGGATTAATGTATGTGTAAGTGGTCCACATTGAAATCCATAAAAATTGAAACCATAGCTCAAAAATATTTTACCTGATGGCTAATTTAGTTTGTGTAAATGTCACACCCGCAACTTTGGATTGGGCGTTTTAAGAAGTTCTTCTACTGAAATGTATCAAAATATACTAATTTTTTCAAGTGAGAAAGGATCAAGGACAAAGTTTATTAATACCATGTGTTAAGAACAAACTGCACATATATGTAAACAAGAAGATAAACAACAGTAAACTTGTTGCCAGATTTACAAACAAAGTTTGTAACAAGTTAGTTACAAACAAAGATGTGTTTTTAAAATAAATTATAATATATATAAGCCCTACAAGACATGTTGTAGATGTTAGGGTATGTTTTGCTGCATTACCTTTATGTCCCTTTCTATGTTCTGCAGATAATGGTCGAACTCCAGGGACCAGTTGAGGGCGTTCTTTTAGGGTTGAAGGTTCTTGCCCAGACCCATGCAGTGCACCAGGATGCAGCCGGGACTGTGCTCCTTTAAAATAAATTATAATATATATATATAAGCCCTACAAAGACATGTTGTAGATGTTAGAGTATGTTTTGCTGCATTACCTTTACGTCCCTTTCTATGTTCTGCAGATAATGGTCTAACTCCAGGGACCAGTTGAGGGCGTTCTTTTAGGCTTGAAGGTTCTTGCCCAGACCCATGCAGTGCGCCATGATTCAGCCGGGACTTCGCTTCTGCTGGTCCTTTACAAGGTCGATAGTAGTTCATTCCATCATGTACGCGGCATCTGAGAAAAAGAATTGAACACTTTTTTAATGGAAAGCGGACAACAATAATGACTTACACTACACGGAAGTGTAGAAATTAAACTAAAACAAACAAAAAAGCATAGATTATGAAGCACTTTCAATCACCCTAGAATACTGTAACAAAACCTCACTCAATAAAATCCCAACAGACCAAAAATAAAGGATGTTGAAGACGATCGAAAGCTGAAAAATAAATATGCGCAACCATCTCATGTCCAGACTTGTATAAAAACAAAAACTTTCCGCGCACATAAATATTAGATCACAAATTTTCCGCAAATTAATTTAATGTTTAATAAAATTACGTGTTATATTATTTTGACGATATGAACTAAAAATCATAGTTTAAAGTAATTGTAATTTAAATTTAAAAATAATTAATATTGATTAAAGAATACTGTATTTTTAAATTAAAATAATTAAACTCTAAGGCGGAATCGGTCGGGACTGAGAATTTTCCGTGGTAGACAATATTCTGGCTTATGCAAAATAGCCCCCCCCCCTCCCTCCCCCGAAAAAAGTCATTTGTATTTCAGAATTTCATTTTTTAATATCAACCATTTATGTGTTATTAAGACAAAATATTTAATATTTTATTTTATTTTTCTGATGCTGACAAGTAAATATCGTTGGTTTAATACTGATATTTTTAAAAGCTTATCATTGGAGTTTTACCAACATAATACGATTTCATATGACATTTTTCAAGTAAGAAATCATATTAAGAAGCTTTTTTTCTTTGTAATTAAAAATGTATTTAAAAGGTTTCGTGATGTTATTATTTTCATTGCGTTTATTGCGTTTCTCTATATATACAAAAATGCGTTAAAGAAATTCATGCTGGAATAATGTATATAATACTTAAAACAAAATATCGTTGTTGTTAAAATGTTACATTGTTAAGCTGAAATACATATTACTATATATAAAAATTAAATCTTTTATAAAAATGAATGTCTGAGACGTTTATTAGAAAAGATTCTATAAACTATCAGTAATGCATATTTAAGGGGGGGGGGGGGGGGAATTCCGAAATTAGTTATTCCTGCAATGGACATAAGATGAAAAACGTTAATGCCTCTAATTAAAAATAAAATGCTTTAATGTTATTAGAAAAATTGTATTGCTTAATAACGTTAAAAACATAATTGAATTTTAAACAGGAGTAAAAACATATCTGTATCTTTTACTTTTATTCATTTCAGTGGAATTCAAGCGTCTCACATTCTTTTTACAATCTCCCACTGGCCTGACTAGTTATCAGTAGAAGTCGTAGACAAAGGGTTGCGAAAGGGTGAGAATCCCCTTAGGGTACTAAAGACATCTGCTAAAATTCGGTGATATTTCCAGGCAGCGAACAACAAATACTTGTTAAAAAGGTGTCTCAAATAAAGATTTTTTTTTTCTTTACCTTTACAGCATATATTCTTTAACATTTTTTAAAGATAATAGGAATCGTAATATTTTATTTATTTTTCAAAATGCATGTAAATTTTACTACAATTACTCAGATTAATAATAATAACAATAGTAATACCTTATAACGTTTTGTATTTAATTGTTAATATCAACAATATTGCATAAGTATGCATTGGTTATTTAAAAACAGTCACAATCACAAAATAATTTTCGAACACAGTTATAAAAGTTTCAGATATTTATATTCAGATTGTTTAAGAACTGAAGATTTTTTTTTTAGTATTATTATTTACATAAACAAGAATTATCTGTTTTATAAAATTCATTAAATATCTCTTAATTTAGTCGTCAAACGAGCTAGCAAAAAAATATGACTGTCAGTTAGCTGTATAATCAAAGATATATCTAATTTATAAACAGACAACAACAACAACAAAAAAAAAAAAACGAATAAGAAGACATGTGTTAAAAAGTATTTCAAAGTATTCAAAAGTGTGGTCAAATACGCTTTTAAGATGATAGCAAATGAAAAATGTTGAAAAAAATCCCGAACTATATAGTATTTTTAACAACTGATAAAAAAAATTAATAAAATAAAATAATAATAATAATATCAGAGTGTTAAATTTCTCATTCTGTGGAAAATTTAGCTTGCCAAAATCTTTTTTGCAGGTACAAAGTAAAGTTTTCAAAAGTATTACATTTGTTATAGAAATTCGGTAATCGAAATATAAATATCTAATGACATTTTTGAAAACATATTATGTAAAAACAGAAAAGAATTAATTTGTTACACCGCACTACGACGGCAGTACGTGGCTACTTCTCTCACGCGGAGCCACACGCTCGCTAATGTTATTCCTTTTTTTTTTTCCTTTTTTTTTTACCTCGCTTGCATGTCAATGTTTTTAAATGATTTTTTTTTTGCATTAGATAGCTGTGTAAGTTTGTATAGCACTGGATAAGTTATTTTTATTTTTTAATTTTTTTAATGAGGATACCTTTACATTTCAAACCAGTTCCAAAAGTAAAATTATCCTAAAAAAAAAAAAAAAAAACTGCAGGCAAAATCGAAAAAATAAAAAAAACGGGCTTTATAGAGATCGAACTCAGCTATCCAATGCAAAAAAAAGAAAAAATATCTTTTAAAAATGTTGAAATGCAAACGAGATATAAAAAAAATTTCTCTCATAAAAATGACGTTAGCGAGATCAATATAGCCTACGAAAATTAAACTGATCATAAGTATTCACAGGGATCGGTAGATTAAGGCCTAGGCAATCGGGGCCTTGGTCAAAGTCGTCATAAACTTTAGGTCTCTCAAATCTATATGCTTTAACCCTATAAACATAGGCTATTGAACTGTATCTGAGAGATTAAGGCATGTTCTATAATCCCATAAATTAGGAAGAGGGGAATCAATAGACGAAATTTTTAAAAATCGGTTGTTTAGTTTCATTATTTACATAGTTTTATTTCGTAAAATACAAAGATAATTAACCAGTTATTTCCGTTGTTAGGTATCACGGACGCATGTACCTCTAATTTTCATAAAAAGTCAGCGTGATTTATTGTTAAAGCTGGATCATGAAAACTATATCTAAAAGAATACCCTATCATATATGCATTAAAAGTTATATAAGGGTGTTCTCGTGTTTTCATCTTTTTTTTCTGCAATTGGCAACTCTCATCTTTCTAACAGATATTTGTACGATGTTTTACATATCAGAGTTTTCCCTATACCTTGTAATGCTGAGTTAATGCCTAACCGAAAGCAACCTTTTTCTCCCTAACCTGTCTCGGAAATTTTGCCAACTATAAGAACATATTTTTTATTTATATAAAAATTATAAATACTATTACATTTTTGGATAGCCCTGTATGTGATTTTATTTATATACTACAACATGCTTAGTATACTAAATGTAGTTGAGATTGAAATTGCATAACTGAAAGAAAAAGCAAGCAATTCCCGCTCATTCTCAGTAACGCTTACGAATTCTTTTGCTTACACCTGTGTATGGTCTATGGAATTTACAAAAAATTTATGCAAAAATTTATCTAAACTTAGCAATGCATATCATAAATGAGTACACGCTTTCAGCAATCATCCCTAATAGATAACACATTCGAAATACATACAGAATACATACAGAAATCACACACATACAGAAATCATCTCTAATAGACAATACAGTAGACTCCCTCCAGTCCGCGACCCTAAAATCCGCGTATTTTTTCAGATGTAAACAGTGAAATTTACAGTTAAGGTGCAGGCACAAAATTCAAGATGGTGCCGAAATCAGCGACTACCGCCAAGTTTTTTTTACTGAATTTTTTGTTAATTATTCTCTTTTGGCTATTACAGCTGATTTATTACTAAATAAGTTTATATTACTTTTGATTTTTATATAAATTAGCATATCTATATCAAAAATTCAGGGCTCGAAATGGAAAAATCTACGAAACAGAACGCTATTTAAAAATTATTTTTGCTGATTTTTTAAGTATAGACAAATTTATTTCTAAACATACAAAGCAATATAAAAAAAAACCATTCAAGGCTCTAAATAACAATGAAAACAGTAACAGAGAGCGCAATAAGCTATATTAAACAGTAACAATGTTTCAATAAAAGTATGAAACGGAACGATATTTACCATAATTTTACGAATCGGAACTTTATTTATCATAATTTCAAGAACCGGAATATCGCTCCGATTTGTTCCAGTACATTTCGAGACTTGAAAAATTCCCCTTTATTGTATTTTCTGTAGAATATTAGCAAGTGTAAACTGTAGTGGAATTGTTTACTTTTCTTCCGTTCGTTTCCTCGTGTTTCAATATTTATTATTTTTTCAATATTACGTACGCATTTTAATATGTAATTCTGATTAATACGACTAAATGCAAGCTTTTTTATGAAGAAAAATATGAATTTGCTTCCGAAAAAAATCTAATGGCCCTGTTTTGTATATACAGTAAAGCGCTTATCTCTTATCCATGAATTCCGGATTCGCCGAATGGTCATTAATCAAATAGGTAATTAAGTACTTCCGTCCGAGTCCGTACTAGTCCGAGAATCATTAAGACGGGGAAATGTAAGGGATCATATAGGAGTCGCATAGTGCCAACGTTCAGTTCTGAATTTCAGCAAGATAAAAAAATTCAAAATAAATACTATTGGCTATGTTCTGGCTAATACCTGTAACGCAAGAATTACATTAAAACTGAACCAAAGTTCGTTTGTAGTTCTAGGCACAAAAACAGATAATCTTAATGTATGCAATACTTTCAACAATACTTTTAGGTAGATTTCGTATGAAATACTACCTATTGGGATCGTTCCTATGTTGGAATTTCTGAAAAATTTTTGCAGATCTACACCGATCATGACCCCTAGAACCCAAAACCACCCTCAGTAAAAAACTTTATATATATAATCTATCTATGTATGTATCTATCTATCTATCTATATATATCACTTTCTTCTGGACACGATAACTTTCGTAATTCTGCACCAATCTCTTCCAAACTGATACATAAAATCAATGGGCATAAATTCTCGGTCAAGTTCGTTAATGGGCAAAATCGGACCAAGGGGAGGGAAATAGGGAGGGGTTTTGTGAAAACAGAAAACCCCCCATAACTTCTTAATTTTTGTACATATCAAATCAGTTTAAAGTTTTTATTACTTCTAAAAATAGGGCCAAAAATTTATGTATCACAGATTTTTGATAAAGTTAAAAATGGGCTCAAGGGGCGCAAAAAATAGGGTTTTTGGGAGAAAAAAATTCATAACTTCGTCAATTCTCAAGATATCAAATTCAATTAATTTTATTATAAACCTCCTTAACATTATCTAAAACTTTTATATTCACAAGTTTTTGATAGGAGCAATTCGTACCGCAAAAAAAAAAATAAAAACGAAAACAAAAAGGGCGTTTGAAGAAGAAAAAAATCCATAACTTCGTCAATTCTCAAGATATCAAATCCAATTAATTTTATCATGAATCTCCTTAACATTATCTACAACTTTTATATTCACAAGTTTTTGATAGGACCAATTCGTACCGCAAAAAAAATTAAAAACGAAAACAAAAAAGGGGTTTGAAGAAGAAAAAAATCCATAACTCCGTCAATTCAAAAGATATAAAATCCCCATGAATTTATCATATATCTTCTTAATATTGTCTACAACATCTATATAGACAAGTTTTGGATAGGACCAATTCTTAGAGCAAAAACAAATTAAAAATACATACCAGTTGAAGTAAAAAATGATTTTAGTAAGGGTGTATTCAAATCCAAACTGCTTATTTTCTTACTCATTTTACAATTCATTTTTGCTCTCAAAGTCTTCCAATTGGTACGTTTTCTTACTCAGAAACTATATAATGTACCGTAATGGTCGATTTTATGATAGGGGCAGAATATATTTTTTTAAATGCTGTTAAAAAGGGCATTTTGAACCGAATTTACCGAAGCGGATTGTGTTGGAAAAATCATTGTATTAAGGATGCGCTTAAATCCAAACTACTTATTTTCTGACTGGTTTTTAAATTCATTTTTGCTCTCAAACGCATTTAATTGGTAGATTCGCTTATTCAGAAACTATATAATGTACCGTAATAATCGATTTTTAGATAAAAGCAGAATATATTTCAAAAAAAGATGTCAAAGTGGGAATTTTGAACGGAATTTCCCAAAGCGATTGTGTTAGAAACGAAAAATATTGTCGTTCTGAGAAAATAATTGTTTATATATCAAGTTTTAATTAATTGAACAAAAAATAAAAACACAGGTCGCTTATAAATCTCTTCAAAAATCACGTCAGCAAGTTTCATATTTTTTTTAAATTAAAAATGAATCTGGAATTATGCCAGAAAATTTAGAGTTGTTGAGCATGGAAAAGTATTTTTTTGAATACCGCCCTAACATGATTCTGATAAAACCAGCTATTATATGAAAATGAAATAAAAACTCGTCAAGAGCGGCCAGATAAAATTGTTAAAGTGGATTTATCTATAATCATGATTTAGTTTTTGTTTGTGAAATTAGTATATTTGACTCCGAAATCTACCTCTGCCTGTAGGCCGGGCCGGCAGGGATTTTTAAATAGAAATTTTACTAAAATAAGCACAAATTTAGATCCAATCTTAAGTTCTAGATATAATATCTGAATTCGTAAAGATTGCTTGCAAAAACATTAACTAATGTAAAATAAATCTTGTGCGCAATTAAAAAAAAAATGGCTTTTTTCTTTTTGAGAAAAATATCTTTAAAAGTGTCTTTTTAATCATTGTTTGCAGGGAAAATGACGACACATTTTTTTAGTCATAACTTACGTAATAATAGAAATATTTCTATGCAAAATCCTTTAAAATACAACAAAATACTATATTGTTCCTTCATATATAATTTTTCGAAAAATCTGATTAAACAGCTCTAAGTCTCTGAAAATTTCAAGGTAATAAGATTTCAATTATTTTGCGGCTAACAAAAAAATGCTTAATTTTCTTTTATAATCAAAAATATTTAAATTACATATACATATATATCAGTCTTTTTTAAATATATATAACTACTCAATTTAAGGTAATATTATCTCTACAATATATAACTCTTTTCAGATAGCCTAGTGAATTTTCACGAGAAATAATATATATATATATATATATAGTTATAATGTGTTGATTTTAATCCATGTACTTAAAGTTTTGCATGTAACGGTTTGCACAAAATAAAATCTAAAACTGAGTTTTAAATTTTATTTTGTGCAAACCGTTACATGCAAAACTTTAAAAGGTAAAAGAATTAAAATAATTAAAAAAAAAAACTAACTGATACATTCCATTTTGTAAAAACATGGTCCTTCCAAAAAATTTGTTGATGCAAATTTTCATTAATTACGTCAAAATTTAGTGTCCAAACTCACCAATCAGTACAATACTTCTTTAAACTATATGCTTTCTTTGAATCTTAATGTGCTAAAGTTCTGTAAATTATGGACATTTTGAGACTAAAACTTTACTAATTTAATAAGATTTCTACACATTTAAATTTTCATTAAATTTCATTAAAATTCTACACATTTGCTTTTAGTAGGTTCTAAGGTAAAAGTCCGTGAACCGACAAATTACCACTAATTCAATATAGAAAAATTGTCTTATTTAATAGCAGAAACTTTGCAATTAAATGAGGCGATAAAGAGTTAATATTCCTTTTGAAAATTGTGGTAGAAAACGACTACATATATACAAATTAAATAAATTCATGTAAATAAAACACAAAGATTTTTTGGGATACTTTGGAAGATAAAAGTATATGTAAGATAGTTGAAAGTTACTTTTTGTATTTAACTCAGAGTTTAACATTCAAGGACAAAATATTATGAATAATAAAATATATATAAAGTCATATTCAAATATTATTAAATTTAATAAATGTTTAAAAAAAACCTCAAATAGAAAAAAAGCATTTCTTCATACGGGAAAAGCAGCCAGTACTATAAAAATAAAAATAAACTCAAAATTTGATCTTAATTTGTAAAATAATAATAATAATAATAATACTTTTAATAAGAATGTCAACGATTTTAATCAGACAATTAAAATTAGTGATTAAATCGTGTTTAAAAAATTAAAATTTTTTAGTTTGAAATAAAAATTCTGGTGTAAGATATTTTTATAACACTTCAGTAAAATTTCCGGCGGTTCTAGTGTTAATAGTCCAGGGGAAATGTACCAAAAAAAGGGGTTACCATTCAAAAGGTCGGGTAGAAGATTTTATTTTTTTAATTTGTTTATACTGAGGCAAGCATGGAAAAAAACAAGTTTTCTAACAAAATTTCTTAAGGCTAAATTTTCTGTGGCCAAAAAACAACAAAATTTTGGGACTTTTTTTGATTTTTCTTAAATGTCTCAAGACTTGTTGCCGTAACATATTATTTCTCAATTACAATATTAAAGATAATAAAATTCTCTACAGCACTCATATTTACAACTTTTTTATACACTCAATCGCAAGCACAGTACGCCATTTCGAAAATAGGACACTTTTTTCAATTTCCTTAAAAACCGTGAAAAACGTAGTTCTGCCCCGATTCTTCAAATGTTTCCCACGGATTTAATCATGTATGTCAACTTCTTTATATTGGTTGCAGTAAATTATGTGTTTCAGGGTCGAAACTGGTCTTTTTTGCACCCGTTGCAAACATGGATTCCCCCCCCCCTCCCCTTAAAAAGAAATTTACCACGAGAATTTTTATAAATATCTAATAGCCGGATTTTGAAATTTTTAAGTGTGTAATCATCAAATACATAATGCTGAACTACGTAATCAGCTTTTCCAAATATTGATTCATTAAAACCTTGAAAACCGAACCGAAAGGAACCCAAATATATTCCGCTTTAAACAGATTTCCGTCTTAGCAGGTATAATTGTTCATATTCTTTCTCTTTAAAATATATAATATTTTCTTTAAAGACAGGATTCTTTATATACAGATTTCCTTTTCAAAGATTTTACGGTAGTTGTAGTATTAAGACATTTAAAGTCACAGTTATATGAATTATGAGACTAAATTAGTCACACGAAGACATTCGCAAGATAATATTTAACCTATGGGAGCGTTCTTGATAAATATCTCGCTTGTATTTTATTACTTTTATATAAATTTTTCATGGGATACCTGAGATCAATATCTAATGTTGTGCTTTTGTAATTTTTCGGCTTTATACCTCTAGATGAACATGATTAAGGTATCTCTTTTATTGAGGATAAGGATATTCCTTTGAAACTGGATGCTAATAATCCTACAACAGTGCCATCAAACAGAAAAAAAATTGTTAAATAGCCTTATAGAAATTAGTATTATTAAAATACATTTTTTTCAATTAGCTTATGCAGTCATACTGCTTGCCTTTTTTTTATTGTGTACGGAAAGTGGAGTTGAATGAGACAGGGGTTCAATGCGAAAACAAAAATGTTTATACGGTCTACAATCATAAATAAATTGGTATTTCGTTTGATAAATGGTATCACTGAGATCATTAAACAAATATAGTTTCAAAAACAGTACATATTACAGAAGATTTGAATATTCCACAAATTGTATTTTTCAACAACCAAAGTAAGTTTTTCTGTTTGAGCTTTAAAACAATTAATAGATAAAACTAAAGTTTTATATATTTTTGCATGCTGAAATGATATAATCTCTTGTTATATTTATTGATATAAGTGCAAATTTTTTTTGACAATATTTATTAAAACTAATCTTTTAAATATTTTTATGAAACTAGTGATCTCAAATATTTTACTGACAGAATTTTTAAATTTTACAAGAGTTAAATACATAACATTAGTTAGTGAAATAATCCGTTGTCATTTTTTTTATATACCTATTTTATAAGGTAAAAGTATTTCTTACATAAAATATATTTATTTTTTAGCTCCCCTCTCCCCCTTTTATACAGAACTACAATCCAATGTTTTCTATCATTAAAACAGTAAAAGGTTAAAACATATGTTATCAATAAATGGTAAATAAAATATACCATTGTAGTGAGGAATAAAATGTTTTTCGCAAAATTTCATACTTATCCCACTGCTCCTTGGAAAAATATGTATGCATTATAAAAATTATTAAATTAAACAAGAATTCTTTCTTAATTGAAACTATCGTGCCAATAAGTTACTAAATATTGAAGTATTCTTTTAAACAATGCTTTGAAATTAACATTGTATACACTTAAAGCTACTGACTAAATATAAAAATTGTCTTATTCATCTACACCCTGCCCTACTTTTAAAATTATATAAATTTATTGAATATAAAATGTCTGTTGAGATGAAAATAAAGACGTGGGTGTGAAAATAATAGATAATTTACTGCTATCAATTTTTAGAAGTCAACATACAAGATTAAATCCGTGGGAACATGTGAATAATCGGGGCAGAACTAACGTTTTTCACGTTTTTTAAGAAAATTGAAAAAAATGTTCTATTTTTGAAATGGTGTACTGCGCTTGCCATTGAGTGCATAAAAAAGTTGCAAATATGAAAGTTGTAGAGAATTTTGTCGTCTTTAATATTGTAATTGACAAAAAATATGCTATGGCAACAGGTCTAGAGATATTTAAAAGAAAAAATAAAAAAAGTCCCAAAATTTTGTTGTTTTTTGGCCACAGAAAATTTAGCCTTAAGAAATTTTGTTAGAAAACTTGGTTTTTCCATGCTTGCCTCAGTATAAACAAATTAAAAAAATAAAATCTCCTACCCGACCTTTTGCAAGGTAAAATGTACATTTCCCCTGGACTATAAGATGGTTGAGAAGTTTTTTCATTTTTGAATAAATGAATTACATCTTGTGTTAAAAGTGATTGTTGTCACAAGACGCCAGTTTTTTTCCTTTCTCTCACTGTCGCTAACTAAAATGTGATTCAAAACACTAACTTTCACTTTTCACAGTATTTACTAAAAAATATTCTGCCTTTACCGAAAAATGAAACTGGATTAACAATTTCTGCATAAGAGATCTTGACAATTTTTGTTAACAAAATAAATTGAAAAATGTGTTAGAAATAGGTAGTTTAGATTTGAAAACAGACTTAAAAGCCAACTTGCATTTTGGTTTATAAAAGGGAAACGTTTCATAACAAATGTTTCAGAGTGACATCGTTTTCATCTATTTTAAATCACATAGGTTTCGGGATTAAAACCTATGAAATACAGAATCTTTCTAATGTGAAGAAAACGCTAGTTTTTCGATTTTATCTTCTTAAATTCGGCATCGAATAGCATAAAACTTTTTTTTTTTTTAATCTTTTGATCATTAACCTAAAAAAAAATTAGTAATATCAAAATAGGTTAAAAGTTTGTGACCCAGCACTTGATCTTATGGCTCTAAAATTTTTATAGATGGATCTTAAAACTAATATTAAATCTTGAGTGACACTATGCTATTAATTAATAGATATATGCATGATTTATTTCATCATTTTTTTTCTATTTGTAATCGTATATGCAAAAATTATGTTCAACATGAAAAGATGTATGAAACTTTATTCGCTGATGGTTTTTCATTCAGTCTCTCATAAATTTAAAATGAGTTTTATATTAAAATTCGAATGATATCTTGATGTGACTTTAATAGGTTTGTTTTAAGATTCAATTTAAATTATTTTTCGGTTTTTTCTTCCAGAATATATTTGCACAACCAAACTATACTTTTAATTTTCCAATACACTGTTAAGGATATCACTTTCACTGAGCCTATATTCGTCATTGAAATGCCGCTTACAGGATACTATGATGAAAAGTAATCATTTACATATTACTCATTTTTATATATTAATTTTGTTGAAAAAAATATTTATTTAAAACAATATCAAACGAAATAATTTTTCAAACTAGGTTAAAACAATGGCGCAACGAAGGATTTGTTTACTACCGCCCCCCCTCCCCCACTACCAGCAAAAAAAAAAAAAAAAATTACCGATTTTTTTGAATCACTAATTAATCACGTTATCAAATTTTAAGAATCAAATCCAAAATCAGTATTAGCGTCTTCAACTTATCTAAATCCTTTGCTTTATTGAATCAGATTCAACTCAATAAACATGTTTTTTTAAACGGCTATTATGATATAGGTGAAAACTGGGAAATTGAGTTAGTAGCCAGTGGCCGGTAGACTCAGTTTCATTAGTGGCCACTTTTTAAAGTTAGTGGCCACTATAATGTTTTAAACTTTCTTGATGTCTACATGAACTATAATCGCTGTATATAGACATATTTTTCTATAAGTCAGAGTTTTACCAGCCAACTATTCATGATAAGAATAGGGAAGCAGTCAAAATTCCAAAAAATTACTTTAAAACCACTGAATCTGTTACATTCATTTTTTAGAATATATTTTTAGATTATTTTTATATGTTCATAAACACTATTAGCAATTTAAATTACTATTACTTTCTTTTATATAAAAAATAATTAAATCAAAATTCCAACAGTTAGGTGTATACAATAAAAAAAAAAATCAAATAAAGCACAATAAAATGTTATTTGGATTTTATTTAATAAGTAAATGTGTTATTAACATACTACACACATTACATACAGTTGAAATCGAAGCTGGTGAGTGTATTCCGCAGGATTAAACAGTATCTCTTGAAAAATAATGTAACTGGTGAGCATGTGGCAGGAGTCGAAAAATTGAAAATACTGCAATGTTCTTAAAACATGCTTGCATCCATGAAAAAAAAAAAAAGGGAATAAATTATTTGAAATGCGTGTGAAATCAAAGCTGATGAATATATTTTGCAGAATAAAACTGTATTTGAAAAAATAATCCAACTGAAGGGCAATGGCAAAAAGCCGAAATATTGAAAATACAGCTAAATCGTTGTAATCTGCTTGCATCCGGTAAGAAAGAGAATTAACCAGTTTGCTAATTAGATGTAACCAAAGTAGAGATGCATATTTCTATGAAAAAAGCTATATTTCACTTGGCGATCGATAAGATTTTTTATCGCCACTTGATGAGTGGCGACTAGGGTGGCGATCGATGGCCGATTTTTTAATCGCCACTTTTACAACTTTAATCGCCATGTGGCGAGTGGCGACCGCCAGTTTACACCTATATATTATGATATTTAAAAACAGAGAAAACAAATAATAGATGTCTGGGATAAATGAAAATCGTTCTCTAATTTCGAAAAAAAAAAAAAAAAAAAGACAACGGGCACAAAATCGCGAGGAAAAAACTAAAAACTATGAATGATTATTTCGTATTAAATGAGTATTAAAAATTTAAATTTACATCTTCTTTTGTCATTGCATTCAGATTCGCAAAGATACAATAATACGTGGTTAAAGGAGAAAGAAAGACTCCTTATCTCTGTTAGGTATTTTAATTTTTAACACTACCCTCTTTTTTTATCACCATTCCTTCCTTGGGGTGTTGAGGAATGACAGGAGAAACTGCAGGGGGCTGAGAAAAATCTTGAGAAAGAGGAAGTGCGTGGAGCGAATACGCGAAGCAACGGAACATGGCAAATAAGATACAAGTTTCTTTTTGAGTTCGCAGCGTGAAAGAGGTATCGACGTCAGTTTTCATCAATGTTGAATTCTGACACTTTTTTCCGGGAGGGATTTCTGTGGCTCCGGGGATGGGGGGGGGGGGGATTGCACTTTTTGACCATTGAAAACACAATCTCAAATCTTCCGAGGGGGGGAGCATCTCATTGCTCCGGGGAGGAATGTCCCCCCAGGCCACCTCCTGAATTCAACACTGGTTTTAATCTAATGATTTTTATTTATTTATTTTTAATTTTACGTACGTATTTTAATACGTAATTCTGATTAATATGACTGAACTTGAGTTTTTTCATAAAGAAAATACGCATTTATTTCCGAAATAAATAAAGATTGCGCTAATATCATCAGCGATCGCGATCGTTTCCCAAAATATTTTTTAATTAATCAAGCTTTTTCGTTTATTAAATCTGGATAAACATGGCATAAAATTTTGTTATTGATGCAGATTCTTCATCAGAAACTGAATCTGATGAAGAACTTGAAAAAATTAATCTTGAAGAAGGTCTAGCCATAGGAGAAAAATATTTGAGCTTCCTGAAGCAGCAGAGCTTTATATCTGAGCAACAGATAATGAATCACCAGCAGCTTCAGGATGCAATAACAAAAGAACGAAACAAAAAATTAAACAAACAACCATTTTATCCATGTTTCAAAAATATAAAATAAAAAAATAAGTAAAGTTTGTAAAAAAAAAAAATAAGAAAAATTTATTTTTCCTCATTATTATGTATATTTATTGTATGTTTGTATTTAGTGTTATTTATATGTATATTTATATATTATTTTATATTTATATTATATTGTATATTTATATGTGCATTTAGTATTGTATCATGATTATTATTTACATGACTTAATTTTTAATATTTCTCTAAATTTTTTATTTTGCATAATTATTTTATTTAATAATTACTTACTTTTAAACTAATAAATTATTTTTAATATTTTACTTAATTATTTTAATGTTTCACTTTATTGTAACCATTCATTATAATTTCCATTGCTCAACTACCAATCAAATTAATGTTCAAAAATGTAAACAAATAAATTACCAGAAATCCGCAAAATTCTAAAATCCGCACAACCTCTGGTCCCAAGCTGTGCAGATTTGAGGGAGTCTACTGTACTTTGGAATACAGTATTGTCTCCGAAATCTTTTATGTGTCCCTGTCAATGCGTGATAAATGGAATGCATATCATATTCTACGAAAAATCATTTTGTAGTAAACCTCAGTAAAGCATATCAATGTAGTCACGTTTGAAATAGTGCAAGATAATTTCCATATGCTGCGGGCAGTATTTCCTCGCAGACCATTATATAGTCAAACACTTTGCATGACCCTGTAAATTAATGATAAACGCTTTTCACTCCATATTCTACAGAAAGCATGTATTTGTGCACTTCATAAATTCATATCAATTTCAATATGTTTGTAACAGAGAAACATCATTAAAATGCGTTGCAAACGATTTTTCTTCATAGATCATAATATAACAAAATACTTACAGCTCCCCAGCACACGTACTGTAATTATATAGTAATCATCTTCTAATGCACCTCAATAATGTATATAAATTTCATTATGTTTAGCACATTGTAACACTATTCATATTCCTCATAGACCTTAATGTAGCGGAATGTTTTTCAGTGCCCCTGTAAATGAACTATGAATGGTATACACTTCATTTTCAATACTGAACATGCCTTAGTAAACATTAATTATGCATATAAATTTCATGGCAATCCGAGTATATTTACAAGAGTTAGAGCACGGACAGACAAAACCAATTCATAACCACTTTTCAACCATGTTGGAAAGTGTTAAAAATTAAATCTTTTACAAAAATAGATGTTATAAGGCGTTAATTAGAAAAGTTTAAGACTGATTTTAATCATTTGTTTAAGTTTTAACACAGAATGTTATGAAATGAACTGTTATCGATGCATATTTAAAAAAATAAAAAGGGAAACCCATTCTGAAATCATTTATATGTAGTGCAATGGAATATATGAATTTGTTATGAAAGAAAAAAAAAATGTTTAACAGAAATGTTAATGCTTCTAACTCATAATAAAATACATTAATGTTATTAGAAAGTTCTTTTGTTTAATCTGTTTAAAAAACTGCATCTTTAACTCGGAGTAAGGATACAAGACTCATTTACTACCATTTCTATGAAATTTCAAGTGTATCATGTTCTTTTAGCACTTATCCACATACCAGATGTTTGCAAAGGAGGGTGGTAATTCGGAAATAGTGATTAGTTTAAGCTATAGGTGAAAACTGGGAAATTGAGTTAGTAGCCAGTGGCCGGTAGACTCAGTTTCATTAGTGGCCACTTTTTAAAGTTAGTGGCCACTATAATGTTTCAAACTTTCTTGACATCTAGATAAAACTATAATCGCTCTATATATAAATATTTTTCTATAAATAAGAGTTTTATACCAGCCAACTATTCATGATAAGAATAGGAAAGCAGTCAAAATTCAAGAAAATTACTTTAAAACCACAAAATCTGTTATCATATTAATTTTTTAGAATATATTTTTGGATTATTTGTATATGTTTATAGACACAATTATCAACCAAATTACTATTACTTTCTTTATATAAAAAATAACTAAATCAAAATTCCAACAGCTAAGTATATACAATAAAAATAATAAAAAAAAAAAAAAAAATAAAACACAATAAAATATTATTTGGATTTTATTTAATAAGTAAATGTGCTATTAACTTAACATACTACACAAATTACATACAGTTGAAATGTAAGCTGGTGAGTGTATTTCGTAGGACTAAACAGTATCTCTTGAAGAAAAATAATCTAACTGGTGAGGATGTGGCAGGAGTCGAAATATTGAAGATACTGCAATGTCTTTAAAATTCTCTTCCATCCAGTAAAAAAAAAAAAAAAAGGAATAAATTATTTGAAATGCATGTAGAATCAAAGCTGATGAATATATTTTGCAGAATTCTTGAAAAAAAAAAAATAGAAATTTCTTATAAAAAATAAGTGAGGAGCAAGCACATGGCGAAAAGTCGAAATATTGAAAATACAGCTAAATCGTTGAAATCTGCTTGCATCCAGCAGGAAAAAAAATTAACCAGTTTGCTACTTAGGTGTAATCAAAGTAGAGATGGATATTTCCATGAAAAATGCTGTATTTCTGTTGGCGATCGTAAACAGATTTTTTTAATCGCCACTTGGCGAGTGGCGACTAAAGTGGCGATCGATGGCCGATTTTTTAATCGCCACTTTTACAATTTTAATCGCCACGTGGCGAGTGGCGACCGCTAATTTTCACCTATAGTTTAAGCCCTATCACATGCTTGTTAAAGTTTCTGGAATGAAGAAAATGATATTGTGCCTCTTTCGTCAATGTTTTGCCTTTACAGACGATATTCATTCAAAGAAAGAAAAAAAAAATAGCATTCATACACTTGTATATTTTACCGCCTGAAGAAATGGAAAACTGAATGATGAAGATTTTTAGAATTTTATTTATTTATTTATATTTCTTAAGTGAAATGTAATGGCGCTATTGGAAGTTCTAGAAGTGAGCTGTAATTTTGTCAGTGATACCTCATGTAATGCACTACATTTCAAATTACGGAGCATCTAGTTCAAAACTGTTTGGAGGAACAGAAGGGTAACTTCCACAAATTCGCTTTTTATATTTACATTTCATGGAAGTCAAGTCCGGTCAAAATTTAGTACAATATGACTCAATTAGTGTTAAACGTTTGAGAAAATCTGTGTTCAGTCTGGAGTGAGACACCCTGTATTTTTCTCAGAATTTTTTTTTTCGACTTTAGTTTCCAATACAAAAATTGTTTGTTGTAGTGGATTTTCGAATCCAACTAGGACAGTAACACAAAATAAGAGTTCATATTTTAAAGAAACTTCTTATTAAAATAATAATTTTTGTTTTGCATTCAGATAAATTTCTGCTTTAAAAATAAATATTAGAAAATTGTCAGTTTTTTCTCGTTTCTCATTCCTTCTACCCCCACCCCCACCTTTTTTTTTTGAAAAAATATTTGGCTGCATCTTAAACTTTGTGAAAAAAAAATCCGTCGATTATCAAATGAATGTTTAAATATGACATGTGTTACAGGTAAAGCGAAACATTATGATAAAGAAACAAGACATTTTTAATTATTATTTTTATTAATAAACTTAAAGGGTTTATGTTATTTTCTTTGAAAAAAAAAAAAAGAATATTTTTAGCTTTATCATATTCTCTTAAGTTCAGAAATTAAAAGATTATCAGAATGGAACATATACATTAAAGACACTTCACCTGTTTATGTTAATATGAACCAGATCGGTTTCATTAAGCATTAGTTATAAAAGTTTATTTTAAAAAGTTTATTTAGCTTTCTATAAAAAATATTGCCTTTAAGATTTTTGAAATACTCAGTCTAATACCGGAAAGGTTAAGCCTTAATAAAATATCTAAAATTCCCGCCCCATATAACAAATATCGAACCAAAAAGATAAATTTTGTAAACATGTAATTTTGTAAACCATGTAAGCATTCCGCAATCGACATTCAATCCGATATTTCTACATGGATTGCATTTTATTTTTTATTTATTTATATTTATTTTTTTTCGGGGGGGGGGGGGGGCAGCTGAGGAAAAAGTCGCCATGGGAAAACAATTGCTCATAACTCAATGTGTAATTCATTTATCGAAAAATAAAAAATCTGTTCGACTCCAAATCACTTCAAAAAATATCTACCTGCCAGGGTGATGCTTTTTCGCTTAAAAAAAAAAAAACGTAAATTTGTCGAGAGGGGAGGGGGTCTATTTTAGAACACTCTTAAATAGAAAAAACTGAAAGTGTCATACACACTCATGCACAGAAACAAATAAATAAATAAAAGCGTAGAAAAGGTGAAATCTTGCTGTTTTTTTATGTTTGTAGTAAAAAATTTCAACCTTTCCAAAAATTTCAATACTAAAGAAAATATTTTGAATTCTTTTCATTAATTTTTTGTTGAACATTTCAATAAAATTTAAGACCGTTTTTTAAAAGATTTGAAAAATACTGAAGTATTTTGAATTTTTTAATGTATTCTCAAAGCATATGAATTTTACAACAATACATTCCTCTGAGTTAAATATCTTATTTAATATTGAGCAAAATCGTCATTGGTGTAAATTGAATTTAAATAAAGAATATCTGGAGATTTTCATGCCTATAATTTATCTCTAAAAACAAAACGACAGTAAACTTTATAATTTCAGTTGTTGCTGCAATGGAAAGACGTATCATTTTTAGATTCTGTACAGTTTTCAAATACAGTGTATTTTCGATATCTCGAAAACATTGATAGGTCGAAAAATTATTTTTCCCCTTGATATTACATATTCCTCTAATGTTAATTTTAATATTTATCTCTAAGAGTTTTCTCTCAAAACCTTGTTATGTCGAATTCGAAGTAAAAAATGAATTTTTCCAGAAAAATCGCTGTCCGTTTGTGCCGAAGAAAGGGCCGAAACTAGCATTTTTTTGCGCCCGAGGCAAACATGGATTTTGGCGCCCCCCCCCCCCCCCCCCCTCCCTTCAGCAAAGTATATTTACAAAGAAAATTTTACTAATTTTCTAATAGCCGACTTATTTTAAAATTTAAAATATGTAATACTGAACTACGTAATCTACAACGGCCGATCCAAAGGGAGGTCACGGGGGGGGGTGTCATGACTTCCTTCTGAACACGAACAAAAATATTCTAAAGCTCATTTTAATGTACAGTAGAGCACCGATTATTCAAGTCCCGCTTAACCGAGTTTCCACTTTAACCGAGTTATTTTCTTTTGATGGACTGATGGCTTCCATTATTATGAAACAGCCATTATAAATTAAGTGTTAGGTGAAGATGAAAGAGCAGTCATAAAAAGTTGCCACTTTATTCCCCATTCTGACCAGAAAATCAGAGTTCTAACTTTTTACGGTTGCTCTTTCATCTTCACCTGACACTTCATTTATAATGGCTGTTTCATAATAATAGAAGTCATCAGTCCATTAAAAGAAAATTATCCATTCCAAAGGTATAATCCTTCATTTGGCGCCCCTTCGTTCTGACGCCCGGGGCACGTGCCCTCCCCCCCCCCCCCCTTAATTTCGGCCCTGCAAGAAAATAGATTTGTTTCCAAGAATCTCCTCAGTACCTCTCTAAAGGGTGAGGGACGATTCCGATATTGCCATCTGGTCACTTGAACGGTAAACAAAGGTGGAAAACAAGTGTTTCCTTGTCATATGGATGGCATTTTTGTATGTAATGCTCGGAAAACGATGGCTTTACCGCTATTTTTCGAACAGAAAAATTGGTTGAAGAACAATATCAAAAGAGAAACCGCCAGGCCACGACACTGGTCTTTAAGAAATTCTAGCGCTGTAAATTCATTTATGTATTTACTAATTCTTTCCAACTTAACGTAATTTTTTTCTACTATTTAAAAAATTAAAATTATCATCTTGTATTTAGACTTATTGTCAACATTCATTACGTATTTATACTTATTCTCATTTATCATGACTCTAATTTTTATAATATTATTCCGTATGTTGTGTTTTTACGTGAATTTTTATGTTTTATGACCTTATCTCGAAAACTCGCTATTTTTTAGCGTCCCTTCGACTTCGAAATATCGAGATTCAATGAGATTAGATCATTATTTGCTTTAAATAATAATAATAATAAATTAAAATGTTATAAAATCAGTAAGAAATAAAGAAATTATTATTAAAGAGCAACGTTAAATTAATTTAACTGCATTTCCGCCTGTTTAAAGTACTTTCATACTAGTACGCTGAAAAAAAGTTACTACATATAGTTGATATTAATGAATAATTAGTCTATAAATCTTTCCATAAGAAATGACACATTTCACATTTTTGTTACATAATTAAAGAACGCTACTTTTAAAAATTGCAATTGAAATTAGTTTTATTACACAGATAATTTAAATGAGAAAGCAAATTATTTGCAAATTTTAAAAAGTAGCTCATTGAGTATTATTAACAGTTAGCATTAATTAAAATACAAAAAGCTTAAAACTTTGAAAAAGCTTGCGCTATGTCTTCTGAATGCTATATTTAATATTGCTATACGTTTTGCTATTTTTATTTTACTTCCATAGCAATACTTTTATTATTGCCACCATCATAAATGTATGCAACACAAAGAAAATCATAAAATTTGTTGATTAAATGCACATTTCTATTACTCATGAGCTACAAAAATATTGCTTTAGAAATTTGTTGTTTATTTGAAGCACTTCTGAAAAAAAAAAGTAATAATTCAATTGAAAATTAATGGTATTATAATTATTAATAATGGTATAAAATTGTATTATGTAAGTCTATAAAAATTAGTCAGTTTTTAACTTTGCTTATAATATAAATGCACTTCCCAATATGTGCAAATTTCTTCAGAATCTGATTTTTTTCCTTTTTCTACAGTAAATGTTAAATGAAGAGAAAGCATTATCGAGAAGCTAACACATAATACGCAATTATGTTTGTGAAATAGTTACATAATTATATAGCGATTTTAAATTTGAAAAAGGTATAGCATTAAAATGCATAAATTAAAAAAGCAATGAATAATGGTATTTTTTTTTTTTTTGGAGAAAAAAAAAAAAAAAAAAGTTTGTTCGCTAAATAAAGGTTCTATTATGAAGGTTTTACTACGTATTCTACGAAGTGAGGGTGATGATTTCTCAACACTTTTACCCGTATTTCTTTCAATGAAATATGGTCATCGTAAATATAAAACAAAAGACAAAAGGTATATACATATGAGAGGAGGTGAGTTTCAAAAATCGCCTTATCCAGAAAATCAAATTTCGGGAAATCGCGAAAAACCTCTATGTCCATTGGTTTTCATGGTAAACCAAGATTTTACAATACCAAAAATGCGGGATAAAGCCAACTTTTTTGCAGATTGTTGTGTTTCTTCGGTGCAGATTCCCATTAAAATAGATTAAAGGGGAAAACGCGATATTTAAAATTTTGGATAACGCGAGTTTTGAAACTCACGTCCGCATGTAAATTATGGGAGAGGCAGAATTTTAAAATTGTTAAGAAACTGAATATTAGAATATTCGCCTAAATGACCTGTATAAATGGCATACCATTAACTCAATCGGTATTAAAACAAAAGATAAAATCACGTATGTTTATTAATCTATACACACTTAAAGATTAACTTTGTCTTATTAGATGGGGAAAAAAATGCGTATAAACTTTTGGCAAACCTATTATTTTTCAGAGGAGAATATAAACATTAGAAATTTTGTAGCTTTGTCATATTTGTCAAATAACCACTAACTAAATCAGTATTAATATAACAAAATATAAAATCACGTATAATTGTTTATGAATCTATACACATTTATAGATTAATGTACTCCGTCTTATTAGAAGTTAAAAAAGAAAAAGAAAAAAAAAATCTGCATATAAACTTTTGCTAAACCTTTTTTTTTTTTTTTTTTCGTATAATATGAACATTATTAAATTTTGTAATATTTTTAACTTTACCATATCTGTCAAAGAACCACTAACTAAATTTGTATTAAAATAAAGATAAAATCACGTGTATTTGATCATTAATCTATACACATTTATAGATTAACTTAACTTTGTCTTATTAGATGAAAAGAAATTGCGTATAAACTTTTGGTAAACTCTCCCATCCCCACAGAATATGAACATTATAAACTTTGTAATTTTATAACTTCGTCATTCATTTTAGCATTTTTTTCACCACGCATTATAGTAATGTGTAACCCAAGACGAATTTAGGACAGCAAAATTATGTGCTATTTATGAAATGCAAAATGTTGTATTTCTTTTCTGTCTTACTAGTGCACATATTCTTTTTCGTTAACGATGTCCCTTGATTTATTTTTCAAAGGGACACAAATTGAATAAAAACACACAGCGATAGAAAGAAAGCAAACGAAAATCATTTGCGCAACAAATTATTTTGGAAAATCTCTTGTATGGGGAAAAAGTATTAAAAAAATTAAAATGGAAAATTAAATGAAATCATTTTTATGTACACTGAAAGAAAAAAAAAATATTATCCCCCCCCCCTCCCCTCCCCCCGCCTCCTCCTTCACACTTAAAAATAGTTCTTTGACCTTCGCCATGATATAATCTATTGATGTATTCAAAATTTCCTTTCTTCCCTTTGTTTTCCTTTTTCTTTCTTTGTCTTCTTCCACCCCCCCCCCCCCCTCTCTTTTATTTATTTATTTATTTTATTTGACACTTAATCAAATTATAGAAAAAATTTGAATAAATAAATAAATATGAAATATTAATTCAAATGTATATTTTACTAATAGAGAAAAATTATTTTCTCAAACTGAAAGAGTGATTTCGTGTTAGTTTTCAAAAAGTTCTTTATTGAATGTCAAGCATTCTAAATTAAATTATTTTATTTTCATCAAACGCTTACGTTCAAATTTAATTACAGCTTACTTTCAATTATATATTTAGGTAACTACACATTTAGCGCAGCTCATTTTCCGTTATTACAGAGATATTGTAAATAAAAGTTTAATCTTAAACAAATCAAATTCATGAATTCAACAAATTTAATTTGATGGTAAGAGCATACATACATAGAGTAATTCCACATAAAATCAACACACATTATTTGAATTATAATCATGCGAAATTATCTGTAATGCAATTAATTTCAATTTTGAAGTAATATCAGGATAATAATAATAAAAAAAGTAATTTATAGCTTTATTTTTCGAATTTAAAATACTTTCACTTTTTTTTTTTATTACGAGTAAATCTTGCGAGATAATTATAATGAAATTAAAATGCCATTGAAAAAAAAAATTAAAAAATTTTGTAAGCAAAAAACACGAAACTATAATTATTAGATATACTATTGACTCTATGCGATACGCTTCAAATATTATTTCTTTGAAGCAATCATAAATTAGAAATCCAGATAGCTTTAATTTTCAAAACAGGAAGGCTTTTAAAATCTCAAACCATAAAGTATTCTCTCTGCAGAACCTGTGATAATTTTCAAATATGCGCATACACCCTCCCACCATTTTTTCCCCTTAAAGTATCTTTTTATAATGATTTGCAGATGTTTTGCAAATCCGCTCTGGAACAAAATAGATAACAGCATACTTTCTGTCTCTTCTCCAATTCCAAGATAAGAAAACTTGTCTTTTGAACTTGAAAAGCATAGTAAAGTCTTCTTATAGTTGAAGAGTTATCAGAATAATGTGGGTATAGGAAAATTTAGAATGCATACATATGGTTTTTTTCGTTTCGCATCAGTTTCGCGAAATCATACTTTAAGAGATCAGGATTTTATTTCAACCTCAACGTAATTAATGAAAATATCGTGATATCAAAAATTTTAGATCAAGTGCTTTCGATAGCTTTACAACTTTAAATATAAGCCCTTTCTTTATCTAATTTATTTAAGAAAATGTAGACCAAAATAATATTTATATCCTTTCTCTATAGGCAGACGTGATTGGTAAAGCGATTCGTATAACAATTGTTTCACATAAATCAGGCTTCTCCAATGAAAAAGTTATGTTGTCAATACAGCTTTCCAAACTTCATATTTCTAGTGTTGACTCTAAGCCGCTTTAGCAGGGCGCAGCGCCGAGCGGTCCTTTTTATTTCTTTTTTGCGCCCGGCGGCCCTTTTTATTCCTTTTTTCGACCGACGACTCTTTTAAACCTTTCCGATGCGCCCGTCTGCCCTTTTTAACACTTCCTATGCACCCCGTGGCAATTCAGTTGATCCCGGGAAAATATCGCAAATTCTAGGGACTCTAAACAAACCAGTTCAAAATATTTTTTCTGAAAAAGGTACAAGTGTGCCCCTTTTTTAGAATAGTATTCCCCTTTTGAAAAACTGTACCCTTTTTTAGAATAGTGTCCCCTTTTTGAAAAGTTCCTGCCCGGCGGCCCTTTTTTTCCAGAGTCAACACTAATTTCTACTTACAGATGTGGACCCATGTATGTGTTATTAAAAAATATGTATTGGTTCTCAATATTACATTTTTATTTTTTTAACTACACTTTAGGAAGTGTTAAACTGCGCTTTCATAAAATATACAGTAGCGTTTTTTTTTTTTTTAATTCATGAATGCAAAAGAAATAATACTTAAGAAATAAAAGCAGCAAATTCGTCATTTCATTATCTCTTTCTACAATACTTTTTCTCTCAAATTTCTATCAAATTTATTAAAAATTAACGATTGCCGTTTTAACTCAATATCAAATTATTTTAATATGTCAAAAATATTTTTTAAAAATCAAATTGGCATGTTTCATGCTTGAAAAAATATGAACTGGAAATCAGCTAACACTTTTGTATAATGTAACTCATATTGCATTGTTAAAATATGCCTTTAATATTCATAACGGAAGTGTTTTTTTAGCAAAAATTAGACTTATTTTGATACAAACGTTATATTTAATATAGCTTAGTTATGGTATAAATCAACCTTCAACATTATATTAATGCAATATTAGTATTATTCTCATAGAATTTTGTACAAGCGTTACCCTCTATGTATATGGTGATTTCTTCCATCTATCCTGCACACACACACACACAAAAAAAAAAAAAAAAAAAAAAAAAGCAGGAGAAAAAACCAGGTCTTTTTCTGCAGAGCCTTTTGAAAGTATTTTTCTATAGCAATATAACAGTAATTGTAGGCGTTGGATAATAATTTCCCAGGAATGATATTCAGTCGCAAAGGGTACTGTTTTATATTTTTATAACGTAGTTTTTATTAAAGACTTGACTTGTAAAAATCGACATAAGTAAGCACCAGCAGCAAAACTTTAGCAATCACATGTTTCAAGGATTTATAAAAAACGAACATATTCATCAATAAAAGAGAAATACCAAAAACAATAAACACATGTTTTTTTTTTTTTTTTCTATTGATATGGGTACTTTGACTGAAAACAGCTTCAAGAATCGGCATGCTATTGGCATTGAATAATAAAAAAAAAAAAATTGAAAAAAGCAAGAAAAGCATCTCCCTCCCCCCTCACGCCAAATAAATGAATAAATAAGTAAGAAATAAAATGACATGATCAGATAAAGAAATGAATGAATGTTGTCAAACATCACTAATCCAAATACTTCGTAATAAAATATTTACCAGGAAAATAAAAAACCGTAAAATACGCAAAAAATCTAGGAGTACACTGAGAGATTTGGAGCAAATCTATTACTTTTTCACGGAATCAAATCATTTCTAATGTATTTCTATAATTAATTATTTGGATATTAATAAATACTAATTTAAATTTTGAATGCTTTAAGTTAATATGCATTTCAACTTTAACATAGAAAAATTAGTTTGATAAAATAGATATGGTAGCGATAAAACTGCCAACTTTTGTGCTTTTCTGCTACTCTACTCTAATACAATCTTCCCGTTATTTAATCCTCGAAATTTGGCGATAGATAAGGCAAAAAATGCTTTAAAAAAATACCGGTAAGAAAAAAGTGTAAAAGTTGGGAGCTATGAAACTACCGCTTAAAAGCGTTAAAAATAAGTATATTAGACTGAATGAAACTAGATACAATCAACATATAAGACTTGTAACGTATGCCTTTTACATATTTATTAATGAAATCCTTCTAACATAAGTTGGAAGCTCTAAATCTATTACTTTAAACTGAGCAGTGGCAATAACTTCAGAGAAATATTCAATGCACTGATTAAATACGAACATGTATGAAGGATTTGGGCGTAAAAAAAATGTTAACTGCGATTTATTATTATTCTCCTGTAAAGCCGTTAACTACATCCTGCCATCTTTTTAAATGTACAAGTTTTCTTTTTAAATCATATATGTCATAATATTAGATACGAATTTCAAAAGTTATGCCATAAATTTTATATATAAATTTTAGAAAAGAAGACTTCTTGTATATAAATCCAATAAAATAAAATGAATCATACAAAATGTGGGGTACCTAAGTGCAACTGAGGATGTTGAGAATACAGTCTTTAACACATTAGCTGTTTTAGAGGAAACAATCACGATAGTTCACGAGAGGATAGTATACTTTTCTTTAAAAAGCTCGAATCTTCATCTCGAAATTACCTTTTATTATTTATTTATTTTACAAAACGAGCCTTTGATTTTATAGCATTACGGTTGTTCTCAAATCAAAAGAAGATACTTTATGTCACCTTTCTGAATTCATTTTTGTTCGGAAACGCATGGAATTGGCAAGTGTTATGATTATGTAATTATGTATTTTAATGTATTTTCATCTTTTTGGTAAAAGCAGAGGATCTTTCAGAAAATCTTGCGCACGTTTGCAGTTTGAACGGAATTTCCGGACGCGACAGCACAGAAAAAGAGGAAATCTGCCGTCACGTATCAACAATTTCTTATAACTCCTTAAGTAATTTATTTATCAGAAAATTCAAAATGACATTCGATTCCAAATTACGTTAATAGCCTGGCCAGTCAATTTTATGCTTTTACGTTTAAAAATGAGTCAGAAAATGTGTCAAAGTTTCCCATTTTTGAGAAGAGAGTTAGAGAATCGCCTTAAGATTGGAAATAAAAACTAAAAATTACAAAAAATGCCAGAGCTATTATAGTTTTCTCTTAAATTATAAAAGTAAATGAATCAGGATGCTCCTAAAATAATTTAAATCAAGTACCGTAAAGTACCGAAAGTAAGCCCCTCTTTAGCAAACAGGAAATTCTAATGATTTTAATGGGTGCTTATAATTGGAACTTTTGTGAAAAGGGCAAGAATATTGGGAGGGTACGGGAGGGGTGGGGGTATTTTGAATTTATGAAGTTCCTCAGGATTTGAACAATTTAAAAAATAAAATCAGATCAAATTAAACTCTCTTCCATAGAAGCTAAGTAGTTACCATTAATAAAAATATTAAATTAATGAAGCAAGTTTACATAAAATAGTTAATTTAGATATGAAAGAAATATGAACAAATATTATAAAACTTTAACTCAATATAAATATCTATTAAATCTTATTAGTGCATAAAAATCAATGTAAACATTAATAGTATAATATATTGAACATATGCCATCCTGATACAATGATATGTAAAGAGATTAAATAAAAATAAATTGCATAAGATCTATTCATTTAGAAGATATGGAAACAAAAATCTGAAGAAATTTCCTGAAAAACACAGGAGGATTGAAAGCGTCAAAAAATAAAACTTCAAGAGGAAACCTTATGAATGGAAGAAAAAAAAATCACATATGTTGGGGGGTGTCTTATATTTGTAAGGGGGCTTACTTTCGGTACTTTACGATAATTCAAAAGTAGAAAAATAAAACAATGATTGATACTCTTTATTCCCTATTTCGTAATAATATAATTTCCGTGTTTCCGCAAAATCTTCTCCTAAAAATTTGGGATTTATTCTGAGGTTTTGAAACATTTTTGCCACTGGCTGTCTACTTAAAAATGCTTTTCATATTATCCAGTCTACACTTTCCCCTCTGCATTTTGACGGCAGATTACCAGTCATTTCTGTGTGCTTCTTTTTCCTCTTTCCTTTGTTTTTTCATTGTAAATTTATACAGTAAAAAGGGAGGAGAGATACAGAAAACAAAGTAATCTATTCATGGAACAGTTTGAGTTCTGAAAAACGACAATCCTAAAACATTTTGCACATAAATTAATATAAAACTTATTACAAAATAACAAAAATAAACTCTTGTTATCCTATAAATTTAGCTACATCAACCATAAAAAGCATAGTAAAATAACTCAAATATTTGTAGGAAAAAAAATGTATGTTACTAAAAAATGTAATACTCAGGGTTTGTAAATATCACGATATTTTTGAAAATATCAAAAATATCCGATATTTTGACATATATCCGATATTTCCGATATTTTCAAAATAGTCAACTTACTGCTGATAATAAATATTTTCAAGCATAATATAAATTATAAAATAAAACATATTGCACATGACATGAGAACTTAATATGCTAAAAGTGTGTTTTTTTCCCTTTTCTTTTGAAGATACAGCTGTTTGGCACACTTTATCACTCTATCCAGTTGTTGTCAATTATCTAACAGAGGAGGGTGAGAAATCGCTCGGGGTAAAAGCGATTAGTTTAGCTGGGACACATGCTTGTAAAGGGTTCTGGAAAAATGATAGTGCATTTTCAACTTTACAGAATGTATTCTTTGGTTTGTTTTAAAGAAAGAAAAAAATAATATTCATAATCTTGTATTTTTTTATAAAATGCATGTAAATTTTACAATAATTATTCAGATAATAATCCCCAATTTATTTAACAGCCAATATCAAAAATATTGTATAAATATGTATCGAACGTTTAAACTTGGACTTAAAATCACGAAATAATTTTCCAACACAATCATAAAAATTTCAGATATTTTAATTCAGATTCCACACAACTGAAGATTTATTAATATTAATATTTATCTATAACAGTAATTAACTATCATAAAAATAATTTAAATATATCTTAAATCAGTTGTCAATACATATATAAATATAATATAAACAACGTGGAAAATTGATATAAAAAAGAATACATTAATGTTTTATATAAGCTTTAGAGTTTTCAAGAGAGTGGGGGGAAAAAATCAGATGAAAGGAAATGAAACAAATTAAGTCTTTTCCTAAAATATACACTATGTTTTGCAACCGAAAAAGTTTTTTAATAGTTTCAAAATTCTTTTATTCTGTGAAAATTAGCGTACTAAAAACTTTTTTACATGTACAGTACAAAGTATAATTTACTAAAATATTACATTTTTAAAAGAATTTTCAGTCAATTTTAGGTGAAAATTTAGTGCTATTTTCAAATAAATGTAATGTGATTGCAAAAAAGTATTTATTTATCTTTTGCACTTTTAACCCTGCCTGTGTTGGCAGGGTTAAACCTATGGTACACAAAGTCGTTAAATCTATCGTATGCATGCCATTTTCGACACGTAACAGAATAATTTTGGCACGGGATTGTTTGGGATTCTAATCAAGATACGATGACATTAGACAAAATACATAAATTTAGATTATCAAATCTTCTCTAAATTCAATCGATTGAAAATGGGAGGATTTTTTATTCTGCTTTATTAATGTCAAATCGCAGCTCAATATGGACTGAAAAAATTATCAAACAAATGTAATATTTGGAAACTATTGAAAAGGAAAAATTATTAAATATTATAAGTAAAAATGCTGATGCTGAAATATGACAACTTGGAACTTAATTACAGAGCTGTTTGTAAAAGCGGCCATTTGTCGTTTACGAATTTCCCCGCCTATTCATGCCTGCTATTATTTTCACAAACAAATAATATAGATAAAAAAGAAAAAAAACTCAAATAGAAACTTAGATATTTCTAGTTCAATTTATCTTCTATTGAAATGATCTTAGTATGAATCTGATACTAATTATTTTTCATCCTCGATGTCACTACAGAAATTGTATTTAATCTTTTATTAATTTCTAAAATGTATTTAATTCTATATCTTTTACAGTGTAAACCGACATGCATATTACTTAAAAACATTTTAATACTAATAAATAATTTTCAAGTAATTTTAATTTATTATTTTTCATTAAATTTATATTTTAATTGCACATCATTTTCATAAAAAAAAATTGGTACGTGGGTGTAAAAAGGTGCGCCGACCCTGGGCTAGAACAATTAAACTGTGCTTAAATGTTCACAAGGCAACATTAGCCAAAGATTGATGCACAGGGCATAGGTCCATGTCCGCATAAGCTTGTGTGTGTATAGGAGGCGGGGGGGGGGGGGGGGGGGTCAGTAGGTAGAACAAAAAATAATAGGTGTTGAGTTTCATTATTTATATAGTTTTTACCGTACAATAGGGTCCCAGTAACTCCAATGCATAGTTTCGCAATGCACGAAACATTGTAACAAACTTCGTAATGCACAAAACATTGATAAAGCAAATTACAGGTTAATACTACATCATAAAAATCACGTCTAAAAAAGGTCTAATCACACACGCATTTGAAAGTTATATAAGCGTTGTTCTCGTGTCTTTTATTTTTGCACTGCAATCAGCAAATCGCATCTTTCTACACATTCACTAAGACATTTTTTGCACGTAAAAATTAAATTTTTTAATATTAGTTTTTAGGATGTTGTGGAATCAAATAGTGTTTTTCCTATGAACTTAAGACTCTTATTATAATCCCTGCCAGCGAAGACACTCACGAGCTAATTCTAATCCTATGGGGATAGATTATTCTAATATCTCGTTTGCATTTCGACATTTTTATTTATTTATTTATTTTATTTTATTATTATTATTATTATTTTTTTTTTTTTTTTTGCACTGGATAGCCGAAGTCCGTCTCTACATCGCAACATTTTTACTTTTTCGATTTGGGTTGCAGATATTTTTTATAAAGTTACTTTTAATTTCAAAACCGGTTCTGAAAATGAAAGTGTCATTCTAAAAAATATCTGCAACCAAAATCGAAAAAGTAAAAAAGGTGCGATGTAGAGACGGATCTCGGCTATCCAATACAAAGAAAAAAAAAATGTCGAAATGCAAACGAGATATTGGAAAAATCCATCCCCAGCATTAGCTTGTGTCTTCGCCTGCAGGGTCAGAAGCCTTAAGCATCTTGAATTACAACTGATTCCTGACCGAAAACATGCTTTTTCTGTCTGTCCTGTAACAACAGACATTGCTAACTTTAAGAACACTTTTTTTTAATAGAAAAATTGGAAATGCAATTCCATTTTTTGTTATTTCAATAAAACGAAATTCAAATTTTGTGAATTTATGACTAACATTGACTACGTGAAGCCATAAAGTATCAAGTTTAATTTGTGTCAGCCTATTAGAACTATAAAATATAACACGTTTAGAACATATTTCAACCTCAGAGTAATAATATATGATATTTACTCTGAGATTTCAACTTAATACACAACATAAGAATGTAGCTCAAAATCGTGTTTGTACCCAGGGCCTCCAAAAGTCTAAGGCGTGTCGTGAATGTCCACGCGTTATGACGATAACTAATAAAAAAATATCAAATGAGAAAGAAAAAAAACGTACAAAATTTGTAATTTTTGCAATTCTTGTATTTTATATCAATACAAAACCCCTTAACGGGTTAAAAGTTTGTGACGCAGCGCTTTATCTTATGCTCTAAGAATTTTAAATATGGAATTTAAAAATAATGATATTAGGGCTCCCAAATGGTCCGCCAACTGAATACCAATATTATTTTAGACGAATTTTCTTTTTAGATTTTTCTTACAAACCGCCCTGGAACCACCTTTAAAAGTTAATTCTAGCGCAAACCTACCATAAAATTTTCTGTTAAAATTTATTGGTATTAAGTTGGCGGACCATTTGGGAGCCCTGTGATATCAAATTTTGAGTAACGCTGCTATTAATTATAATCTCTATACATATTTATTTCATCATTTTATTTTGTCATAATTGCATGTGCAAAAATTATGTTCAATTTAAAAAGATGTATAAAAGTTTATTCATTGATCCTTTATCATTCATATCTCTCATAAATTCAAAGCATGAGTTTTATAAGATATGATATGAAAACTTAAGTGACACCTTGATGTGGCTTTGAATGATTTGTTTTAAAATTAGATTTAAATTATTTTTAGTTTGGCTAAGATATATTCACACAACTAAAGAATATTTTTAATTTTCCAATACACTGTTAAATATGTCCCTTTCACTGAACTTATATAATGCATTGAAATGTATTTATTTGAATAAATTAATTTATCCTTTGTACCATGTGTACCATGCATCCATCATAGTATCCATTTGAATACATTTCACTTAGTTTGGATACAATGACGCAAAAAAAAAACTATTTACATAAATTTTATTTTTAATTTTTGCCCTTTAATTTAACCCTTTGCACCCATCTTAATAAATAATTAAATAAATAAATAATAATTTCAGCTTAATAAATAATTAAAATCTTTCAAAATTAATTTGAAAAAAAAAAACTGCAACACTTGTTGCTCACTTACATAAATAAATAAATTAAGTCCTAACTTCCCAAATGTACATTTCTCCTCTCCTCCCTCCCCCTACTCCCCAGCAAAAAAAAAAAAAAAAAAAAAAAAAAAAAATCTCTACTTTTATACAGAAAATTCTGTATAAATTATTCTCCTATTCCTGAAAAATACTACTTTCCCCCTCCAGCCTAGTGATTTGAATCTTTAAAGCTATTTATAAAGAAAATTCTTCTGTCTTATTTAAAGATTATTAGTGACAATAAAAACCAATTAAAATAAATTATCCTCCTTTTCCTGAAATTTACCACTTTCCCCCTCCAGCCTGGAGATTTGAATCTTTAGAGATTTTTAGGAAAACTAATCTGCAAAGTCTGTTGCTTAATAATAATAAAATAAAATATATAATCATGTACACTTTAAATTATTTTTTACACAATCAATTGATATCATAGTAGTTGTTCTGAGCAAATATTGTGTTGGCTGCACTCTCAGAAATAGAATTCTCACTTTTGACGATTTAGCAATCCTCAAGCTGTATTTCGTCGTTTTTGACGATAATTTCCTATCACCATCACGTGACTTTTAAGGAAAGGTAAACTCTCAGATATTTGACGAAAGTTTTTCCTCAATCACGGTCAGACTCAAGGCATTTTAAGGAAACCGTTGCTGTACCTCCTCAAATCCTGCGATTTTAGCAAGCAGATATTTGCTTGTTTGTACAGTAGAAGATCTTTATAACGCAAACCTAAAAATGCAAGGTTGTGCGTTATATAGAATTTTGCATTATATGGATCACATTTCACATATCATTAAATTTACCTTATTAACATGACCAAATATGTCTGAAACATATGAAATACATTAGAGTATCTTTATACTGCATTCCTTGTTACCAGCAGTTAATAAATTTTTGCATAATATAGATTATTAAAATGTTAAATTTACTTTAGAAACGTGGTCCAATCCAAATATACTTGTATCAAATCATTCATTATATATATTATTCATTTTCAGAAGTGTTTATTGTAATAATAGCAATTTTTTCAATAAAAAGTTCTGAATTAAGGATAGAAAGTTGAGATAATGCATCAAATTTAGTTTTATAAAAAGTAGCAATTTTTTATTGTGGAAATGCAGGTGTTCTTCTTAACTGCAAAAATCATTGTTTACATCTGAGAAGTTGTGCGTTATATGGAGAATTGCGTTATATAGAATTGCGTTATAAAGATCTTCTACTGTATTAGTCCCGTAATAATTTATTTTTAAAACAGCACTTTTTAGTGCTTTTCAGAAAATACTGAAATATAGGTAGTTATTGTTTCTTCATAAGTTATTTTTTTAGCTGTTAAAATTTTTAGGAATGCTTATTATTATTATTATTATTATTACTTATGTTGTTGTTCGTTATGTTTTAATTCGAAAAGAATATATTTCTTGTGTTCAAAAAATCCAAAAAGAAAATTTAATCAATAAAATTTCAAAGATCCGGGATATCTTTTTTAAAAATTTATTTAAGAAGTATATTCTGTTTTCAATCAGATTAAAAATAAACATAATTGATCCCTCTCTCTTTTATAAACAGTAAAGTGTTAAAATCTCATCCATCTATTCAACGTGATAAAATCCCACGCAATATGCACTTCACAGTTCGTTATTTGTGTGCAACAAATTAACCAGACCATATTCTAACCATTCATTGAGCAAAGAAAATTTCACTAATAAATGATTTAATCAAGCCATATTATAATTATTCATTGACCATGAGAAAAACATAATAATAAATTAGCCTTCCTTAAAACTTTCAGCACCGATAAAATTACAATCTATCTTATAAAAATATATCACGTGGCAGCTTTCATTAGATCAGTCTAAAAGCACATTCATATAAGTCCCCAATAGCCTGGTCGGTAGAGCAAGTGTCTGCCACCCCAGAGCCCAGGGGTTCAAATCACGCCGAGGAAAACGAGAGGTGATATTTTTCTTCCCTTGGTAGAGGAGCTTCCAAACTGTTCAATAGATGGCGCCACCAGCCCTTTTTTGACGAAACTTTTGAGGAAATTTATATTGTCAAACAAGTGAAGAAAGTAATTTCATCAATTTGACGAAATATTTGTTCGGAGCATATTCCAGGAAACCGTTTCGTCAAAAAAAAAAGAAAATTTCGTGAAATCTGAGTATTCATTTCTGAGTGTGGGTTGTCGTCCAGATAGCTCAATTGGAAGAGCACTGGCAATTAAAGCGAAAGGTTATTAAAGTTCACTTTAATTCAAGATGTTTAACCCCTTTGCGATATGAGTCTTTTGCTTAATTTTTAATCTTTTACCACCGGTTTTTCAAAACAGAAAATTTTCTGTAATTGAATCGTAAAAATGCTCTGATTAAATAAGGTAAACTTTACAATTAAAAATAAGTGATGAGAATAATGAAGTATTCTGAACACCTTAATTGACAAGTATACCGGTTGCTCATCCCCAAGTGGTTAAAGATGCTTTTTTTGCTATTAATACCTTTAGGATTTACAATATGCAAAAATCAAGATGGCAATGCTTTGATTGGTGAATTGTAAGTTGAGTAATTTGTGCCACAGAATGAAAAAATTATAAAATTATATTAATGCCTTCTTCAGAGCACTCACAGGTACTAAATCTTTAGGGTTTTTGATGAGTGAATTACATATGAAGATAAATATGATAGATCTTTATAACACACACCTTAGGATGAGACGTTCTGCTTATTACAGAATTTTGCTTTACATTGATCATATTTCATTCATCATTAAATTTACCTTGTAAACGTGCTTTAAATTGCATTCCTTGGAACCAGAAAGAGTGAAAATGATAGCATTTTACATAATAGTATAGGTGTAGATTCGCAATATCTGGAAGGAGAAAGTGGCTCCTAAACCCAAAAAATCCAGTGGCCACATTGTGAATCAAACACATAAAAAGAATTTAGTGTTTATAAGGGGGGGTGGGAGAACTAAATTCAAAGTGGAAAATAATTTATTTCATATATACATGTGTCTATGTACAAGAAAACACAGACTAGTTACATCAAATGAGTATGTTTAATTTAATCACAAAATTAAACTATGTTCATATTCAGAAAATATAGTTGGACAAGATACATTTTTAAAAAAATGTAAAGCTAAGCAATCATGGTAGTGAGAAATATTAGGACAACAATATTTCTAATTTTGATTTTATCGTATATCATTACATTAAAAAAATTGTGAATGTGTAAAATTATTTAGCGCTAAAAAAATCAAAACACACTTCAGACGTTTGGTTTTCAATGTAATAAAATAGTTTTCTGAGTTAAACAGATCATTCTGGACTGTAGGAATTATGAAGGAGAATGCAGGAATTTCATTTTTTAAAAAAGGTAGAAATCCACCATTTGCAGAAAAGGAGCATCCCTTTATAATGCATGGCGACTGAGACATTGGAAGTTAGTGGCCAAAGTAAAAAATTTAGTCATCACATGGCGACTGAATATGCACCTATACATATTAGGCATAGATCATGTCACACATTATTAAATTACCTTACAGCATGATCCAGATATGCCTAGGCAAAATCATTATAAACAGTGGTAACTCATGACTAACAGTTTTGGGGGCACTAAATGCATGGCTGGCAAATTTATTCCTTTTTCACTATTTTAAAAAATGAAATCTTTGGCTTATTTTTGGCAGAAGTTTCTTACTTTAAATTAGGCAAAACTTTCTTTTTTTTTAAATATTACTTTTAGAAGGCATGCATTTAGTGCCTCAAAAGAAAAAAAAACCCGTCATGAGCTGCCACTGATTATAACACTCATTTATAAAAAAAAATTAATATAATGTTTTCTTTACTCCAAAATAATGCGTTAAAGAAGACAATGTATCAAATTTAGTGTTCCAAGAAATTAGCAATATTTGTGAAATACATGAGCTTTTAAACTGCAAAATTCATTGTTTACATCTGAGAAATACATTATATACATCTTCTGTATTAATTTTTTTTTAGTGGCAGGCTTTTGTGATAACACTCATTTACAAAAAATGTTAATGTAATAACAATGCTTTCATTACTCCAAACTAATGTGTTAAAGACAACAATGTATCAAATTTAGTGTTTCCAGAAATAGTAATATTTGTGAAATACATGTGCTTCTTAACTGCAAAATTTATTGTTTACATCTGAAAAAAACATATGCATCATCTGTATTAAAGATTTTTAGTGGCAGGCTTTTGTGAATGAACAAGGACTGCTTGCAGAATGCTTAAATAATTTTACAATATAAAATTATGGCTCTTGAACTACTATTAATAAAATACAGTAATAGGGATAAAAAAAAAATCATTAAATAAATAGTTTATTTTAAAAAATTACTTGAATTTTCATCAGATATATTAATTATTACTGCCATATATTATATGTAACATATTTATTAGAAAATTTACAATTATTTTGATGAAGTTTTAAAATGTAAACAAAATTATGCCTTATAAACACATAAATATACAGTTAGTTTTCGAAAGCCGCGCCTAACATTCTGAGAAGATTTTATGATCCAAAGGGGTGGTAACGCTGAGATAGGCATTTTCCGAAGTTCCAGTTGTATGTTGTCACTCAGCTAAACAACCTCCAATCATCCCTATTTTGATAAAATCAAAACATCCCTGACGCATGCGCAAAAGCGCGGAAAGTTTCTCTTTACGAAAACAGACAGTACCTCTGGACAAAATCATTATACAATAGACTCCCTCAAATCCGCACATTTTGGACAAGAGGCTGTGCAGATTTTAGAATTTTGCAGATTTCTGGTCATTGCTTTGTTTACAGTTTTTAAACAGTCATTTGAATATAATTATGCAATCAAAATTATAAAAAATCATTGCAATATAGTAAAATATTAAAATAATTAAGTACAGTAATAAACTAAAATGATAAGTAGTAAGATAATTTAAAAATTTAGATAATTTAGAAATAAGATAATTTAAAGTATTAAAAGTAAAGATCAAGTAAATAATTAATGTATAATTAAATCTGCATAATAAAGATAAGATATATTTTCCTTGAATTACTGAATGAAGCTTGCCTTCTAATGGTACCTATTAATTCACATCAAAATCATAAAGTAAAAAGTTTTATTTCAGGTTTAGCCAGTCTTAATAACCAAAAAATCTGGATTATAATACATAAAAAGATTTGATAAAAAGATTGTGATTACCAAAATCTTGATTTTTATTTCAGAAATAAATTGTACTTCCTTCCTGAAAAACCATGAGTTCAGTCATATTATAGAGAATTAATTACATAGTGAAATACAAACGGAATGATATAAAATTAAAAAATTCTGTAATTTTGCCCTTACATCTCAACTGAAAATTTCATTGTTTACATCTGCAATGATGTGCAGATTTCTTGCAGATTTTAGGGAGTCTACTGTATTACTTATTTCAAAAATTTTTTATTTAATGCTAGCAATTTTTTCATAAAAAAAAATCAGAATTATGGGTATAAAGATTAAATAATGTTTGAAATTTAGCTTTCTAGGTAGGTTCGTAAACTATGGTATGCGTACCAGTACTGTTACGTGAAATGAAGTAAAAAATGCAACAAAATTTTGATTGGTGAGAAAAGAAAAATACCCTCTGATATCGATAAAAGTTCTAAAATTATTCCTTGTTTTTAGAACAATATATATTTGTTTTAAATACTTTCTCGTCACTTCTTTATATGAGAAACAAATGCAGGAATAAACATAAACATCAAATCTGATTTATGTCTAAAACTAAGATTGAATCAGATATGAGGAAGATGTGTTTGGTAAAGCAAGCATCACCCTTATCATTAGCAATACAACAGAATTAATAGTGTCACCCTAGTGCATATGTATCAATCTACGCCACAATGCCATTAAGCATTGTAGCTTTTCTTTAAAAAATCAAAACACTATATTTTGATAATGTACATATTATTAATTTGTAATGATGATACTACTACCTTTTACTTGAATGTTAATATAAAGCAGTCAGTCTAAGTACCAATTTAATAATGTAATCATACAATTAAATACAGTAAAATCTGCTCAGACGGAGCACAAAAGACTGGACAAATACCTTGTTTTAGACATATTCCGTTTATACAGGTTTTAAGGTAATAGCACTGAGTTTGTAACTTGGTGGTAGCAGAAGTATGAACTTCTATTCAGTGGTACGTCGATCTAAAAGTTTGGGAACACCTGCTCTAGAGGATAGCAGTATATCTACAAAATGGATTGCAGGCACTTTCTAAGTGTAAAATTCATTGTTTACATTAATGAAGCTGTCTGTTATACAGAGAATTGCATTATAAAGATCTTTTACTACAACAATGCCTTCATTACAAAATTCTGAAATAAGGTGTTAACCCTTTCGGGGCAGGTGATGCATATATGCATCGTCAAAAGGGGCATATGGAATTTGTCTTTGGCATCATTAATAAATAATATTTGTCTTTTTTAATTAGAGCATTTTTTGGAATTTCACCAATAAAGGGAACTGTTTAAAAAATGCGGTGCCAACCAAATAAAATTTGTGTAAGGGATGCCGTCTCGAAAAGGTTAAAGATCAAAATGTGTAAAACTTAATGTTTTGGAAAATAGCAGATATTTCAACTATATGTATGTGAAATACAGTTGATTTTTAAGTGCAATATACATTATTTACATCTCAGAAATAAATTATATAGATAGTTGCATTATAAAGATTTTCAGTAGAATCCTAGAAAGTATGTTAAATCTAATAATATATACATTATACCAGCCAGTCAAAGAAGTAAAACATTTTTATGGAAAAAAGATGAAAAGGCCTGTGTTTAGAATGAAACTATTTTATGCATTAATATTTATGTTTTCATTTAACTTTTTAAAAGAGCTTCATTTTATTGTTATTATACATTTTTCATTAAGAGGAGATTTGCTTTTTTCTCGATTCGAAAAATCGATTTTTTTTTAATTACATTTTTCTATTCCCTATAGTCTATTGATAATCCTTATAAAATTATTTGGCCGAATTCGAAGACCTTTCGTAGTTATTTTGTGCTTTAGCGCAACACGTCCATAGGCTTTTACTGTTTTGGAGCACTACAAACACATTTTACGTAAAATGACTTTTCTTAAACTGGGTGGGATTAGAACCCAAAATCTATTAAACAGATCTTGCAGGCTTTTTTAATTAAAGGAGAAATAATTCAATGGGGCTTGAACCACTTTCAGACATTTTTATATTAAAAAAACATTTTCAAATAACGCCAAAGTGCGAAAAAGGGGGCCAAAAAGAGACTTTTTTTCAAATGGCCCACATTCTGCTATTTTCAATTTTTTGAATTCAAAATACTTGAAGCGCCCAGACAATCTTATCTACTTTCATAATATTTAACGAAAATTAAATGCAGACGTCTCTGGTAATCTATCGGATCCCGCCCAGTCGGAAGTACATGACGCGCATCACCTACGCAACTGAATCCACATAATCAATTTTTGATTTTAAAAAATGCAATATCCTTCAAATGATAATAAATAATTTGCAAAGAAAAACACGGAACACAAATTTTCATTCCTATCCTTAAAAAAAGCTAAAAACAGCATTTTTTTCGTTCTTCTGAGAGACAAACCACGCTTACACTACAACCAACTATTTAAAATACTATATCGGTTATATATATAGTTCATATTTGCTTTATCCTTTAATTTCGATTTAAAACATTTATCGACGTAGGTCTGCAGTCCATGCAAAAATTTCACAAAACAATAGACCGAATTCTTGTCAGCGAGTCCCCCTTATCTTAATTCCTCTTTTCCTTTTTATGATATTGTCAAAGTGCTCTTATGACTAGATAAAATACAATATCATCGAGTAACTTTGCTTATTGTGTGATCAGAAAGGCAGAAGATAGCATTATCGAGTAAATGAATAATTGAGTGTAAGAATCGGTATAATACCATATGATCGAGTAACTTAGATGGCTTTATGTTATAGATGGGCAGAAGGTCGCATTATCGAGTAACTGAGGTAGTTGTGTATAGTAATTTGCAAAAAAACCGTATAGCTGAGTAACTTAAATTGCAGTGGCGGCAGAACGGCAGCAGATAGTTACAGGCGGCAGAAGTTTGCGTTATCGAGTAACATAGATAGTGTGTAAGAATTAGTAAAATGCCGCATCTTCGAGTAACCTTAAAATTAGAATTAAATAATTATATATTAAAGGGAGGAAAATATTGAAAATTACGTCATAAAAATTGTATTTACACATGGATATTAAAAATGAAAGAAAACTTTAAAATAGTAAATTCATTAATATACGTAAATTTAAACGCAGTAAATGGGGGAAATTACTTCATAATATTTAAAAGTGGCCAAATAGGAATATTGCCAAGCAGTTTAAAATTAGAAATATATTTACACGAGACATATATTTCATATTTCGAGATGATATTTTTAAGTATTGTTGTCAATTCTAAGTCAACGCAAATAATATTTCCTTTCTAACAACAAAAGTATTTTCACATAAACAGACTGCTCAAAATAATTAAAGGATGTTGTACGTCTAATGTAGAATAACGATTTATTATTATTTTAATAAATCCATGATTGTAACTAATGAAATGTAAACGCGTTTGTATAAAACATCACATGGATATAATTAAAAATGCAGATTTTTAAAATTAGGTGAGATCTTAATAAAAGCTTATGGAAATTACAGTTTTCCTTTATCAACTGTCGTCAATTGCTTGGCGGTAACGTTTATTAACTTACCTCTGACCCGTCAGGAGAGAAAGTTGATATTTAAATGGTTTAGAATGTTGGTATTAATGAATCGACTTGATTTGGTAGTTAAAGTCCATATTTATAAATATATAGTTTTTATTTTTCACAGAAAGGTCTTTTAAGATTAATTGCTAATAAAACATCAATTTTAATCTTTTTTGAAACATTATTGTGCCATGTTCCTTGGCAAAAAAGAATAAAAGTACCGGTTTCCATATTTAAGGGTTTTAAACTTAAATTTTTAAAATAATTACTCAGACTATGCAGCGATTTGTCAAAATACTCATCCAAATTCTCTTAAATGAGTTCCCCGCCTTCACTCACCTTTTTAAGGTAAAATCTCTGTGTCTTTATGATGGGATAAAGTACCATATCATCAAGTAACTTAAGATGCGGTGAGTGTAGATGGAAGAAGATCGCTTTATTGAGTAAATGAGAATATGTAGGAATTGGAAAAAAAAACGTACCATTAAGTAACTTAGATTGATGTGTGTATAAATCGACAGAAGATCGCATTATTGAGTAAGTGAGATAGTTGTGTATAGGAATTGGTAAATTACCGTGTCATCTAGTAACTTATATTGCTGCGTAACACATGGCAGAAGATTGCATCATCGAGTAACTAAAAGACCTGTGTGTAGGAATTGGTAAAATATCGCAACTTCGAGTAACCTCAGCTTACTTGACAGAAAATCATTGCATCTGTGAAGAATTTGGAGTTTATAATATCTACTATATCTATAAAATGAAACTGGAAATTTCGTTCCGGCTGTTGATTCTGCTAAATGGATTTTGATGGGACTTGCACTGTTAATTAGGTAATTTTTAGGGAAGATTTTAGCATTTTGCATATCGTTCTACATCAAATCTTACAATAAATGATCAACAAAAGGAGTCGCTTCTTAACAGCCCAAATTTTACCTAAAACATTAGAAAATATAACAACGCAATACCGTTCGTATCGTTTTCAGCAATACAGAAAGACGGATAACGTTCCATATTACTTTAAAACAGATGGTCAAATTCACTAAAATTTTTCATTTGTTTCAAAGTTAGTTAGGCGAAACTGAGCAGCGAAACGGGCAAAGCATGCTAGTAATATATAAATGAAGAATAATCTCTTTTAGGTACAATGCGTTCTTATGCACATATCGCTGCATGAAATGTAGAATTTAATTCGATCTCGTCTTTGGTCGATTTTCGAAGACGACAATACAGAAAAGGAAAAAAGTGCTTCCAAAGACTACAATCGTTTATAACTAAAGAAGTGATTCATTTATCGAAAAAGGAAAAACTGATCGATTACAAATTAATGCCATAACTATGTCTGCAAGTAGCAGGCTTTTATATTTAAAAATTAGTCAGAAAATGTGCCCGAAAGTTTAGATTTATTATTGGATTTTTTTTTTTTTTTTTTTTTTTTTGAGAACCAATGGTTAGAACGTTATGTTTAATCTGTACATGACATGTAAAAAATCGACGCAATTTAAAGCACAAATATCTAAAATAAACTTTCTTCAAGGTTGCATAATGGAGCCCTTTCGTAAGTCTTTCTATCAAAATAAAAGAACAGGAGTGAAAAACACCAGACGATGCAGATTAATTTTGAGGATTAATTGGTTAAGTATAAAGGGTGGGAACGAGGACTATTACCCCTTAATTTAAATAAATGGATTTTTCATGCAGAGATATTCAATTTGCTTCAACTTGTAAATAGGCTCATTTTGAAAAGGCCCATCCCTATTGAATTTTGGGGATACATTCCTGAAGTAGGGTAGGGTGGGGTAAAGTGGGTCATGGGGTAAAATGGGTCACTTTATAAATAATTCAATGCAAATAAAATTCAAATTCAAATTTTTTTAACTAACATTTGTAATAATATTTATTAATATGTTGGCAACATTTTTCATGTTCTAAAAAGTTAGTTTCATGAATACAGTAACAGAAAAAAAATTCTTTACAAGCTGTGGATGGTGGTGTGCAAAATACATAATTTACTAACTTCTGAAAATCTCTGTATTTTAATAAAAAAGGTGCAAATTTGAAGTATTTTCTCATAAAAGAAGCTTTGGAAAACATTTCAAGCCAATCTCGTAAAAAAAAATATTAAATATTTTCTTTTTTATTTAATTTTTTTCTAGATGGGGTAAAATGGGTCATAGTTAGGCTTAGGTTTTGTGTGTAGGTCTACTGCAGTAAATTTTGTTAAATTTAAACAATAAATATAATTTTAAACTTAGATATAAACAGTATTAAATTTAAACAATGTTTATTTTTTATATATATTTAATATTTTAATTGTTACTTATATAAACAATGTTAATGTTAAGTTTAAACAACAAGAGAAACAAGGATGCAAAAGGTTTTTAAAGTTGTTTTTCCTCATCTTCTGAAACAACTGTTTGAAAGTTTACAGAAAGATCATACTGCGAAAATAGATTCAAAGGTGCAGGTTTGTTTCTTCCTAATATAACAAAAGTGGAACATAGGATTGCACTGACTCAAAGACGGATGTGTCATCTACTTCTTTGAATACGGTAGTATTACAGAAGTCTACACCAGCTACTTCAGATGCTGATGCAGAACTTCCTTCCTGTTCAAACAATGACAAAACAATTCAAGACTCAATGTATTGTCATTGCCATTTTAAGATTTAAAATGTGCTATCCTAAGAACTCTATCACCTGCACAATCAAGTGCCACTAAAGCTGCTATTATTAATTCTAAAAAGCAAAAAAAAGAGTCCAACACAGAGCTGGAGAAGTAATGACAGAACCCAATGTAATTGAACATCTTCATGAAGAAGTATTGGAAAGAGTGAAATTGAACTGCCACAGTTAAATATAAACAGAAAAAATCCTGCTCCACAACAGATCGATCTGTTTGCAAGATGGCGAAGAATATAATGAACTTTTCCCTGGAAAATGAGTAGTTATTGAATAAAGGGAATGAAAAGATTTGTTGGTCAAATCACAAATATTGAAGGTGATGATATACATATAAAGTATGTAACCAAATCCAGAATAGGGAATTATTATGTTTTCCCTGAAAAAGAGGACATAGATAGTATAGTAGAAAAAAACGATGTTGTAAAAGTTTTAGAAGAACCACTTTGCAATAACCGTGAACAATACTACTTTAAAATTTGAAAATTATATTGTTTAACATAATATGTAACAGATCACCTTTTTGTTTTAATGTATTTACTAATAAATATATTCTTTAAGCATTATTTTGCATTATGACCCATTTTACTCCATAGGTGACCCATTTTACCCCAGAATGGAGTAAAATGAGTCTAAGCTATTCAAGCTAAGTTTAATTAACTTATAATTAAAATATAAATGTTAAAATTACATAAAAATAACCTGAAGGAATGTAATGCCAAGGTGTTATTGAGAAAAAACAGGAAAGTTTTATGATTTTATTGCTACAAGACTTTGAATGTGAAAATAGCTAAAAAGTGACCCATTTTACCCCACCTGACCCTATAAAGGGGGAACGGGGCTAATCCCCCCTTTAATTTAGATAAATTGGTTTTTCATGCAGAATTATCCGATTTGCTCCCAATTTGGTATGTCGGTTTATTCTCATAAGACGCTTCAGTGTGTTAGGCGTAATTTACTTATTTTTAAGAAATTTTCATTTTAAAATATGTTATTTGTACACAGCACGCGCCCCCTCCCCCCATTTTTTTGTATATCATTTTAGCTTAGTTCTAGTCAAAATTTTTCATTGTGCACTTTCTTTATTTTTAAGAGTTCAGTTTAAAGTCAGTTGTGTTTTCTAAAATTAATAAAAATAAATAAATAAATAAAAGTAATTTAATAAATTAAGCACCCTTTCTTTTTATTAATTTCTCGTACTTAAATTATGTTACAACATGTAAATGTTGTTATTCAAAAACATTCCTCTATTTTTCTGTAAATAAAACCTTTTCTTTTGGGATACTCTCTCACAAAAAAAAAAATCTCCCTTTTCTCTCTTTTACTAGCAAACGTGGGGTAAATGGTCAGCTGTGTTCAGAAATAATTGGGACCACACACGTTTACATTTTAAACACAGGATTATTGTGTGGGAATGCTATTTTTCTCATAGCATACCAGCCCCTTTTACAATGCAGTTTTATGACTTTGTTTACGAAAAACAAATTTTTAAGCAGGTGCAAGTATTGCCTGGGCTTCTGAGATTTGAGTTCACGTGATCTCCCCGTGGTTAGAGGGACATAGCAACGAGATGTTCTTGGCATTAGGTAGGGAAATTGACCAATGAAAACAGTTTTCGCCTCCACCCTTTATTGCTTCCTGGGAAGTAACGCGGGAAGAATTGAGGGGACGCGAGAAGCGAGCGCGTGGTTTGTTGGACGTGTAGCGTTTTTTTAGAGGGGTCCTGAGTGCAGTAAGATGTGAAACAACATAAAATTTTGAGGGGCCAAAGGGGCCCGGGAAACCCCCCCCCTTTTCTTTTTGTCGAGGCATGAAACAATTTTTTTTAAGGATTCGTTTTTGAGACCGAGGACAGAGAAGATATCTCTTGCGAGTAAAGAGTATGAATTGAATTGTAAGTGCTTTTCGTTTTTTTTTTAAATGAACGGTAAGCGAGCGCGGCTTTAGAAGGTGCATCTTTCGACTGTACTGGTAAGCTGGATATACCTGGCTGCTGACCGAGCATCGGACAAGTAAAAAAATGCCCTGATATCAGATTCTGTGAAATAGAGATCCAAGATAAATCGTGAGCATGCGAAGCAAGACGTTAGTGTTCCGCTCCCTTATTTGCTAAACATTGATTTATCCTAGAAATATATCACGGAGGATGCCGGCTAGTTTAAAGTTGAAGCAAAACAACTCCAGCTACTTCCACGGAGAGAGAGATTGGCTCCTGACTTCAAATTCCAAAACGATTTCCTAACTCATCGGGTGAAGCTGCGTACCGAAGGAAGTGTGTGGGGTGTAGCCCACCCCCTGAAACTATTTTCAAGATAAGGAGTTTTTTCTACTACAGAAAAAAAAAAAAAAAACACTGCCAGTTAAGATATGGTCGTCAAAGAAAAGTCATCTAAAAAATGGTGTTTAAGATAACTATGTTAAAAGAAAATAGAATAATTTGTGGTGTACCATGTCGGAAACCTACTATGGATTACATTGGGTATGTTAAGTTTTTTTTCACTTGTTCCATTATAACGTAATGATTGATTATCTTTGTTTTAAAAGTTGCAATCTATATAATTGAAGCCAGAAAATGTCAACATGATAAAAATCTGTCCTATTAATGTTAGAATATTTACAATATCATTTGTTAATTGTGTTAACTTGAGAAATAAGTTTTGAAACACCTGTATGTATAAGAGTTTAAACTCCCTATGAAGAAATAAATTTAATTTTAATCTTATTCTCTTGACTTGTATCTATTTTCGCACTGCTAAAAGTATTCTTCAATAAAGTAACTTCACTAGGTTTAAATAAGTAAATATACTTTAAAAAAACAGAAATAATGAGAATAAATGTTTCAGTTCAAATTAACCCAAGAAGAAGTAGAAATGGTCTGTTTCTCTAAAATTAATTATATATTAATTTAAAAAATAAAGATTTAAAAGTAATCATTAATAAATTGAAGAATATAGAGAATATGAACAGTGTTTCTTCTAGTTTTTTGTTGTAATGAAGGTAAACAGCTTAAGTTAACTAAAATTTTCAATTTTACACACCTTTACAATTTAATGGATTTAGCCACATTACGATCACAGCCCATAGAGTTAGATTCTTTTTATGTATGACTTTGAAGCTTGTTTTCATATCTCAGCTCTTGACTGTGAACTTATTCAAAATTCTCAAATTAATCTACCTTTTCAGTTCATTCATATTCCTTTAAGTGATTTGTCTTGCGGTATGTTTAAATTTCATTTAATTAATTATCTTCATCTCTTTTTAAGTGATTTTCTCTGGTCATGCATGAATATTCTGACTCTATGACAATTGTTGGGGTTGATCTGAGCAGATAAATTGAGAACCCTGTATTTGCTTTAGTATTTTGTTGCAGTTTTAAAATTCTTTAAGTGTGGCATTGATATCTTAGTGTTAAAGTTTTCTTTTACAGTAATTCTGTAATTCAGCTAGAAGTTATTGTTATAATTTTATATACAGGATTCAATCTAGGTGGAAATTTAACTGCTCAGAGAAAAAAAAAACCCATAACAAGTGATTATAAATGGAGGTTCATGGTTAAGTATAAAAGGGGGGGGGATTGGGGCAGCTAATCCCCCCTTGATTTAGCTAAATGTGTTTTTCATGCAGAATTATCCGATTTGCTTCGAATTTGGTATAAAGGTTTATTCAGATAAGGTACTTCCCTGACTAGTTTTGGAGGTTCATTGGTTAAGTAAAAAGGGGGGGGGGGACGGGGACTTAATCCCCTCTTAATTTAGTTAAGTGAGTATTTCGTGCAGAATTATTCTTTGAAATAAGAGTGTAATATACAATTAGTGTGAATAGGGTGTGAGCTCAATGCCATCAGTTTAACTTGTCACTTTTCTTTCTATTTATTTATTTTTTGTATCATGTATTTATCCAAAAGAAATTATTTTTAAATGCATCAGTTTTTAATGGTTTTGCAAGAAGTTTTAAACCTATTAAATTACCTTCTACTCTGACGCAGCTATGAAACTTTAAAAATGCCTTACATTAAGCAGGTTTCGGACTGGGTGCTGCGTTATTAACCAGTTTAAAAACTGTTTTTAACATTAGAAAACATGTAAATTTTTTTAATAAGAAACAAGATTTTTTTAAAATCTTCACTGTTATTTTAGGGGTATTTCCAGTGACCCCTTTCATTAGAAGTTACAATCAGACCCTTATGTCTTTATATGAATCATGAGAACAATGAAGACCATAATGCGTCCAGTTACGTTTGCTTAAATAGGTCAACTAGTTATGAAACTGCAACAAGGACATACTTCAAAAATTAAAAAGGAGAAATAAATGAAAGTAAAAAATAAAAAGTTTAATATTTAAAAAAATACTCTTTTACAATTTAATAGTTTAATATAAATTAAATTATCAAATGTTCCGGTTGCTATATCTTAAAAACGAAAACCAAGTAATTAATATATATAAATATATGTTTAATAAATTCACTCTTTCACTCTTTTTATGAAGTGTAAAAAAGTGTTATTTTTTAATAATCAGGTTCAGGCATGATTTTTAAGATAAAAATTTAAAACTTACAAAAGGGTATTTGTTTTAGGAACTAATTTTACTTTTATTTATTTAATATGCATCTACAGAAAATACAAGATATATAAGTAAGAAAGACTATTTTTAAAACAGGTGAAACAGGTAAATTTTCATCTTATTTCGAATAATTTGAGGAAAATTACAGGAACATGAGATAGATAAACTTTTTTTTATCTCTAGTGATACCATTGTTAAAACGAAATCTGTCACTGAAAAAATTTATGTAAAATGTGTCATCATATTAACGCTTTAAATACCGAGAATATTCGAAACAAATTGTTACTATGTATGGAACTTAGAATTGTATTGAATGAGTTTGTTATAACATTTGTTGTTTGTTTACATTGATACTCAAAAAATCTGTTACACTAGGATCTATAGAGATAATTAAGTTACAGCATATTTTAGTTATGTTAGATTTCTTCAAACATAATGAAATCGATATGCATTATCGAGCAGGATTCGATCAAGTTAAAAAGAGGCGCAGGCCTGGTATTAATTCGCCTCCTTCTCGCCTTCCTATACTGTCACAGAAAATTTTATATTTTATATGCTTTAGAATACAGATATAAATATTTAAATGCATATATATATATATATATATATATATAATATAGTGCATTTTTATCTATTGTATGCGTTTCTAATATTTGCTAAACTTATGTTTATTGCGGAGTGTTTATAAATTCTGCTGTTAATATACATGTCTTTAGAGAAGAGTTCTTAAGAATTATCGTTATAAGACTGACTATTGCACGGGCATGCAGAGCCACCTCACACGGGAACCATTTCAGAACTTTCTTGGGGGGGGGGGGGGGGGGGGGGCAAGATCTTGTGAGCTAAGTTATATAGCTAAGGTTAGGATCCGGGCCCCCCACCATCACCGAACGAGAAATGTAAACATGCTTACAAAAACAGTAAAATCTTTGAATACAAAAACTTAAGAATCAATTAAATATTTCGTTTTAAACAGGTTTCAGTCTTAAAAGGTAAAATTTCAATATATTGCATATGAAAAATTTTCTTTTTAGACAGGATTCTATTATAGGTTACATTTTTACAGGTATCCCCAAAGAGTGTTAAACCATCCACTCTATAGTATAGCTCTGAAAAGAGATGTATTACAGTAAAACTTATGAAAATGAAGCCTGTCTATAACAAAATTCTTTCTTAAAGGGAAAAAAAAAAGAAATTTTGATGAAAAAAGATCATACAATTATACTTGCTAAGACAGAGACCTATCTAAAATGATACTTTTTTCTAGTGTTTTTCGCACTTCTTTTTTTTCAGGTTTTACTACAGGGGCGCCATATAAAAAGTTTCCTGGCAAAGGACAAGGAAAAATTTTGTTCGGGGAACTGGGAAGGGGCAGAATTGCCAATGTGCAGAACTGCACAAATCTCATTGAAAATGGGGAAACCCCGCACAATAAAAAAAGTTATTTGTGATTTTCTCTTTAACTTCTTTAATGGACATGTGAATATTCCGCGCATTTTTTCAGTGTTCGTGAAAGTCCACGATTTTTTTTCTTTCGAATTCCGAAAATCAATTCATCAATGGGTCACAGAAAAAAAATCGCGAATTTTGCAAAATTTTGAAAAAAAAAAATCCCCAAATCGTTGCGGAAAAAAATCACTAATTTCTCCAAACGACCGTGGAAAATGTTGCTAATTTCATCAGAGATCGCGAAAAGAAATGCAGATTTTGTCAAATGATTGTACAAACTAAAATCTCGAATTTTGTAAAAGGATTGCGAAAAAAGCGCGAATTTCATCAAAAGATTGCACAAAAAATCCCGAAAATTAATTACTCAAACAATCGAGGGGAATTTCTTCAAACGACCGTGAAATAAGATACATAATTTCGTCTAACTATCGTGCCAAAAATTACAAATAGTATTAGTCGGCGGTAGGAAAAAAATCACGAATTTCAACAAATGATCATGAAAAAGAACCGCGAATTTTGTCAAAAGATCTCAGAAACAAATATGGAATTTCGTATTGTAAATTTCGACAAACGGTCGTGAGAAAAAAAAGCAATTACGATAACGGTTGCAGAAAAAAAAATCTCGAATTCCGTGAAACGATCGCAGAAAAAATCGCAAATTTCGTCAGATGATCGCGAAAAAAAAGAATCATGAAATTCAATCAGTCATGAGATAATCAGCAGGCGAACGTCATGAATAGGTCACGAAATTTGCAACTTTTGTGATCTACAAGATAAGAAAATTTTCTTTAGTGATTTTCTGCAAGTAAAATATAAGGTAAAACGTTAATTGTTTCGGATTGCGTTTTCACTATTATGAGTTGGGTTCGTATTAACCCTCCGACTGTCTTGAGAAAGGGCAAAATTGTAATGTTGTTTTCCCTGCATTTTGTGTAAATGCGAAAAAAAAAATGATTCTTTGAACATTTTATAAAAAAACTTAATAACGAATATGAATGCAAACCTTGGAAATATTAATCATTGTTCAATGTTTTAAAAATACATTAAAACCATAGAATTATATTACTTTAAATATTGCTTGTATTGCAGTGAAACCTGGAGCTTAGTGAACGTATTAACACGGGCTTGTCAGTGAGGGGGGTTAATACTCTTTTTCAAAGAAATCCTGAATATTTTTTAGATGAAAAAGCTACATATTTGAGCATTAATGAATATTAAATTATATCTTCATTTTTCTACATAAAATGTAAAGTTTATATTAAAGATATAATTGTAGATTTCTTTTGCAATAATTGTATTAAAATATGAATTAAATTTTCTTTCATTTCGGATCGGGTTGCCTTTCACTGGAAATCATTTTAGCGGTTTTCGTATTTACATGAAATTACAGTCCTGTGTCAGGATATGTTGACGTATTTTCTTCGTTGCGAGTGAGGTACATTTTAAGTTTTTCTGATTGTGCTTTATCTCGGCCGGAGTCAGGATGACCTGGTTTTTCATAAAGAAGTCCTGAATATTTTTTAAATGAAAAACTATTAATTTGACTATTAATGATGGCCCATAGTAATAACCCATGTGTTCATTTCTGTACATAAAGGATAAAATTATAGACTACTTTAATATAAACGTGTTTTTTACTTTGGTATTTGGTGGAAGTATATCGGTATTTGGGCTGAAGAAATTATATTTGTCGGGTGCACGCAGACTCCATTCCTAGGCATTGAAGAATTTTGAAAGTGTTCCATACATATGGTTTAATAAAGCAAATAATTTGATAACACTGCAGTAATTGCATTAAATATAATGTGACAGTAATAATCCAAAAAAAAAAGTAATAAAGCTGGATAATTAAGAACTTGAACTGCACTCGCCCCTTCAATCCTCCCCCCCCCCCCCCAAACAAAAAACTATCAGAAAAAACTGTACCCTTGAATTTCTAGAATGAGGGGACTAGTTTTCCTATGATCAAGTTGTACACAGTTGAGAAGCAAATGATAAAAGAAAATGTCTCTCATGTATTTTTAAAATTAGCCAAATTACGATAACGGTCTCACCTTAAGAAAGTTCGAACAGGAAATATTTTATAATTATTAATTTCTATGCATAAAGAATTTATTTAATGCATATGTTTTTATTGCAATCAAATTTGATAATTACTTTAGCGTTTGAGAAATTTTTAAACTTTTGTTTGAGTTTGACAATTGATAGTTAATAAATTTTCTAAAAAATCAAATTCCTTGGAGGGGGGTATTTCCCCCTCCCCAGCCACCCTCAAATGGAGCCCCTGCCACCTCATTTGAGTGTATTCACGATGGCAGGAATTAGGATGCCAAATTGAGTAAAATTGGCCAAAATTACCAATGTTCCTTTTCGCCAAAAAGACTTTCAAATATTAAGGAAGGGCGTTTCCTCTCCTTTCCTTCTCTACTTCCTGTAGCTCATGCCCCCCCGCCCCCCCAGAAAAATGAGCTACATCATCAAAAAATTAATGATTAAAATTGTACTATAAAAACATAGTAGTACATTGTTTTCAAATGAAATTATTGACGTTTTCCTTTTAACGTGGCAAGTTAAAATAATTTATGATTATCAATGCGGGGGGGGGGGGGGGGTGTTCTTTTAGATATTTCATGACATATATAGATAAACAAAGGTGAAGGTCGCAAACTTTTATCCCATAAACCAATCCATCAATTTTTTTTTATTAGTTTCCTATTTTTCTACTAGATATTTTTTTTAAATTGTGACTATCTTAGTTTTGTTATCAAATTAACAGATGGGAATACTACATGGTATAAAATGTATGTATATATACAAAAGGCATGACGATTAGTAGTAGTCACTTAAGCATACTATTTATGAAAAAAATTCTATGGATAGACAGAAGATCGACCTTCAAAATAATATTTGCCACTCTGCTCTACGTAGTCTAAGTCGGACCAAGGAATTATTACAATATACAAGTTGTATTAGCTAAGTCGGAAAAGAAAAAATTTCTTTTTCCTTTTTTAAAAGTAAATTATATTGGGTGCGTTCATTAATTAAGAAAATTCTGAAATTCGTTTGGAAATAACGACCCTTTGAAAATCTAAATAACAAACACTATGGTCGGTGAAGCTATATGTTCAGTTCATTAGAAATACATGGTAAATTTCTAACGATTTCATTAAAATCATTGGGAATTGTTTACTTTGGTGACAGACATACTAAAATAATTTTTCATTTGTATCATAATCGTACTATAGCTTAGTATCATCATATGTTACAACCTTGAGTTGTCACAATATCGTCAAAAAAAAAAAACAAAAAAAAAAACAGAACATAATTTGGGCATTTCAATTAAAAAATAATGACCATTTGAAAAATCGAATAAATTTACATTTAAGGGAACTAGATTTTCAATCCATCAACACATTATTAGACTATGTTAAAATCGTTTGATATCAATAGAAGTTGTTTATTTTGCTAGACGAGACATTTAAAATTTTTATGGCTTTCGTTGAATGATTTGGGTTATGACCTTGTATGAAATAGGGAAAATATTATAGCCAGTTGGTATTTTTTTTATAATATAATTTAAATAATTGCTCAACAAATTTACTATAGCTATCTCATATGCATTAAATTACATTCCATAAGGAAATTAAAAATTTCGCTACAAATTAGCTTTCTTAACAAAATAATGAATTTGGAAGGAATAACACCAATTTGTTTAAATTTTATTATATCTGAGGCATTATATCTTTAAAAGAATAAAAAAGAAGAAGAAGAAGAAATAGCCTATTGTTTCGGCTGGTGCCGAGAGGGGATGTTTAAAATGAATTTAATTGAAATATTGACAATTTACTCTATTAAAATTAGGCCTTCAATTTCTTTTTAATATTTTGCATTCACTGACTATTTTAAGTTATTTCAGATCTTTATCTCGTAAGAAATTCACACTCGGAAGCTAAGTTTAATAAAATTGTGATTTCATATTTGATTTTTTCATTATATTTAAAAAACTATATAGACAGATATTCTCCTATCAAAAAACTAGTTAAATGAAGAGGAGAAATTTACATAGCAAACCTGTATTACCGAAGAAGCTAAACACACAAGAGTTGCCATTCTTGGATTATAGCCGCTTTAGTGAGTAACCGCTAAATAGAAAGGAAAATCTTATATAGCAAGCCTGTATTATCAAAGAAACCAAACACACAAGGGTTGCCATTATTGGACTATTACCGTTTTACCGAGTAAGCGTTAGGAAACTCCCTGGGTTTGAGGCTGCATTTTTACACACCGCCAGATGGCGTTATACAAATTTTAGATTTTACATAACACACAGTGTGTATGAATGAGTGTGGAATAACGCTTTTCTGAGTAACTTCGAAAAAAGTGGTGCAACGTATAGAAGAATGTTTCAGGAACGTCATGGTATGCTTAAACAAATCGAGTACCCGGCAAAAGTTACTCGAATTGACATTGGTTACTCCGTACGTTGGTGCTTAAACCACTTTAGGTACTCAAAAGGGAGGGTAGGAGAGTACACACACACACACACACACACAAAAAAAAAAACCCTTCGGGAATGACACAATAAGATATCACTTTGCATTTGAGTACAACATTAAAGCATAATATAACTTTAGAAAATACATATTTTCATAAAGGTCCTTCCTTCTAGTAATAACTTTAACATGCAAATTTATACAGGAATAAATGATTATTTCATTTTTTAAATGCAAGAATTCCTTAAAATTTAAACAGTTTTTAGTTCCTTAAATTAACTTTTTAAAACTATTGCGGAATTTAATTAAAATTCTCAGCATTGAATATATGACGTATGTATTAAAGTTTCATGAACGAAATGCTTTTCATTTTTAAAATATATTTTTTTCCACCTTATGCAAAATTTTGGTTTTGGTGGTACCTTAAAATCATTTCCGTTTCCGTGTTAGACAGATTCTGGTTGTGCAACAAGAATTAATGTTATTTTCTATGGGTTCGCCGGGACTTGAAAAATTTTCCGCGGTAGACAAATTTCCGGCTTGCACAGAGTCCGCCTTAGACAGAATTTACTGTAATAAAGCAAAAATCAATGATAGGAAGGTGAATTCTTTTATATTTTTTTGTCAATGCATTTAGAAACAACCCAATCCTTAAGACTGTGATCTCTTTGCATAAAATGCCAGTCACTCTTTTATAACACTATGAAACTATTCGATTTAACAGCCGTTGCCACGCCAAATTGTCACTGCAGCTGCCGACAGAAAACCGATTGGCGACAAGTTTTAGCCTGCGGAAAATAGAAATAAAACGGTCTGTGATGTCACAACAATGTTTTGAGTCTTTAAACTTTGAATTGTGGACAAACAATATATAAATCGTATATAAAATTGGGGAATATTTTAAATTTTTTGGTATTAAAAAAAGTTACAAAAACAAAACATACGTTTTTCTTTTCGTAACTTTTTTCCACTAAGTCCCGAATTTTTCGGAAAATTTTCTGGGCACGGCATTTGCACGTGCGTCTATATTATAGAACTCTGCTCATGTCAGTGTGTAGAAAAGGAACACAAACCAAAAGTTATATTTAAAATAAAGAGATTTATTAAACGAAATATGACGTGTAAAAAAATGACTAAATGCCTAATTCAGCATTGTAAAGCATAGACAGTTTCAACAAGGATTTTACATTAATCCTGTATTCATTAAACATCCTTTAACATTATCAAAGAAAAACTGGACACTGGAACCCGGAGGGTTTAAAATTATTGGATATGTTTAAACAGTTAAAAAGCTCAAGAAATTCATTAAAAGGGCTTAAACTAACAATGTGTACCCAACCACTAATTAAGTCAAAAACAAGAACTCCAGCAGGATTCTGTTCCTTAAACAACTTTTAATTATACATGGGGTGGGGGGCAAAGCTTTACTATGATAAACTTTATTAACTATTACCTTTAATGAAAAATGAGCTTTTAACAATGAAACTATTAACCTTTCAGTATCCATATACTTTTAAAACATTTACTTTACTTTTAACTTTAAGAGACAAACAGAATAAGAAATAGTAGAGTTTAATAATAGAATGAGCAAAACTAATTCAAACTCTCATATCACTAAATTTATTACAGTCAAACTTTATTTAATAAAAAGAAATAAGATAAAAGTAATTTACTTGAAAACCCACTCCAGTGCAACGTCCATTGGAACTTTGAATATTTGGAGAGTAGCATAACAAGAACTTTAACTCGATGAAACCAAATATAACAATCAACAACGTACAGACTTATCTCGAAACTAAAATTTTAACACAGTCATAATTTCAAACTACTTTAAGTCGAAAGATTCAAAGAAACTATCTTTATGAAATTGTCGCCTCTGAAGTTCATGAATTTCTATACCTTAAACATGAGGGTTAAACAGGGATCGAAATGTACCAGAACAAACCGGATCATCATTCCGGTTCATGAAATCGTGACAAGTATTGTTCCGGTTCATGAAAGTATGGAAAATATTGTTCCGGTTCGTGGAATTATTAAAAAATATTATTACAGTTTCATACATATAGCAGCGTTCGAAATCCTTGGTGGTCTGCTGGTTCGAGACCACCAAAAATTCAATCGGACCACTAATTTGAAAATTTTAATGGTCCGCAGGACCAGTAACTTGCCCCCCTCTCTGATAGGTAAACGTAAACTTTCCCATCCCTGAGAAAACTGCAATCAAACACAAATCGCATAATTTTATTTAAAAAAATAATTTTTTTAAAATTGCATTAAACCTTAAGTTGAAATAGATAATCTAAAATGAAATATTCAATTAATAATTTTATAGTTTTTCTTTATGTACTGTTTAATTTTTAATGAATTATTTTACATTTTATTATGATGAAAATTTTGGATAACTGCAAAGGAAGTTTGATTCATATTCTAGGAAGGGGGAGGGTCACTCAAAGGGTTAAAGGGACTTAATAGAATTTTATGTAGCAGGCCAGTGATGATTACTGCGGACCAGTAAATTCTTATGCTTACTGGTCCTTGGGACCAGTGACTTTTTATATGAATTCTACCGCTGTATAGCTTATTATGCTCTCTGTAACGTTTTTTCTAATTATTTAGAATCTTGAATGGATTTTTTAAATTCGTTTTTCTACGGTTAAATATAAATTTGCTATACAGTAAAGTCCTGATGATCCAAGTTAATATGGACCAAGCTCACCTCGGATAAGCAAAAAACTTTGATAAACCGGATTTACGCAAATCGTCACCAACTAAGGAGATGAAATATAAATTTTCACTTAATTCATTAATTTTTATGGTACTAGTAACATTTCTTTGATGTACATTTTAGTTAGTTAAACAATTTCATTCCCTGTTTTTTTATTTGCAAAAGCCCTTGATGTTTCTTTGTTTGTTGAATGTCAATTTTGCTGCATTATTACGCCATTGAATCGCTACCAATTTCTGAGATTTTTTTCTTATCTCTAAAACTTCCCAGTAAATTTTGCCTAATTGAACCGCAAAAATCGAACAATTGTCAACAATTAAATGTGGCAAAAATTTGTATTCCATTTTAGAGGTAGCAAAACCATACAAATTGGCAGCTATATGATTCAATTAGTGTCATGATAATTGCATGTGTAATAATATATTAATGTTATAATTAGAACAGAGTTATAAATGCGCAGGTTTTAAGGTCACTTGGTGTGGCGTTAAGTATAAATCACATCGATGAAACAGTTTATTTCAAAATAACAGTTCATTTATTAAATTCAGCTTGAATTTTAAAACTTAAATAATAAAGATATATACATGCACCTCCAGCTTTTGCTGGGAACTTTATTATATTGACATATTATAACTGTAGCAAGGAGTAAGTTTAAACTCCAGCTCTATCGTCCTTCCATTACATCACCTCACACCACTACAAACTCCATGGAGTAGTTTCACACTAGATATACTTACTGAGTACATCAAACCCCAGTAGCAGAAACTGTCCAGCATGGCAGCGGGCGCTGCAGATTATTTTAAACCTTGCAGATTAATCCACTAGCTTAAAAAGAAAGGCTGGGCTTAGAAAACAACTGAAATTTACTTTTAAGTCTCTAGATTTATGGTATTTGTTTCATAATTTTATTATTTTCTTTATAAAGGCAAATTTTTCTTACTTTATGGGATATTGTTGTTTTAGTAATCTTAGTCTAGCACTATTAGGTCACAGATAACTTTTAGTATGCTGCACACAGACACAGAAAATTCTGCTTCTGGGCATCAAACTAGAATAAAAATATGCATAGAGTGCCTTTACGACCGAAATGGAAAAATAAAAACCAGTTCGGAACGATACAACTTCCGAACAAACCAGAGGACAAATTTTAAGGGACAAGACTTTGTCCAGATTTCCAACACTCTTCTTTCTGCGCAAAGTATTAAATAGTTTTTTTCAATCTTATACAGTTGAAATGGATCATTTTCTTCTGATGGACTGATGGCTTCCGTTATTATAAAACAGCCATTATAAATTTTGTGTTAGGGGAATATGAAAGAGCAGCCGTAAAAAGTTAGAACTCTGATTTTCTGGTCAGAATCAGAAAAAATAATGGCCATGATTTTTTTTTTTTTTTTTTAAATTATGAATCTTGCCCTTTTGCGACAAACTCGAAAGAAAGCTCGCTTCTAAGTTTTTTTTCAGTAAAGGAACTCTTGGTCTGTTACTTTCTGTATTCAAGACTGCCCTAAAGCAGTTTTTCCCCTTGCTTGACCCCAACTGCGTTGACAGCTGCTATAGGCATAGGCGTGTTTAGAAAGGGGGGGGGGGGGGAGAACGGACACAATAAGAACTCGGATGCGAAAAAAAAAATCAGTGAAAGAGAGCTTTAGGCTAATGTCAGACGAACGTCTTTTTGCATGCTTTTTTACTTGCATATTATCCCTACACAATGCTAGCGGCATTGTGTAGGGATAATGCGTAAGTAAAAAAGCGTGCAAAAATACGTCCGTCTGACATTAGCCTTAAGGGGACGCTTCACCGTTGATCACCCTTCAAGCTGAAAATTTAAACTGGCGATGACTCTTTACCTAATACAGTTATAGAAATACGGTTTTCCTCCTCTAAAAGTAGACGTTCGATGATGACGTAATGCGTTTTTGATAATTCTTAATTTTTTTTTATTTAACCCTCCGTCGGTCGCAACTTTGGAACTACTGATTTTGGGTGCAATGACCCTGACAGGCGCATGTTAGAAATACGTCATTAGCAATTAATTGACGCAATTATAACACTCTTAAAGTGATCAGTGACCTTCATTAAGAATTAGAAATAGAGGACATTTCAAATTTGAATGAAAAACCTCATTTAGTACATCCTGTGTACTCTAGTTGCGGAGAGGAGAACAGAATTAATTGTTCTGTGCCTGTCAAGCCTATTGCAATTGTTGGAGGGTTAAATCAGTCGGTTCATAAAAAAAAAAAAAAAAAAAAAAAAAAAAAAAAAAAAAAAAAAAAATTAACAAAATTTTTTATTTTTATATATTTGTGTTATTTATGTAAAAATGTACTCCATTTATAAAAATATTTAAAATGTTAAAAGTAAATTTTGAAAACAGCTGTACGTCGACATCACATGCCCATTTTCTATTGGAGAACAGCATTTATCGATAGCGGTGTTACATTATAAATATCTCACTTAAATTTCCTTAAGAGGCTATTTCAGTCAAGCGAAAAGACTCGTTCGCTCATGCTAATCTTATGGAAGACATTTATAAAGATATCTCGGTTACATTTCAATCTTTTCAAATAATTTTTTTTCATTGGATAGCTGAGATCGATCTATACAAAGGCCATTTTTTTTACTTTTTTGATTTTGACTGCAGATTTATTTAATGGGGACACTTTCATTTTCAGAACCGGTTTCTAAAATAAAAGTATTCTCTTGAAAAAAATATGCAAACAAAATTGAAAAAGTAAAAAGAGCAGATGTAGAGATCCATCTCAGCTATTCAATGTAAAAAAAAAAATCATTTAAAAATATTAAAATGCAAACGAGATATCTTAAAAAATTTCTTCCAAAGTATTAGCATTAGTGAGCGAGTCTTTCCAGGTGACTGAAGTAGCCACTTAACCCGTGACTTTAGTATCGATGAAGTGCCTTTTTAAGACGCATCATGACACTTTTGACGTCGATTGAGTTTCCAACCAATAAATGCCATGTTATACATCAAATGTAGTCTTTCTGTTGACACCGTTTTCCTCTTTTCAGATGACTTTTTGCAACAGGAACTTTATAAAAAAAGAATTCTTCTCTCAAAAGAATAAAGTTTATAGAGCCTGATCCCTGCCATGTCAAATGTAAGAGGAATAATTTCAGCATATGCAAGTGGAGAGGATCTCGTCGTCGAGTGGAAGACTTGTTTCTTCTCTCTTCTGGTGATTGATGACGCATTCTACTTTGGTCCTGAATTCTCCTTCGGCGGTGATAAATGGAAAATGTGCATCTTTTCTAATGGTTCGAGTCGAAATGACTCTTCTGGACACGTGGATCTGTGTCTCTTTAAATGTGATTCCAATCTTTCCATAAAACAGTCATTTTCAATTTCTCTCAAAACTGCAAATGGAGAAAAGTGTAACGAAGAACGATGTACGAAAGACTTTGATAATGAACACTGGACTCATGTATTTCATTGATTTATACCAAGATCGGAACTTACTGTAAGGAGGTCTGAACTCGTGCTGGAGGGTGACCTGACGGTTATTTGCATGATGAAGAGCTCGACATCTGCCGGAAGTGCCAGTAAGCATTTGTATGCTGAGTACGAATAGTACATAAAATGTCTATATGCGTGGTTTTTACTTTTGTAAATTTTTTACTACCTATATTTCAAAGTAATCATTTTTGGTTTAAGAAATCGTAGAGGTTTCCGTACACACATTGCCATGATTATTATTCGGAAGTACTGGCAGTTAAATGCTAACTAAAATAAAGACAGCGGAAACCCTATAACTACCACGGTTTATAAGAATTTACTGTTTAAGAGAAGTGATTGGAGCGGACACCTGTCGTCTTAAGAAATTGTTAATGCAATTTAATAGCGATGAATAAATATTTCTATTTGAAATTTTGTTATAAACATCCTGCAAAAATGTCTTTTTATTAAAATCGGGTTTAAAAAATTCAATATTTTAAATTTCAAAATTAGTACTATTTTGATTATTATTGTGCTACTCCCTCTGAAAATTTTTGCACACGCTATAACACAGAAACAATTGCACCATTTCAAATATTGCAAATCATAGATTTAATTTTAGCTCTTCAGCAACTAAAAAAAAGGAAGAAGGAGGGGAGGGGGGGGGGGGGGGAGAGAAAAATTCTCAAAAACCTTTGTTTAATATATATTTTTTAACGATTGTTTTAATATTCAATAAACACTTATTTAAATCAAATGTATTTCAAAGCATAACTGCAACAAAATATAACATTCATCTTGTTTACAAAGAAATTCTTTTTCTTCCCTTTTAACTAATTTAAGATAAAAAAAAGTTTAAAGGGGAAAAAGTCTACAGCCAATCGATGAAGAATAATATCTGTTATTACATGGTATACACAAATAAAGCTTTTGGGGTCATCTCCACACCGGACTGCTTACCACTTTAATTTTTTACTAGCAATGCACCACTGGCAACACCCAATTTCATCGAAGTGTTTTTAATCTACTGTTAAAGTCATACCTAGACTATATATGAAAATTAAGATCATATATTATTAAATTATCATTATTTTTTTTATATATATAAAGTAAAATTTTATGTCTTTGATTTGTTGTATAGAAACACAATACGTGTATAGATTTAAACTAGGGATGCAATGGATATCCGGCAAATATCCGATATCCGGCATATCCGGCTGATTTTTCAATATCCGAAATACCGTCGGATATCCGAATCACAATCACCGGATATCCGACTTCTCTGCCGGATATCCGGCAATACGTAGCAAAGCAAATATATAAGGATAAGAGAAATCGTTTGACTCAAACAATACCGAACAACTTTTGTTTATAATGCAAAATATGAAAGTAAGTCCACTATTCATGAGTAAAAGGTAATTCTCAAAAGTTTAAAGAATTGCTAGCTTTCCTAACATTGGTATTAGAACTCTTTATAATAAATTTAAGAATTTATGTTTACATCTTTTAGAAAATTGTACCTTTACTTTCAGAATGTGAAACAAAATCTGAAATTGTTTATTAAAGTATGACTTTATTAATTTTCTTTCTCTCTTTTAAGTTTAACAATTAAACAGGCCTATTTTTACTTTCTTCTATCTTCAATAGAAGAAAGTATTGTAACTGAGATTTTTTCAATTTCTGGTTTTCGGTGGTCTTAGACGTTTTAGGGGTCAGAGATCATAAAACATGTTTATACAAATTGTCTGTCTGTCTGTCATCATACCATCAAAAAGTGTATGAAGTTGTGCATAGAATTGAACCAAATTTTTTGTGAATGTTTTTGGCTATAGCCAGCTGGCCCTCCTTCAATACTGGAACATTCCACTGAAAGGGGGCGCTGTAATTGTGATTTTTGTGCCATTTTCATTATTGCGCCATCAAAAAGTGTATGAAGTTATGCATAGAATTGAACCAAATTTTTTGTGTATGTTTTTGGCTTTGGACAGCAGGTCCTTCTTCAATATGGAAGCATTCTGCCAGAAGGAAGTGCTGTAATTGCGATTTTTGTGCCATTTTCATTATTGTACTATCGAAAAGTGTATGTTAAATATGTAATCATAAGTTATCCATATAATTGAACAAAATTTTTTGTGTATGTTTTTGGCTATGTGTAGCAGGTTCTCCTTTAAATTGGAAATATCCTGCCAGAAGGGTGCGCTGTCATAGTGATTTTTGTGCCATTTTCATTCTTGTACCATCGAAAAGTGTATGAAGTTATGTATAGAATTGAACCAAATTTTTATTTTAAGTTTTTGGATATGGCAGGTAGGTCCTCCCTGAATTTGGAAAAAATTCGCCGGTAGGGGGCACTTTAATAGCGATTTTTGTGCCATTTTGAATATTGCACCATCGAAAAGTGTATGAAGTTATGCATAGATTTGAGTCAAATTTTTTGTGTTTCTTTTTGGTCATGGCATGAACGTCCTCCCTTAATTTGGAAAAATTCCGCTGGAAGGGGACGCTATAATTACGATGTCTGTACCATTTTCTTTATTGTACAATCGAAAAGTGTATAAAATTATGCATACAATTGAACCAAATTTTTGGGGGTATGTTTTTGGCTATGGCCAACTGGTCCTCCTTCAATTTGAAAATATTCTGCTGGAAGGGGGCTCTATAATAGTGATTTTTGTGTTATTTCCTTTATTTTATCATCGAAAAGTGTATGAAGCTAAGCATAGAATTGAACCAATTCTTTGTGTATATTTTTGGCTATGGCCGGCAGTTTTTTCTTGAATTTGGAAATATTCTGCCAGAAGGTGGCACTGTGAAAGAATTTTTTGTAAAATTTTCTCAATTTTTCGCAGTTTTTTGTACTGTATATTGGTGGCTCGTGAAGCCATGGGAACTTCGCATCCTGCTAAGCTGGCTATTCACAATCAGCTGATGTACAGCAGAATAACAAAAAAAATTATTGATTTTAATAAATATCATGATCGAGATTAACTTATTCTTATTTTGATTAATTGACGAATAGAAATTTTAGATCAAAATAAAAGTTGGTATAATATTGAACTAATAATATCGAAGTATTAACATTTGGAACTACTTTTTGAAATATTAAGATGTATGAGATAGAAAAAAGTTTTGGGATTGGCACATCCAATTAGTTATTTTTGTAACTTCATTATAAATAAAATAATTAAAAATTAAAAGTAATTTTCTTTTTACTTATAAAATATCACAGTAATTTAACTTAAAGTAAAACTAAATGTGACTCAAAGCAAAACAGTATTAAATAATTAAAATAGAAAAAAGACATCAACTAAACCTATATTTGGAGAAAATAACTCTTTAATCATGGGTAATATTAGTAGATATTTTATGTTTAAATTATAAAAAGAACGTATGTATTTCTTTGTGAAAATACTCTACAATTATAAGCCTATTAATTGGTTAAATTTTTTTACACAAATTATCAGCATTTCATTGTACAAATTAATTATTAGCAATTATCAATATAGTCAATGCCATATCCAAATCCAGTAGCAATTATCAGCATTTGCATTTCATTGTACAAATAAACAGAATATTTTAATGTTTAAATTACATTTTTTATACAACATTATTAATATACATTACACGGCTTGAATGGCAGATACATGTCTTGAATTTCGGGATGGGATGGGATGGCAGAATTTGTGCCCTAAAGAATATTGGGGACGGGAAGCTCCTGTTTCCAAAAAATCATTTTCCGGAAATGTTTCTTTGTAAAACGACGATGAAGTGTCGTGACCGACTGACAAATTCCATGATATTTACCACTATCGATTTGCAGTTTTCACAGTTTCTTCTTACAACAAATCGACAAAATTAGTGTTTGTTTTTCTGCATCTGACCAAAAAATTTGCGATTTTTCTCCTCGACCAACTTACGAATTTCTTGATTTTTTTTCTGGATACCGATTGGTGAATTTCATAAAAAATGTTTTCTCAATCAATTGACAAATTTAGAAATTTTATTCTGTGACCGATTGGCAAATTTCCTTGTTTGTTCTTGTGACATACTGATGAAAGTAACGATTGTTTTTCTGCATCTGATTGAAAATTTTCGCATTTTTTCTCTGTGACCGGCTAAGGAATTTCACGGTATTTGCTCGTGACGGACTGGCAAATTTCACGATACTTTTCCATGATCGATTGACGAATTTCGTGATATTTTCCCACTTTCGTTTTCCCATGAGCTTCAGTTTTTTTCTCGCAACCAATCGACAAATTATTTTATTTATTTTCACCATGATTGGCGAAATCAGCAATGTTTTTTTCTATGACCGTTTTATATATTTTGCTATGTTTTTTCTGTGTGCCCAAAATTGGAAATAACTAAAAGGGCAACAACAGCCACCGGAGACTAAGCTCTACCAAATTGAACAATAGTCAGCACTAAACAAAATGAGATTACACTTGTGGTGCACATGAAAAAAAAAAACTTTGATGAACTTAAAAAAAACATATTTAGAAATAGCAAACTAGTTGTTTCTCGCAATTAACAGAAATTTGGACATGACTTTTTGAAATCAACCTTTTCTCGTGTAATAGAAGAAACCAATTGACTATTCCCCTTTCAAACTTTGGATGTGTATTTAAACTTCCAATGCATAGAACATAGTTCAATTAACGAAAATACCAGGGATTACAGTTTTGAATATAATTCCATTAAGGATATAATAAAACAAATTTATTCAGAAGTGACATACCATCACCGATATGCATTATTCATGTAAGTTAGAAATTAATGCACATCAGATTTTGAAAAGTTTTCTAAAACTTTTTAAGAGAGCATAACCATGTGTTTCTGGTAATTTCTAAAGTTATAAAAGTTGCTCTGTGCTGTTTGTCAAAAGTGTAACTTGTGAAAGAGGCTAAAGTACGCAAAATGGAATAAAATCTAAATTAAGAAATTCATTTAGCAACCCGATTGTTAATTGCCCATAACATTAAGTGAAAGTTGAAAAATAGACAAGATATATATAAAACTTGATTCTGTTCCTTTGTTTTAATAAAATAAAAATTTTGAATAATTATCTTGAGTTGTTAATTTAAATTGTTTCAGTGGTATTTTTTCATGTCTGTATAAATGTAATTCTTTAAGTAGCACATAAAAAATAATGGGGTTTAAAGATTTTTCTTCCCCTTTCTAACAGTTCAACTCCCCTGCATTTATAAATTTTGGGTATGTGAAACTCCCCTCCTGGAAAAACTTGAATTACAAGCCCTGATATTCAAAGAGATATAGTTTTTGTAAATTATATTTCAATACATTTAAAATGTTTTAATGATGTGTGAAACATGTTTGTAATTTATTGTTCTGAGATGACATTATATAGAGAAATAATTCACTATATAACTAAAAACATAGCTAGTGCCGGATATCCGATCGGATATCCGGCCGGATATCCGAATCCGGCAGGCGAAGGAGCTTCGGATATCCGGTATCCGATAAAATCAATATCCGGTGCATCCCTAATTTAAACATATTAACTTCTTTAATTTTATAATATGTATTAAATGTTAGGATTTTAAAAGTTAATATTCGAAAGTAAAGCGTAAAGTTACAATGTATAAAACTGTCGTTGTGTTTGATTCAAATATAGTTCCTATATGTAAATACATAATTGGTGTTTTAGTTTTTTTTTCCTTACGAGGGTTTGATATGCTTGAAAAGTGACAGATTTCATAAAGAATTCTTTATTTCATAAATTTTTAAATACACCTGGTATTAATTTGTCCAAAATGCAGGAAATTTATTTAAAATAATATCTTTCATACTAGTTATACAAACAGATTTATTATAGAATTTGATTTTCTTTTTAAATAGTGCCAATAATATAGATAAACATTTTTTGACCAATTGACAGTTTTTGCTCTCTATTGAAATGTGCTGACTACTGAAACATTTAGCTGGAAACTTTATCTTATCTTTTTTTAAATCTCTTACAGTATTTGTATGTTACAAAGTATGATTTCCGGTTGTACATTAAAACTGTATATGAAACTTTTTCTCTAATAAACTTGTATGTTGAAAACAAAATTTAGATAGATTTTAAAACTTTTTACTAATAATTAACTTGCTACTGATTATATTTTTTCCTTTCTTTTTAACATTAAAAAAAAAAAAAAAAAAAAAAAAAAGCACTCTCTTCTAATTTTGTTATAAATAAGCATAGAAAATAAAATTCTAGAACTAGTCAAATAAGAATCATGTGTATTTTTAAATGGTATAAAAAAGTGAAACTTGGTGGTCGTTTCCATACTGAAATTCTTAATATCTTTTAGTATTTCCACTGTCAACACCCTATTTTAAGATAGTAATTTTTCAGACATAATTTTAAGTTACATCTTGGACACCAAATTTCAATTGATTTAGGAGAAAAGTTGTGTATTAATTTTATATAAAAATATTATTTTGCTGTAGACTTACTATTTTTAATTCCAAATTAAGAATTTCTTTTAACAAAAATATTATAGACCTGGAAAGCCATAAATAGAGGCTTTTCATGGTTTATATTTAGCAATCCTGAAACGTCAGGAAATGAATTTTAAATTTGAATCTAGAAATCAGCCACTTGACATTATAAATATTTATGTGTTAGTTTATAACACGAAACCCCAACTTCAGAATGGAAATGTAGTATTTTGGCCATTTTTCGATTATGCTAATTCGAATGAGCAGCAAAATGTGCATCTTTGGCTATGAATCATAATAATTTTTAAATTTATTAAATAATAACTGAAAAACAGTTTTAACCTAAACACAAATGAATATCAAGCTTAGCCCTAAAACGGTATCGTATAAAGAAAAGACGGGTCAATAAATGACATGTCATAAGACGTAGAAATATTATAAGGCGAGGGCAGTTGTTTGCTTCATTTGGGCAGAAAAAAAAGGAAGATGCTGCTATTCATGAGAATATTTGCAAGAATGGAAATGGTGCCGTGTTTTTCAAGAATTAGTCTAGAACACAAATAAAGGTCCATTAGAGTTTTACATGTTTGTTCATAATGTGAAACCCAAAATTCTAAGTGAAAATGCAATGATTTTAATGTTGACGATTACAATGGACAACAAAGCAAATAAAAACAGCACCTGCATGAAAACAGTCCTCCTCTCATATCTGCTTCTCTGCCCTGTCGATTTGTGCAAGAATTATTTATGGAATACTGCATTTTCTTTGTGATGTGCATTTCTGCTGTCATATATTATACTTTTTTTTACTTGCCTAAGAAATGTTATCTATTTACTTTCTTTATTTTATTAATTTTTTATTCAAAAGTTTCTTCTCTAAAAAAATATTAAAGACATGCATTCTTAACCCTTTTGACTTTGGCGTCTTTTACACAAATTTTATTCGGTCGGCACCACTTCTTCAAAAGAAGTTACTTTCAATTGCACAATATCAAAAATGCTCTAATTAAATGAGGCATATTTTATTTTCTGTTATTACTGGTGCCAAAAACAAACTTTGCAAAGTAAGATGATATCCAGTCAGACTGGACATATGAGTGCAAAGGGTTAAGCATTTGTCTTGAATAGTTCCTTAACAATCAACGTTAAATTAATAATTCATTAATTGTTGCTTTTAATATATTTTTTTTAATATTATTTCTCATTCTAGAAGAGGAAGTGCCAACTGCAGAAGCAAACAAGTCAAATGTGGCTGGATCTTCTAAATCTGAAGCTTCTGCTTCTAGTCAGTCTGCTACTACCACGACCAAGGAATCGGGTGAGTGAATTAGAAAGAATCAACAATAAATTTACATTTTTCCTAATTATTCTAAATTTCCAATATTTTTGGAAAAGCATCTGATCTTTTATTTATCTAACCACATGAACTGTAGCACTTTTCTTGTTGATTAATGCAATGTTTGATATTTTGCCAGTATTTACAGGGATACATGAAAAATCGACACATAATCGATTATCTACTGAACTTTATTATTCAACTTTATTGAGTTTATTGGTGATATTAGAGTGAAAGTGGTTGGTTTTTGACAGTGTTTTCTGTATAAATTTAAATTATAAAGTAAAGACAAGTCTGTGTGTAACAGTGACATTCTATTGACGGCATCGATAACTGACCAATAAATTTCGCTGTTACTGCAATTTTTTTTTTCTTCTACACTTTGCAATATGCTAATTTTTATATTGTCGAATAGGAAAAAAAAAAGAACCTTTCAGATGCAATTTGCTTGAAAGTTGTATCTCAATTGTTTTACTTTTTATGGCTTTAATAATAATTTTCAAGCATGATATTTTAAAAATCTGTATCACATGTAGCCCAATGAAAAAAGTTTAACCTTTTTGCACCTAAAACAATTAAATAGTTCTGCATTTGTTTACATTACATTCAACATTCGGTAATGGAATTCATAACTTCATAAATGAAATAATATAACATTAATAAATCTCAAACATGCAGTTTAACTACTCAAACCAATTAAATTATTAAAATAAAAAATCTAGTTTGCATAGCAAAATCTCACAATTTCTTCAGCTATTAACTTCTGGCATGTTGTTAATATGAGAGTATCTCTTTTTATGAATTTTGAAACTTTATTTGAATGCATAATGTATAATCCTTTTATCTAAAAAAAATCTGGTGTTAGTAGGCAATAAAAAAAATATTAATTGAAAAAACATTATTTGTTTCATTTCTTTTAAATGATATTCGTTTAAATTCTGTAATTTTGATTGAATCCCCCAGTATTTTAACTTTCTTCTATCTTTACAAGAAGAAAGTATTGGATTCGTGAAAACTTCCGACTTTTGGTTTTCGATGGATTTATACGATTTAGGTCCTGAATACAATTTGATGTTTTTTAGAAAACGTCTGTCTGTCACTCTGTGAGTCTATTTGCATGTGGCAAAAATTTTGTGGGCGCTCTACCTCAAGAACTAACACATGGAATTTCACAAAACTTTAAATTCAGTTAGACCATAAACTGGTGCTGATTAGTTTTTGATGTATATCACCCAACAGGTGGCGCTGCTATGCTGCATTTTGCATGATTTACATGAGTTTAGCGATAGTCTTATCTCACAAACTAATGCTCAGCATTTCAATTCTTTAGAATCCTCATGAAGGCCATAGATTGCCATTTAATTTTGGCACAGTGCTAGCGAATTTTGAAGTATTAACATGCATGAGATAGAAGAAAGTTTTGTGATTGGCACATCCGACTAGTTATAAATGATTCTAACTGAAAACACCAGAACACTGTGACACGTTCACTCGAGGTAGCACATATGACTAAATCTGTGACATACAAAAAATTATTTGACAATCATTACATAACTAATTTTTTATGTTATAATAAACAAACTTTTGTTCAAAAATGACAATTGCATGAGATAAAGATGAAATGTTTCTTTTTCTGTGATACTATGCTTCAGCATGCATTCTATATGTTTTTTTAAAGCTTTATTTCTTCAAAAGAATTTCAAAATACACCACTACAATAAAATGACAAGTGTAAACAATTTTTCTATGTGTATTATTAAAAATAAAATATGAATCATCTACAAAAGTAAAAATTTCTTCAATAAGTTATTAAAACCTTTTCTTATGCAACTTGGATTGCTTTAAATTTAGTGCCTAACACTTCAGTAAATTAAATTTCCCAGTGGATTTTTCATTAAATTAATAGCTGAGTCGAATGAACAGTAACACTTCACATTGATTTTTTTCATATTTTCTTAATGCATTAAAGTAACTTATTCTGTTAACCCCTTCGGGACGAGCGTCTTTTGCAGAATTTTTAATCTTTTATCACCGTTTTTTTTAAACAGAAATTTTTGCCTCATTGAATCGGGAAAGTGCTCGGATTAAATAAGGCAAAATTTAAAATAAAAATTTACTGGTGAGAATAATCACCGATTCTGAGCACCTTACGCGGCACGAATACCGGTCGCTCATCACCAAGGGGTTAACTATTGTTTCGTATAAGTAGTTTGTGCTGCAATATCTTTGTGTGACAATGTTTGGGATATTACAATATTTATAGATATACTTGCGAATTTTGGCAAGTGCGTATAGAAATCTTTCATCATCTCTATAATAGAATGCAGTAAACTTTGTGTAAGGCGGATTCTGTGTTAGACAAAAATCTGTCTGACTCAGAAAGATTTTAAAGTCCCAGCGAATCCATAGACATAGAGTAAAATTTATATAAGGCTACTACGGAAAATTTTCTCGGTCCCGATTGATTCCATCTTTGACAGAGTTTACTTATTTATGTAAATGTTGTACAAGTCATAAGACCTTTTTTAATTTTTTGAAGATAAGAGTTTTTTAAATACATATTGGAGTCATGAATATAGTTAGATAATCTGATTTTATCTGAACCTAAATTGACCAGTGAGTCAGGTCAGGTTGACATGTGATATTTTTTGCTTTGGGTCAGGTTGTGGGTCAACGATTTTTAATTTGTGTCTTTCTGTTGTTGTGTTTATGTCGGTTAAATATTTTCGGTGAAGTTGGATTGTGTTACAGATGAACGAAAAAGTTTTTATAGAGTTTGGTTGACTTGAAAATAGAATTTTTGGATGTGAGTTGTGTATAGCCTGACCCGCCTAGAACCAATGCCCCCTAGATAATGAAGAAAGCCTAGACATGGAATTTTGACGTCGCCAGTAGCAGGGACAATAGTAGGGATAAATCAAATCTAAAGAAATAAAATTGTTATTCATTTTTCAATTACGATTATCTCTTCTCATATAACTAAAATTTTGCATATTTTTTTAAAAATTAATTGTATATTCTAAGTTGAAATTAAACACTTCATTCTTTTAAGTATATTTATACAAATAAAACTCATAAAGAAATTTAAAGTTGAGTTCCAAATCATATTTTAACATATATATTGCTTAAAATTAAGAGTTTGGTTTAAATAATTATTTGTAAAACTAATTACTTATAGGAGAAAATATAGATGAAAATAAACACAACATATTAAAAGGTTTAAAAAATAAATAAATATGTAAATGGTAAAAAGTATGTGACATGGAAAAAATATAAATAAAGTTTTAATGAATGCCACACACTATTTATATCCCATCAAAAATATTTTAATTTTAAAATATTTACTTTTACTTATCCAAACTGCCTTATAGAATATATACATGTACACATTTTACAGTAATGAAAATATATAAACATTTATTTTGCTATTTTAAGTTATACATATTTATCGTTTCACGCAAAGGAAAGCACAGTAAAGTGCAAGAAAATGAAATCTGTCAATGTTGTGGTTACTTACAACCACTGCCATATTTTTATTTAATTTCATTTAGAAAAATATTTTTATTAATCTTGTATTCATTTAATTTTAATATTTGCATTCCAAAATTATTTTAATTCCCTTTTTTTTCAACCTTCCCCTGTAAGTTTTTTCTTTCTGGCATTTCATTCATTTTAAAATCATAAACGTCGTTTTGAAATCTGTACTTCCGGTAAAAGAATTATCTGGAAAGTTCCATATCATTCTATTTGTGAAGTCATATCCTTTTGTAGCTCCGTCCCTTAGCCAATAATATTTAAATCAGTTTAATTTGTAATTTCAAAATTCGTAACTCTTTACTACTGTTTGGCATCTTATCTCAGTGAAGTCTATCAAATTTCCTTTTTTTTAATGCAGTTTTTTTATATACTTTAGCATTGCATTTTATGCCAATGCAGGGCGCCTGTATGTTCGTTCCGCCAAAGTTGGCATGTTTCAAGGATTATAGCAATCCCCTTTACTCCTCTTTTCGGAAAGCTTGTGCACATTCAGTTGAGTTGGGATTTCAATGCAGAATGGCTGTCTTTTACCATTCTGTGAAGAATTATGTCCGCCCCTGCATGAGTGTTCTGTTAACGAACGCAGAGAATGGGTGGATGCCTCTTCCCCTTCTACAAAAAAAAAAAAAAAAAATAATAATAATAATAATAATAAACGGATTTCGTATCTACAGTAAGAAATATTAAAAGTGCAAGAATATTTCTTTAAGATTGTGTAATCGGCTACATAGTTTCGTCTTTTTCTTTTTGTGGCAAGATTCTTTGAGTTACTTCTGATTCTTCAGTAAGATGTGGATAAAAATTCTGTTGAGGGCATTATTATTATTTTTATTCAAATGGTACTTTTACTTCAAGTCGTAGAATTGTGATGCTAAAAAAATCATCTAAATGCCTGTGCCTCCACACTCCCCAAGGGAAAAAATTATTTTATTTTCTTTAGTAAGAACGTAGATTGTATGTGTCCATCATAAAAAAAAAAAAAGTACATCTAAAAGAATAAGAGGTGTACTCTACGATAATGCGCTATGTTCTGCAAGAAAAATTGCTTCATAAATAAAAAATTTTCAAGGAAGATTTGTCGTCTGTTTATTTCCTTTCTGCAGATGTCTCCATCATTTTCTGTTCTTTCAGGTCAATGCAGGTAATGCTTTTACCTTTTATTTTTTTGCTCTCAATTACCAAATTTATGATAAGTAAATTCAGATTTATTTAAATTAATGGCTGTCATGTCACAGTTATCTTTCCTGGTACCGTGAAGCTTTAGAAACCTTTATGACATGACAGTTAAGTTATATTTTGATATGAAAATTTGTTTTAGTGTATTATTATTGAAGTATTTGATATTTAGAAAAAGTGGCTTCCTTAATTTTTTTATACAATCTTTCTAAAAAAAAGAGAGAGAAAGAATTCATGGAATATTTACAGTTTATTATTAAGGAAAAATGATTGCTTATGATGTTATTTACAAAAAAGATGAGTTAAGAGAAATAATTTTCTTACTTATAAGTAAATCATTGATTTATTGATGCCATTTTGTTTTGATAATATTTCGAGAACAATTATTACATTATTCTGTTGAATTGACATTATTTTTAAAAGGTGACTTCATATGAGATTAATTTTTTTTTTTACTTCACCACATTATTTTAAAATTTATTCGGATTTGTTTTGAAATTTGTTCAACATTGTTTTGAAATTTATCACCATGCCTCCAAAAGCAAATTTAAACCTCTGTATTCAACCATTTGATGGAAATCCTCAGACGGTCGAATTTTTCTTCGACCAGTTATCAGATTTGCAGGAATTATATAATTACTCTGAAAAAGAACTTTTTGCTCTTTTCAAGTCAAAGTTACAGGGTACTGCATTACATTTCTTTCTCGAAACACAATTTCAATTCAAAAATTCTAACCTTCAAACCATTCGCAAAGAATTTATTAACTATTTTCTGCCAAGTAAAAAATCTGACACTTGGAAGTCTCTTCAAAATTTAAAATTGGATTCTAATTAGTCAGTTAGAAATTTTTCATATCATTTGGCTAAACAGCTTCGACTTGCGTATCCTAAATTAGATCCAGCTGCTCTAGATTCTTTGAAATTTACTCATTTTCTTCAAGCTTTGCAACACTCAAATAAAGTCATCTGTGAATACCATGGCTTCCCAAGGATTTGATGTTCCAATTGCTTTAAGAATCGACCAGTCCATATATAAAGCTACTCCTCATCCAGCTAAAAAATTCACTCAATTTTCTTCATTTTGGAAGGGAGGTGAATAATATTTATGCTAATTATAAAATCCATTCTTCCTTTAAAATTCAAGAAAAATATTTCCACATTTGAATTAGCTCTTGAACGAGCACAATTTTTACAAGATAGCTATGATTCACCACCTCTTCAAAAATCTAATCAACATTATTACCAAGTTTATAGCCTGAGTAATGGAATAGTGGTGAAAGTTCAGAACTTTCTGATAGTTTTGTTAAACAATAAGGTCCTTGTACATGTACACCTGATATGGTAAATAAATAATTTCACCTGTACTTATTCAAATTCAAGATTGCAATAATAATCAATCATCACCTGTGTTAATTCATACTAACAGAATTTTGAAACTCCAGAAAAGAAATGAAGCATTGCTTCATCCTTCTGATTCATCTAGAAGTGCACTATCACATGATCAAACGACTGTTGATAGTGCATCTTCTTCTCCTGTGAAATGACACATGCCTACTCATACTACTAATTGTGATTCTCCTCAAATTCACACCACTTCAAAGTGCCAACAAACATCTTCGCATTCACATAGTTCAGTGCATATCTCGTAGTAAAACTTCCACTACAGTTCTAAATAAATCTACTCAAAGTAGAAAACATGATCTTCGTCCTCGCAGTCATAAACACTATAAAATATAAATTAATCTTCAATTTTATTTAGGATGCCTTTACCATTGTAAAAAATCTCATCTATGGTAGTTAGATTAGATTGTCAAATACAAAGACTGACTGTTTATTTTATTTTTTACTTCTACCGAAGCTGCATGCAGCATTTGTGTATTTTTTTTATATTTTTTTTAAGTCGCCTTCACCTTGACACTGTGGAATTGTCATCCTGCAAAAGTATGTAAATCTTATTTTTGGTTACTATGTTGCTCACTGAAATATTTTCTTCAAAACCTTATTCATTTTTTAGAATTTATATGGGGAAAAAAAAAAAAAAAGTGCTGATAACTCTGAATTTTTAATTTCAGTATTTGATTTAAATAATAAGAAAGATTTAAAAAAAAAAATCAAATCAAATTTTTATAATTCATTATTTTAGTTGCAAATGAAGTGTCATTGATTGCTTTATTTTGATATGGTATTTATCTTAAAAAGTAAATTGTTATTAACATAAAATATGAGTACATATGTCATCCCTTTCCCTATTGTGACTTCTAGAGTAATTAAAATGTTACTTTGTTCTTAATTATAATTTATGCATGTTCTAAAAACTAACCTCTTTCTAACATCTAAAAATAATAATAATGAAAGTTATGCATGCTAATATTTCTATTGTTATTATTGGTGTATTATGTAAAGTGGTTGAAAATACATTAAACTTTTTTTAAGTGTCTGAAAGTTCACAAATTGGAGGAATATTTGTGCACATGAAAATTTTGTACTTTGGATACAAACATACTCTCCAAAGATACTCTTCAAAGATTATTTTAAGTCTTTACAAAAAAAAATACTTATGTATTCTACATGAAAAAAAAGTAGTAACATGTTTATACTTACAAAGATTGTTTTAGGTCTTTACATAGAAAATACTTATGTATTTCACATTAAAAAATAATCACATATTTATGCTTACATATGTTTGAATTAAACATAATTCAATAAGCATTTCAGAATATTTAGTATAAATATTTTGTGTGATAATTTTTTGTAAGACAAATGTTATTAAAGTTATGTGGTACTACATTTATGAGAGCTTAAAATCCTCTCTTTGCATTTATTTTTCTTTGAAAGTATTATTATTGTTGTTGTAGAATAACAAGATATTAAATGTTCATCTAAGAAAAATTGATTTCTTAAAAAGTGCTATATTTATATATAAATATTTTTAATGAGAGTGTAAATATTCTCTCTTGAGTATTTACTTACATTTTGAATTTGTTATGGAAAATTCTCAGATGAGTAATTTATTGAAGAATTGATAGAAAAATTGAAATGTAGTTCATAGACTGTGACTTGAAATAGAATTGTGATTTAAAGGTACTACTTTAAATTATTACTATTTTTTTTTCTTTGAAAATAGAAAGGTTTTATTACTAATGTTGTGTTATACTGAATGATGCAAAGTCATCATTAATATGCATATCAATTTGTGTCATATAATATTTGTTTATGTGTACATTATTACAATTTTTCCCCCACTCTCTTAATATCCTCCTGAGACCCCATGTCCATTCTATTGGACATTTTTATTTTTTATGTAAAATACTTAATTTCAGTTGGAACTTGTAAATACTTGCTGTCCATTATACTAGATAGTCTAGTGCTGCTATCTGTATGCCGAAATAATAAAAAAATTGCAACTAAATATGTATTTTAATCATTTGAAAGTGGCATGCAACAAGAGAAAGACTATTGGAGGTAAGCGGACAGTTTTAACATTAATTTTATATATTTTTTTAAAGTATTTTGAAATTAATGCTACATACATCTAATGTTATGTGTTGTACCAATGAAATGATATCGCAGTTTAAGTAATTGTCGAAAATGTGAAATAAAAGGCAGGTGGCGCTGCTAATTCGATAACCCCCACTTGTGAAGTGAAATGAAGAGAACACTTCAGTGCTTGTTGTATGATTGAACCACCGATGTAACGATTTTGTGTAATGTTCGCTTCGAAAAGAAGCTATGAAGGAGAGATCCTAATAATATCTTGGAATACTTATGATGATTTATGCGAATAAATATCCTGTTACGTTTTAAGAAGCCACTATATCATTTAGAAATAAAATCACTTAAAAATTCTACACCCGGCATAAATTGGAACGAAGCCAATATGGGTTTCTATATGGTGCAATCGGCCCAAGGAAAGTAAGGTCATTTAATTATTTTGATTGAAAACATTTTATTCGCAATAAATAACAAAAAAAGTAACTTTGCTGATTAATAGAAAAAAAATATATGCTGTTTTGTTTTGAAGATAATTTCTTGTTCTGATGCATTTTATTTTGAAAACGAAAGTTGTTGTTCGAATTTAATAATGTGATATAAGAAAAAGAAAACTGTATAATTTAATGATTAGAAACTTAATTATTTATTCCGTTTGATATGCAGTGTAAGTAAATAAACATGAATGATTTAGTGAAGCTTAAGAAAGAAAGGGCTGTTTTGAGAACAGCGGTAACTAAATATATAAATAAATTGGAAAGTGATGATTTGGAAAAATGTACAGAGAGCTCGCTAGAAGAACATGTTGGTTATTTAGATCAAATGAGTAAGGAATTAAAAACCTTTGATAATGAAATTAAAAATTTAATTAATGGAGATAAAGAATTCGAGAGTGAAGTGCAGAGTGCCATTGAATATAATAAAAAAATGACTTGGATAAGCAGAAATAATGCGAGGATAAAAATTATTAAAGAATCGAAACAAATTACGCTCTCCAGTCCTGATAGTACACCACAAAGGGTTATATCTAATAAACCTAGTGAATCACTTGAAAATGCAGGAAATAATAGTTTAAACTTTAATAATGTAACAGTGAAATTGCCTAAAATTGCAATTGCAAAGTATTATGGTGATCCATGTTTATGGATGGAATTTTGGAATCAGTTTCAAAGCTCTATTGATAAAAACAAAAATTTGTCAAAAATAGATAAATTTTCATATTTAAAAACTCTTTTAGGAGGGGTCGCGTTCAATGTTGTAAACTGATTTGCTTTGTCAGAGGAAAATTATAAAAAAGCAATAAAATTACTAAAACAAAGATTTGGTAGACAGGAAATAGTTGTTAAAGGGCATATGTCAAAATTGTTAAACCTTAATCCCGTCAAGGACTCAACTAATATATTTGAGTTAAGAAAATAATATGACATTGTTGAAATTCAAATTCAAAGTTTAGAGTCATTAAATGTAACGACTGAAATGTACGGTCATCTTTTGTATCTCATTCTGATTAGATTAATACCAGATGATCTCGCTCTAAATTTTAATAGAAAACGTTTAGAAAAATCAGATGAAAATGAGTTTAATGTTTTAGAACTATTGAGATATTTAAAAATCGAAATTGAGTGTCGGGAATCTTCTCTTATGCTAAATTATTTTAAAGATACTAAACGAAAGTATACAGGTTCCCCCGATAAGCAAGGTAGTAAAAATTATTTTAAGGGTTTGAGTTCTGCTAGCGCTCTTAATGCACAAATTCTATCATGCATATTTTGTTCTTCTCCCCATGATTCATTCAAATGTAGCTTGTCCCCGCAAGATAAGTTTAAGATATTGAAAAATTGTAATCGCTGTTTTAAATGCTTTAAACTTTTTCACAACAGCAAAAAATGTAGAAGTAAATTGTCTTGCTTTAAATGTAAAAATCAATATCACCATGGTTCTATTTGCACAAAAGACAGCTGAAGGTTAAATGCCGCTCGGGAGGATAAAATAAGCAATATGCAGCAAAATTCTGAATCTCCCAATTATGGATTTGAGGTGACAGTAAATGTAAACAATTCTAGTTCCGAAATTGTTAGTTCTGTTTCGTACTGTAATAATAATAATGTGACTAGAATACTTTTAGATAATGGGAGTCAGCGGTCATTTGTCAGTGAAGCTTTAGTGGAATTTAAAGCTTTTTGAATTTAAATTGGAAGCTTTTTGAATTTAAAGCCAGTAGGTCAGGAGATTTTATCAGTGCATTCTTTCAGAATGCAAAGTGCGGTAGAGAAAGTATATCCAATAGTAGAGATAGAAATTAAAAGCTTAGATCAATCTTTCAAAGCGAAAGTCCGAGCACTTGTGGTTCCTTGGATATCTGGTGCCAATAAGAACGAACCGTCTGTACAAATTAGGGAATTTATGAGGGATAATAAAATGGAAATGGCTGATGCTTGTGTAGGAAAAAATTTGATGAATGTTGAAATACTAATTGGATCAGACTTGTTTTGGGAATTTATTTTAAACGAACAAATATCCATTAATAATGACTCAGGCACTATAAAAACGGTTTTTGGATGGGTAATTACGGGTCAGGAATTGAGAAAAGGAAATAGTTGTTCTCAAAATATTGCAGTAATGAAAAATGCGGTTGAATTAAATGATTTAAGAATATTTTGGGAAATTGATTCTATCAGAATTTCGGATGAGAGTGATGAATTATCTCAAAAGGATAAATTGTTAATAGAAGAGTTCGAGAGAAAATTGCAATACAAAAATAATAGGTACACAACTAATTTTATATGGGATTCAGGTTCACATGAAATTAATAATTTTTGCATTGCTGAAAAGCGGTTCGATAATTTGAAAGAAAAATTGAATAAAAATAAAGTTGTATGCGCTGAGTATAAGAAAGTTATCGATGAGCAGTTTCGTGAGGGAATTGTAGAAGAATCTAAAAATGATGCATTATTCTAATATTAACACAATTATTCTAATTGGTAAACAAATCATATTAGATGTAAATTTCCAACATGTCCGGACCAGGATTCGAACCCGGGACCTCCCTGGCTGAAGCTGCCAGTGCTCTGCCATCTGAGCTATCCCAGACGATTCTGGTCGAACTTTTTCACCCAGCTAACCTTGATGATTACAGCATCTGGTCTGAAACCTGGTTCAGCTCAACAGAATAAATCTCAGGTAATGGAACTCAAGAAATCGCTGGATACGAAATTACACTAGATTAATATTAACACAATTATTCTAATTGGTAAACAAATCATATTAGATGTAAATTTCCAACTGGGCGAAAATGTCCGGACCAGGATGTCCTGAGAAGGTGAGAAAATTAGAGGGCGAAAAATGCATGGCGCACAAAAAATTCAAGGGATCTACAGGACCCTAGGGGGGAGAATGGAACAAGGGTCTTAACTGGGATATAGAAATGGGAGAATAACTAAATAAAAAAAGGATACCAAAAATGAAGATCAGATTAAAAGGAAGCAATTTATTAACAATTTAGGGCGCAAAAACTTCAAGGGGTGCTGTACCGGGTCCCAGGCTGCCAGGGTCTTAACTGGAATGTAGAAATGAGGGAATAACTAAATGGAGAATTGGCCCCAAGAACGAAGAAGATCGGATAAAAAGGGGGTAAGTTATTAACAATTTAGAGCATAAAAACTTAAAGAGGCACAGGGGCCCCGACCCTTAAAAAAAGAAAAAATTGATTGTCAGGTGCATCAGGACATGTCTTTGACTGTTCTCACCTAAATGTTCAGACTTCTACGTGCGGTAGATTTTGCCAGTCATCAAACGCAGACACACACACTCACATACACACAGACAGCGAAACTTTCTTTTATTGGTATACATTTTATTCAATTTTCCTCGCAAAAAACTGGGTTGTCGTTAAATCCGATCTCGCTGAAAACTTATTCTACAGTTAAATGCAAACACACTTTTAGTAGCTGACGAGTTATTGAGGTTTTAATGCATATGTATAAAATATTAATGATGATTGAGTAAAAGCACTGATTTATCTTATGAAATTGATGAGCTATCGATATTATAGTGCCCCCACATCAGTAACAAATAAATATTACTTCTTTGAACAAAAACAAAGGTTTATAAGGCTGGCGAATCACTGATCTTTTAATATATAAATTAAATAAATTCGATGCTCAAAAAGACGAATTTGTGAAAATGTCAAGCTATCAAGATTGGATATATATAATTCATTAATGACATTCGACTTAATAAAATCACAGATCATTAAGGATAACGACTTTTCGAGGTTTTTTGGAAATCATACAGAATTTATATCAAACTGATTGAAATATAAATTTAAAGAGATGGCGAAGTAACTAGCTTTTTGCGTTTAGAGAGATCGTTTGGGGATAACTTGTTATTTTGATTTTATTGCGAATGTAAAGAAAATTAATTATATTCTATTGCATAGAAGCACTGCTTTATGAGGATACAGAGTTATCAAGGTTTTAACCACAATGACCAATCATAATTGTTTAAATAAAAACATAGATTTATAAGCTTGCGGATTCATCAAGGTTTAGCCGTATAACTTGTATTCGATATATAATAAAACAGATTAATGAATCTTCAAGTTATCCAGTTTTTAGAGCAAATGTATTAACTAAATATACTTATTTATGAGGATGTCGAGTTATCGAGGCTTTAACATATAAGCGTAATAATAATAACATTTTATTAAACTAGCTGGCTTCACCCTCTAGCGCGCTCATAATTACATTGGGGCCTTTAATTTATGCTAACATCGAATAAAACGAATGTCGAATTCATATGAAAATTTTCGTTAGGTGCAGAAGCGTAGCTATGTTGTTTGCCGCCCGGGATTTCATCCGTTTATTAAATAATATTCCGTTAATTATAAAAGTAGTCCGTGAAATTTACAGAGGGGGGGGGGGGGGGGAACCTTCCACCACTTAGGTGTGTATTCTTTCCTCTGGTTCTAGGATGCCGATTTCAACGGGAATTGGTTCATTTAAGTTAGATTACGATTCAGCTACTTTCTGTATTATGAAAGTTTATCTTAGACTTCAGTTACCAACATATTCGAACATTAATAATGCATTCATTTTTCGGGTTCTATGGGCTTGATTACAACGAAGTTTGGCTCACTCGACTTGGTTTTCGATTATCTGTGGCACGTGCGGAGCACTTCCGGTACATACTGCTTTAGGTAGCGGGGACCCAGATCACATGCTCGCTCGATAAGAGATTTGTTGGGAACACACGAGAGGCTGTGGAAGGTAATGGGACTTCCGAAACTAGGTTCATTTAAAAGATTTTCAAAGGATATAAAATTATACAAACTTGAGTTTTATTTAAGGTTATTATGATGGGCCTGGACAATGCCGGGTGGGTCAGCTAGTGTGATATAAAATTACACTACATAAAATTTGGTTGTAACCAGGGCTTAATTTGCGCCGGAGCCCACTAGAGCCCGGCTCTGGTACTTCTATGTTTTTAGTAAATATTTAAATATTGTTCGGAATTCACGGAACTCATAAATACAGGGCTCCGGAGCCCAGTGCAATAGCGCTTCCGAAAAACCGAAGCTTAAATTACCTTTTCCTTTCCTTTACATCTCCAAGCTTTTGCATTCTTTTTACAAAAACACTTATATGTGACGTAATGTGTCACATACGTAGGAGATGGAGATAAAACGGACTCAATTTTTATATCAGTTTTTAGGCTTAGACTGACTCGAGCTCAATCTGTATTACATTTAAAATTTTATTTATTCATGTATTTAAAAAAAATCCTCTTTTAAAATTACGTATTATATTATACTTCAAATCATTTTAATGCTATTTTGATCAGAATGAAGGGGAAACAGAAATCGTGTTTTTCTATTTCAAATTTATATCGGCGATGTGTTGATACGGCGCCACTCAAGTGACTGAAAAATAAATTTGCTTCGAGTTCGATTTTCTTTTGTGACAGAAGGGTAATTTTTTATTGGCTTGGTTTTCTTTTTATTATTTCGATATCTAACCAGAAAAGAATATTTTCTGTTTTATCCAACAAGCATTAGCTTGACGTTTTGTTTGTTCGAGGTTTTTTGTCTTCTATTGCGTACGAGTATAAAAATCACGTCAGTGATTTTTCTATTTATTTTGTATCATGAACGGTACCCACGCTAAGGCTCTCTGCACCTATACGAAGTCACTTTCCTTTGTAAGTAAATATAATTACCATGTATTGTTATTCTGATAGAAAGCAATCGAGCAGTGTTTCCCCTTTTTCTATAAAAGCATAGATTCTTTCCGATAACGTTGTCAAATTTTTAATTTTATCTGATTTTCAGGGACTCACCACAAAAGATTGTTATGCGGAAGGAAATGATTATAGTTTAAGATATGCACCTTTTACAGGAAATTGTAAAACATTGTTCCATTCTTCAGCATATAAATATTCATTTCTGTAAATTTCATTCATTTTTTCTTATAAATGCATAGCTGCGAACTATCCCTTTTTTGTGTTAACACCATTCCCCTAATCATAATTGTTACCCTATTTAATCACAGAATTCTGCAATTAACATAAAAATAGGCACGGATTTTTACTATTCAGAAGAAGTGATAACTAAAAAGTGGAATAGTTGACAGCTAAGTATATGCTGATAGATATATTTAAAATTTTTATTTTGCTAAAGAAAAAAAAATGCTAAATTTTGCAATTAATGTATAAAATATGCAGATTACAGGGGCAGAGGGGAGGGGGTGGAACGGTACAGTTGTTGTACCGATAGCTCAGAATATTAGGGCTCTGGAACTTTTTTTGTTAGAATTTAGGCCCTGGGCGCAGTAATCTAATTGTAACTTAACCTTAATCTAACTCTACCATAAACATTACCTAACTGTACCCTAGCTGTAACATGTTACCTAACGGTAACCTAACAGTAACATACCTTCAACCTAACTATAAACAAATTATCACCTAACCATAACCTAACTGTAACCTAATGGCAACCTAACCTTAATCGAATTATAATGTAACCATAACCTAACTGTAACGTAACTATAAACTATCGGTAACTTAACCATAACGTAAACTAATTATAAGCTAAATGTAACGTGACTGTAACCTACCTGTAACCTATCCATAATCCAACCGTAAACTATCTGTAATGGAAATGGAACATAACTGTAACCTAACAGTGAGCTTTCTGTAACGGAAATGGAATATAACCGTAACCTAACCGTAATCTGTCTGTAACAGAAAAGGAACATAACCATAACCTAATTATAACCTAACTGTAACCTACTTATAACCTAACCCTAACCTAACTGTAACCTAACCGTAATGTATCTGTAAAATAAATGCATCATGACGGTACGCTAACCGTAAACTAATTATAACCTAACCGTATCCTAACTGTGATGTAACTATAACCTAACTGTAACTTAAATGTAACCTAACTGTAACTTAAATGTAACCTAACTGTAGCCTGGTGGTAACCTAACCGTAACCTAATTGTAACCTATCCGTAACATACTGTAACCTATCCATAACCTAACCGTAATCTAACTGTAACCTATCCGTAATCTTAATTGTAACCAAACTGTAACGTAACTGTATCCTATCTGTAACCTAATCGTAGCAGAAATGTAATCTAACTGTAACCTATCCGTAACCTAGCTGTAACCTATCCGTAACTTAACCCTAATCTAACTGTAACCTATCCGTAACCTAACCTTAACCTATTTGTAACTTAAACGTCACCTAATTGTTACCTAAATTTAATCTAACTGTGACGTAACTGTAACCTAAGTTTAACGTAACCGTAAACTAATTATAACCTAACTGTATTCTAACTGTAACCTATCCGAAACCTAACAGTATCCAAACCAAAACCTAACTGGGACAATCGTTCTCTCGGCTAAATATCCTGTCAGTTAATTGACCTGTCGGCTAAATGTCCTGTCAGCTAAATGTCCTGTCGGCTAAATGTCTTGTCGGCTAATTGACCTGTTTGGCTAATCGTCCTATTGGCTAATTGACCTGTTCGGCTAATCGTCCTATCAGCTAAATGTCCTGTCGGCTAACTGTCCTGTCGGCTAATTGACTTGTTCGGCTAATCGTCCTGTCGGCTAATTGACCTGTTCGGCTAATCGTCCTGTCGGCTAATTGACCTGTTCGGCTAATCGTCCTATCGGCTAATTGACCTGTTCGGCTAATTGACCTGTTCGGCTAATCGTCCTATCGGCTAATTGACCTGTTCGGCTAATCGTCCTGTCGGCTAATTGACCTGTTCGGCTAATCGTCCTGTCGGTTAATTGTCCTGTCGGTTAATTGTCCTGTCGGCTAAATGTCTTGTCGGCTAAATGTCTTGTCGGCTAAATGTCTTGTCGGCTAATTGTCCTGTCGGCTAAATGTCTTGTCGGCTAAATGTCTTGTCGGCTAATTGTCCTGTTGTCTAATCATCCTGTCTGCTAAACGACCTGTCGGCTAATTGTCCATGTCGACTAACTGTCCTGTCGGCTATCTGTCTTGTCTGCTAACTGTCGCTGTCGGCTAATTGTCCTGTCGACTAAATGTACGTGTCGACTAAATGTACTTGTCGGCTAAACGTCCTGTCGTCTAATTGTTGTCTGCTAAATGTCTTGTCAGCTATTTGGTTGTCTGCTAAATGACATAGACCCCTATAAAGGAGCCATAAGACTGGAAAAGTCTTGTAAGGTTGTCCCCTGGTTGAAAAAAGTTGAAAAAACGCGAGTAGCTATGAAGCGGTAAGGGAAGTTTAAGTATGAAAAATTAGAATTTTTCGGCAATTAGCACCAAAATGGCCAAAAAAATAAGAATAAAAAGCACCCCCTAGTGGCAAAAACATGAACTAAAGGATGATGAAAGGGATCAAAATTTTTTATTGATTTTTCTACGTCATTTGAGATGGGATCTTTAATTTCCCCATTTTTAGAAAGTCTTCGACTGGAATACATTAAACGAACCCCCGCGGGGAGCAAAGTAGGGTGGGAGGGGCAAGGAAAGTGCATAATATGAATAAGTGGTCGCAGGACTTTCCAACGATATGTCACATGAGGGGTGTCGGCTAAATTTAGAAAAGTGCCTCCGCGCGGTGGCAAAGTAAGGGGAGGGGCGCGGGCGATATATAAAATGAAATAGTAGTCCCAGAGCTTTCCAATGATATATCACATGAGGGGTGTCAGCAAATGATAGAAAAGAGTCCCAACTCCCATGATTCCAATTATCGTGCCCCCCCCCCCCCCCCCCGAAATATACCCTGCCCATCCTTCTCTTTGAAATTTGCATATATTAAAAATTATTTATCGGAGGGCTCCATAAAAAAATCCGATCTAAAATGTTTAAAAATGCTACGATTTCAAAAAAGTTCGAAAAGTGCCTCTCTCGGGGTGCCAAACTAGGGAGGGAAGAAGAAAGGTTCATAATATGAAAGAGTAACTTTCCGATGATAACCAAAAACTTTCCGATAATATACCAAATGACTGGTCCAAAAAAAGTTTGAAATCTACCCCTCCCACGTGGGTTCCCTCTTTTATCCCAGAATATACCCGGAAATCACGCAGCCCCACTTTTAGAATTTTATATTTAATAAATAATATTTATCGGAGAGCTCCATTAAAAAACCTCATTTAATGATATTTATTGTAGAAATCTCTACAATTAAAAAAAAAAAATTCACCCCCGCACCGCTCCCCCCCCCCCGCCCCCTTCTGTAATTCAACTCTGGGAGGAGAAAGGTTCATAATATAAAAGAATGGTGAAAGGACTTTCCGATGATATGTCAAGGAGAGGTTTGGTAAAAGTTTGAAAATTACCCGCCCCCCCCCCTTTGTCCGCTCTCGCGCCCACCAGAATTCACTCACCTTCCTCTTTGAACTTTTTGTATTTAATAAATAGTATTTATCTGAGTCTCCAGGTATGGGGCAGCTTGGCAGAGCTAAAATAAGAGAAACATCGAAAATTCGGGGCAAAATGACACTAAATTTAACAGTAAATTTTGAAACTAGGACTATACAGAACTGAATACATAAACCACTATGCTTCATAACCCACATCGGTTAATAGCAATAAAAAGATAAGTGCCAGTTAAATTGATGGCATTGAGCTCACAGGTTATTGACACTAATTGCACATTATTCTTTGAAATAAGAGTATAATAATACTCTTATTTCAAAGAATAATGTGCCTCAAAAAATAAATGAAGGGAAATATCCCCCGTTTGCCCCTTTTATACTTAACCAATGAACCTCCAAATCTAATCAGGGAAACTAACTATATCAAATCAACCTTCAGTATATCAAATTTGAAGCAAATCAGATAATTCTGCATGAAAAAAGAAACATATCGCTAAATTATGGGTGGTCTAATCAATTTAACCCTTTTATACTTAACTAATGAACCTCCAAATCTAATCACGAAAGCTCCTTATCAGAACGAACATAGAAAAAAAAATTAAAGTAAATTGAATAATTCTCCATGAAAATCCATTTATCTAAATTAAGGGGAGGGGACTTGCCCCCTTTTCATCCTTGTATACTTAACCAATGAACCTCCAAATCTAATGAAGAAAGCGCCATATCGGAATAAATTGGTATATTAAATTTGAAGCAAATCGAATAATTCTGCATGAAAAAGCCTTTTATCTAAATTAAGGGGGAGACTAGCCCCTCCTCTTTATACTTAACCCATAAACCTCCAAATCTAATCAAGGCAGCTTCTTAACATAATAAACCGGTATCCCAAATTTGGAGCAAATCGAATAATTCTGCATGAAAAACCCATTTATCTAAATTAAGGAGGGGGTCTACCCCCCTTTCCCCCTTTATACTTAACTAATGAACTTCCAAGTTTAATCAGGGAAGCTCCTTAACATAATAAACCGGTATACCAAATTTGGAACAAATCGAATAATTCTGCATGAAAGCCCATTTATCTAAATCAAGGGGGGGGGGGCGTCCAGCCCCTTCTCCCCCTTTATACTCAACCCGTAAACCTCCAAATCTAATCAAGGCAACTTCTTAACATAATGAACCGGTATACCAAATTTGGAGCAAATCAAATAATTCTGCATGAAAAACCCATTTATCTAAATTAAGGAGGGGGTCTACCCCCCTTTCCCCCCTTCATACTTAACTAATGAACCTCCAAGTTTAATCAGGGAAGCTCCGTAACATAATAAACCGGTATACGAAATTTGGAGCAAATCGAATAAATCTGCATGAAAAGCCTATTTATCTAAATTAAGGAGGGGGGACAGCCCCCCTTATCTCCCTTTATCCTTAACCAATGAACCGTCAAAACTAATCAGCGGAACGCCTTATCAGAATGAACATAAAAAAAATTGAAGCAAATCATACATTTTAATCAAGAGTTATCGCGTTACGTACATACATACGTACGTACATGCATACACACAGAACCGACGGGTACATTAGCTCGCAGGCTTAGATAGCCTGTGAGCTAAAAAGAGATTGGATAAGCAGATGGACTCCTTTGAGAAATTATGACTGAAACCAGAAATGCGGTAAGTTTGACTCTGAAAGCTTCATTTCCATCTCGCATTTCGGCAAATCTCATCTCGATGATTTTTCCAGCATTTCGACGCTTCCAGATGGGACAGCTGCTCGATGGTTGGTTCTCTCGCGGTTTTAAACCTTTCGGGATGGGAAGTCTCTCGAGAGTTTATCTCGCCGTTTTCAACCTTTCCCGATGGGAAGCCTCTCGCTGGTTTCTTTCGTCCTTTTCAAAATCTCCCAATGAAAAGCTTTTCTCGCGCTTTTCAGCATTTCGCTATGAGAAGCTTTTTGAGGATTTCTCTCGTCCTCGGCAGAGAAGAAAAGTAAGAAAATTTATCGAGAGTACCAAGGGACGAGACAGAGAAAGAGGCATGACAATGAGCTGTGAAATGAAGCCCTAATTTTCAAAGTTTCTCTTATTCTAGCCCTACCAAGATGTCACATACCTGGAGCCCTCCGATAAAAATTATTTATTAAATATAAAAATTTCAAAGAGGAAGGTGGGTCGGGTGTTTTCGAGGGAGGAGGACGTGAGAGTGGAGTCATGCGGGGTGCAATTTAAAAAATTTTACCGAACCCTTCCTGTGGCATATAATCGAAAAGCCCTTTGACCACTCTTTCATACTATGAACCTTTCTTCGCCCAAAGGGGGATGGGGAAGGGGCGATCAAATTTTTAAAACCGTAGCTGATTTCTATAATAAATTTGAATATCACTTTAGATGTGGGGTTTTTATGCAGTCTTCGGGTAAATATTATTTATTGAAAATAGAAATTTTAAAGTGGCGGCTGTTTGAATTCCGGGGCGAAAGAGTGGGCCCACGGGGGGAGGGAGGGGGAGCAATTTTCAAATTTTTTTTGGACCAGTCATGTGATACGTCATCGGTAAGCTCTCGGATGACTCTTTCATATTATGAGACTTTCTTCCTCCCCTCCCCAATTTGGCCCCCACTGCGAGGGTAGTTTTTTCCGTTTTTATCATTTTAGATCTGATTTTTTTATGGAGCCCTCCACTAAATATTATTTATAATATATGAAATTTCAGGACACTTTTCCCAATTTAGCCAAGACCCCTTATGTGACATATCGTTGGAAAGGTTTGTGACTACTTATTGATGCTATGCACTTCCGGTGGCCGCACCCCCCACTTTCCCCCTCCGGGAGGACACTTTTCCAAATTTAGTCAATACCCCCCTTGTGAGATATCGTTGTAAAGGTCTGTGACTACTTATTGATGTTATGCACTTCCGGTGACAGTCCCTCCCACTCTTCCCCCCACCCCCCCGGGGACACTTTTTCAAATTTAGTCAAGACCCTCGTGTGAGATATCGTTGGAAAGGTCTGTGACTACTTATTGATGTTATGTACCTACGGTGTCCCCACCACCACTTTGCCCCCCCCTAGGGGGCACTTTTCCAAATTTAGCCAAGACCCCTCATGTGAGATATCGTTGGAAAGGTCTGTGACTATTTATTGATGCTATGCACCTTCGGTGACAGTCTCCTCCAATTTGCCCCTCCCGGGGGACACTTTTTCGAATTTAGCCAAGATCCCTCATGTGAGATATCGTTGGAAAGGTCTGTGACTACTTATTGATGTAATGCACCTCCGGTGACCACCACCCCCCACTTTTCCCCCACGGGGGTGTTTTTCTAAATTTAGCCGAGACCCCTCATGTGATATATTGTTGGAAAGGCTAATCTAATACCACTTACTCATGTTATCCACCTCCCGCACCCCTCTCCCCCTTTGCCCCCACGGGGAGGGCATTTTTATAAATTCAGATCCAGATTTCTCATGTGACATATGGTTGGAAAGGCTTAAAGACCTGTGACGACTTAATCATATTATGCAGCTGCTGTGCTCCTCTGCTCGCTTTGACCCCTCCCCCAAGAGATCTGGTCCGAGGTTCATTCGTTTCGATATTATATTTTTTACAAGATTTTGTAGTGCATGCACACCACACCCGCCTGCTATCATATATCAGTGCCGTATATAGCGGGTAACCTGTTCGTGATTCCATATTACAAGATTACGTATAAATTAGGGGCCCCGATTAAAGGAGGGGCCTGCTAGCGATCAAAGTCACCTAGTCTTTATTAACATCGACTCATTCCAGTTCACCCGCAGACGATTCTTGATAAATATATGACGTATATAATACATAATATATGATTTATAAAAGAAATTTGCAAACTGTAGTCATCAAGAAAAAATTTACACAATCGAAAAATATCGAGATGTCCATACAATCGAGAAAAACATCTCGTTATCGCCCATCACTAACAGAAACCATTCCTCAAGAATACGATGAAGACATGAAAAACCATGATATTTAAAAAGCCATGATGTCTAAAAACTGGAATATGAAATCAAACACAAACGTAGATAAAATCACTTTCTATTACACTGCATGACTAATGGCGAGACTCCATAATACAAACAAGGCGAAGAACTGACAAACTGAATGAAGATCCGAGGAGGGAAAACCCTTTTATGCAATAGTTAGCGGTGCACGAGCCGACTCATTCCCTTTCGGGAACGTTCAATGAGCAGTGATTTGCCGGAGTGGATTATGTCATCTAATTCATTCATGAAGATAGCCACCGCCACCTGGCGAAAGAAAAATCGCGTAGTACGATCTACGACATTGAAAGTGATGCCTGGCAGATTACACCATCGGAAGTTTGAAAAACGTAAACAAAGTATTTAAAGGCACGTAACTTAAAGAAACTGAAAAGACTCCTTAAATAATTAAAGGATAAATGAAATAGAACAGAATAAAGGTAAGTTTTATTTCAGAATAAATTATATTTGAATAAAGTTACTTTGATAAATAAAGTGCAATAAAGTACTGCATATTATATTGTAATAAGTTAAAGCATTTAATACTGTTAGAGGCATTGAGAATAAAGAAACTAGCTTGTTCATTCCTAACAACAAGGACATATAATTCAACAACAATCGAAAAATACTTTACCACCTTAAAATATCCCCAAATCACAAAGCAAAAGCGTGATACAATTTACCTCAAAATATTTCCAGCCACGCGAATCTAACTTACAGCCTTAGAAAAACTTTTCCTCCCCTCCCGATGACGTAAAATTCTCAGATTCTAATATTACCAGTCTAGATCAACAATATGTTCAAAGCAATAATATATTTTTTAAATAATATAACTGCTTCATAGCTATATATTACAAAGTAACTATAATCTCTCAGAAACTTGATAAAAAAATTTTACGCATTCGACATTGAAATAAGCACAAATTCATACTGAAGCGAACATATTTCAACATTTAACAGTTGGTATAGAATATTTGATGCTGACAAATAATTATTACTGATAGATACTTTTTATTCCTAACAACAGGTTCGGAGCAGATGGATTTTGCCTTGGACCCCCCTATTTTTGTTAGCGGGGGTGAAAAGTGACTGAGTAAATGAATGAATAAATAAAATGAAAATAGGTGTTCGCCTTTCTTTTCATACGTAGGACGTGGTTTAATGATACATGTTGACTTTTCTTTTTCATACATAGGACGCGGTTGACATTTGTGTTTTGTTTTTTAAACTAAGTAGGATTTTCTTGATTCTTTTGTAATAGTGGATTTTTTTTTTTTTCATTTTTTCTTAGAATGTTATTAAGAGATCAAAGATTTTGCGATTTTATTTTCATCACAATATAAAATTAAAATAAAGCTAAAATATTTTTCTTTTGTCTTATTTTCAGTTTTTCGCAAGGGAAATTGATAAATAGTTAGAAAATTAATAGGCAGTTTCTGATATTCTGTTACTAAGAAACAAACTTTAAAGCAATAACAGTGTTTTTTTAACTGTTATGTTAAATAATGCCCACCTCTATCCCAGAGGTTTAACATTAGTGTTCCAATTTCTTCGCGTAACTAGGCTCAAGATAATGTTAATCCTATTGAAGCGTTGTTTACATATTTCTTGCTAGCATTTTAATTATTATTAAATAATTTTTATTTTTTTTTTAAGGATTTATTTATTTATTTGTATAGGCTACCTGCAGTCAATAACTTTTATTGTACGTGGGGAAGGGGGGGGGTGGCGGCGCCAAAATCCATGTTTGCCATGGGCGCAAAATAGGCTAGTTTCGGCCCTGAGAATACAGAAAGAAGAGGGTCTTATTATAGATTTACCCCTCGAGGTCGGAATTAAAATGTCGTCGCCACCTTCCTAATGAAATAACCTTTTCTTCGCTGGTTGTCGCTTGCACTTTATTCTGTCTCAGTCCCAGACCAGTACGACCGACGCTTATTCCGGTGGGGGACTAAAGTTACATATAAAAAAAGACTTTTCTTCTCTGTAGCATCCAGAATCAAATCTCAGAGATACCATCTCGATGTCTGGATGGAAGGAACTTGGGAAATAGCTAAGGACAATGCCAATTGTCCAGGTCTTAACTTCCCATAGAATATCTCATTTCCTTTCTATTCTGGGCAAACTCCAAATGACCACCCAAGGAATGGTTGGCTCTTACTGACTATATGGAAGAATGGACTACATAATTAATTTTGCTTGTAGCTACGTCATACTGATGGGAAAAAACAGGATGCGTTCAATTCTCGTGCGGCGAAAATTTTCGTGCCTGCTCACTGGCAGAATTCGGGCACATTAGTTTATTTTTTTAATAGGAGGGTGCATTTTACCAATTTTTAAATGGGCATGGCGCGTTTCGCCAATTTTTAATGAGGGCGGGGCGCTGCGCCCTTCATAAATGGCCTAGCAGGAACACTAGCTTAATGTTTCAAGAGTGACTGTTTTTTCAACTAAACATTAAATTTTAGCATGAAGGTGAAACACGTGCTTTGAAAACATATTTAATAATGAACTATAAGAGAATGGATTAGTTTCAAATGATGTCACAACCTAGCAACCAGCTTGACAACCTGGCAGGCTTTTTGTTTGCCACACTGTTTTCTGTTTTTTCTCTACTTTGATTGGTTGAGCAATAATATCTGCTAAAAAATCGGTGATTTTGGTTGGGCTACGGAAAAATTGGAGATGCCTGTTTGATGCTGATCTATTTAGATAGCAAGAAATGTGTTTTTTAAACCTTAAATAAAAGATTAGAATACTCTTTACTGGCTCTTTTACCACTAGAAATTAGAAATTGGCAACAATAAGGACTTGCATTCTAATGTTTTCTGCTGCTGTAGCGAATAGCCACAGTTTTAATAGAATTTAAATTCTCATTTTTTATATTGATAATGATTTTTTTTTTCAGAAGTGTTTTTTTAGACATTTTTTAATTGCTCCTTTTTATGTTTTAAATACAGAAAAATGTTCCGAATTTATCGCCCGCCTGCTATACAGTGCCGCAGGCAGTGGGAACCCATATCGGATATTCGTACAGAACTTTTTGCACCTTTAATTTATGAGTAGTGCTTATTTCCAAATAGTAATTTTCCGCAAATTTCGTAAATTTTTATATCATTCCCCTACCCTCTCGACTAATATATCTACAAATAGGTTTAATAATGGAGTTTCGTTCGTATGTAGGTTTGTTAAGAACAGAATGTGCCCCCTGGAGGTGGAAAGTGGAATTAACTTATATTACGGAGCATGTACAGAACGCCTGCTATAACAGTGAAGCAAAGCAAATATTTTAAATTCTTGGTTAAGATACCCCCCCCCCCCCCCCATCTACTGGTAGGTTGCATGAAGAGGTTTCATTCATATACGCTTTTGCTAAGAATAGAGTGCGCTCCCTGGCGGTGGAATGTGGAACTAACAGACCGCGATTTCATTTAAAGTAGGGAATCTAACAAGGCGATCTGTTTGAAACTTCAAGATAGTTTATAACACATTAGAAAAAGTTTATATAAGAATGGCGCTTGAAATTTCGTGCAAGTGGGGAGAGGGGGAGGGGCGATAGATTTCTTTTTATTTAACCTTTGCATTTCTTACAGTTTCCGGTGCGGTTTTTTGATGGAATCCTGAGATAAATGTGTCTTATTAAATATAAAAATGTCAAAAGTTTGTTACCACTATTTCCGAATAGTAATTTCAAAAATATCTTAATTTCTTGCTTAAGACCGCCACCCCCTCGAGTAACATATCTACCGATAGGTTGTTTAACGGAGTTACGTTCAGATACAGTTTTGTTAAAAATACAGTGTGCTCCCTGGTGGTGGAAAGTGGAACTAAGAGACCATGATTTCATTTAAAGTAGGAAATATAACAAGGCGATATGTTTGAAACTTTAAGATAGTTTATAACACATAAGAAAGTTTATAAAAAATGGCCTGTGAAATTTCGGGCAGGTAGGGAGGGGGGGGGGAGGGGAGGGGTGAAATATATTTTTTTTTACCCTTGCATTTCGTACTGTTTCAGGTGCAGTTTTTTGAAGGAGTCCTCAGATACATGCTACTTAGTACATATAAATGTGACCAAAAGTTTAGTTACACTATTTCCGAATAGTAATTTCAACAAATATCTTAAATTCTTGCTGAAGACTGCCACCTCCTCGAGTAACATATCTACTGATAGGTTGTGTAAAGGAGCTTTTGTTAAGAAGAGTGCGCTCCCTCGTGGTGGAATGTGGAACTAACATAATGCGATTTTGTTAAAATTAGGAAATCTAACAAGGCGATCTGTTTGAAACTTTAAGAACATTTATAATACAAAAGATAAAGTGTGAAAAAGAATGGTGCATGAAATTCTGGGGAGGGGCTCAAGATTTCTTTTTAAAAATTTAGCATTTCTGACTTTTTATGTGCTGTTTTTTGAGGGAGTCATGTGATATATGCTACTTATTAAAAGTTGCAGACATTATGTCTGCTTTGAAAAACACCTATTTTTATTTTGGAAAGTAGATAAAAACCATAGGGTAAAATTTTAATGGGAGTTCAAATTTAAATCAGAACTTTAAAAATACAGCATTTACAGATTTTAAACTTTAGCATCTCAGCCTATATTTGCACACTAATTAAAAGTATGTAAATAAAAAAAAAAAAAGTGATTCAGAACTTTTTGTTCGAAATTGAAAAAAATCGACTTTTAAAAAGAAAAAGATATGCTTTTTTCAATAGAGAATGAATGTGAATTTGTTAAAATTTGGAAAACAAACTAAAGGATTGACTTGAAATTTTCACTTAAGTTATAGCAGCCCTTTGACCACTGTTTTGTAGAGTAATATTTGTATAGAACATATTGCGCTCTCTGTCAGTGGAAGGTTGAACTACCCACTATTTTCGAATAGTAATTTAAGCAAATTTCTCAATTTCTTATTTTAGTCAACGTCCTTATCACACAATGTTTATCGAAGCATCTAAATAGACCAGATTTAATTTAAATCTCCTATAAAAATTTTGAAACGTTCGGAAGAGTAGAAATATTTTTTACAAAATAAAATGTCTGAAAATGTCCATGAAATTGGTAAAAACTTGAGTGTTTTGTCGCAGTTCCGCTTGCTTTCGGTACGCATAGACTCCAAAAATCAACTTACGCAAAATAGCACATATCTTCAATTTAATATTTTTCTTGCGATTTTTTATATTTAAAAATATAAATTCAGACAGATGGAATTAAAGGTACAAAATCATACAAATTTGAGGTTCATTCATCACGGGCTCGGGCAACACCGGGTGGGTCTGCTAGTATTTAAATAAAAGATAATCTTTTTATATTATTTATTTGCAGTTTAAGTATTATTTAAGCAAATTAACCAATCACAAGGATTTTCATAGGAATTATTTATGTACAAATGCAAGTTCCTGAACATTGTTCAGTAAATAATCCGTTTCTTGCTAAGATTTTAAGAACAACGTTTACAATCTCTGAAAATGATTGTCCACTCCAGACACCGATCTAGGATGCATTTAAAAACTTCCTTGTTTAATCAAAGGGAGTAGAACCAGTTGCCACCATAATTTGAATTGATTGTATTATTTATTTACTTAGTCTCTTCCTGACAAACAAATAATATATGATCCTGTACAATTTTTTCACAATTTCTCTTTGATTTTAAAATGCTTGTTTTAGAATTTAAGAAAATTTTACTCATTTGTTTTAATTCTCAGAAGAAGCCATGAAATTTAAAAATTTTATTAATTAAAAAAAATTAACTATCCTCTTCTTAAATAACTCACAGTAGATTTTTTTCAGCATAAAGTTTACATGAAAAAAGTTCTTGTTTATTAGAATAAATGTTTGTTTTAAATATTATGTAAAATAGTTTTAAAATTTAACATTTTAATGACTTTAAACTTTGAAATATAAAAGTATTCGACAAGCCGAATATTCAGTATTCGGTTCGCCTGTTGGCCGAATATTCAATATTCAGCCAAAATCACTATTCGGTGCATCCCTAGTCTCAACAGTACAAATTCGCCTACAAGCACTTATAATGGCATCAAACATGCAACTTGAAAATTTTAAAGGTGGTCCAAACTGGTACTTCCGATTCATGGCCAGGAACAAATTGCCTGTCCGAGATCGCACCACAGTCAGCCAGAGATTACCAGATGATTGGGAGAACAAAAAACCGTCATTTTGTACTTTTGTTAAAAACGTGATTGAACTAAAAAAAAGTTCACAGAGGGACAAATAATAAATATGGACGAAGTCCCATTAACATTCAATGTCCCTCCTACTAGAACTGTGAAAACAACAGGAGAGAAAACAGTTTCTATCTTAACGACTGGGAATGAGAAGACCTCTTGTGTGTTAGCTTGCACTGCAAATGGCGACAAGCTAAAACTGTTGATAATTTTCAAACGGAAAACGATGCCGAAAGGCAATTTTCCACCTGACGGTATCATCAGATGTAATAGTAAAGGGTGGATGTGTGATGAATTAATGCTGGAATGGATAAATGAGGTGTGGCGGAAAAGGGAGGGTTCTTTTTCCCAACCTGAGGGCCTGTTAATAATGGACTCAATGAAGTCCCACATAGCCGAGTCTGTGAAAAAAGCGGCTAAAAAAGTGTCTGCTTCCCTTGCAATAATTCTAGGGGGTTAACAAAATGTTTGAACTCCTGGATTTATCTGTAAACAAATCGTTCAAGGTGCGCAAGCAATGGAAGACGTGGATGCTAGATGGACTTCACACCTATACTAAGTCCAGACGAATACGTAAAGCGACATTTGAAGAAGTTGTGCAATGGGTCTCACAAGCATGTAAGGATGTATCCAAACAAACGTTTCAGGCTGTACTCAAGCAGCAATAATTTCTGCGGACGATGAAATTAGTTCCGATGAGGATGAAAATGGGGATATCCTCACAGATGACTCATCGCTAAAACTTTTTCGATTGGAAAGTGAGGAATCCAGTTTTGATAGATTTGAATCCAATTTATAAATATCTTATTATTGTTAATGTTTTTCTTTCTTGAATTTTCTTATTTCTTAAACTTAATTGTAAAATAAAAAGTGTTTAATTTTGAAAAGTGATTTTGTTTGTGATAATTAAAAAAAAAAAATGTCTGCTTTATTATGAAACATGATTTTATTGCATTTAAAGTTTTGAACCACTACAATATTTTTCAATATTATTTCCATGAATTTATAATTAGTAGTTTAAGCTAAATTTCTTCAAAGCATCCATTTTCCAGGTAAATAAACAAATTTTTTAATTAAACTTTTACGTATATTTTCTTTTCTTTTTATATATAACCAGTGTTTTATTGTGAATTCATATATTTTATACTATAATTCTTCTTAATTTTAATCCAATTACGCCAATTGTTTTTTACCATGGCTATTTCATCTTTTATTGATATTTCGACGATGCGGTGCTTCTGAGGGTGTGGTGCTTACGTGTATATATATTGATGGAAGAATAAATATTATTCTCCTTGCTTCGTTTCTTATTGCTTATCCTCATTACTAGTTTAAAGTACCGGTCTTTTGTTTACGTTTATACATAGTTCGCTTATCACAGTTTCATTAATAGTCTACATTTATTCATCTTTATTTACTTAATATTACTTACTTATCTTTTCCATAGCAGTCTTTGACTATAAACACTTTTAATTTATTTTATTCATGCAATGTTTACTTCATAAACATCGTTAAACTTTGCCGTTTGTCATATCTTGAATCAGCCTCATCGTACATAGAACGATTCATGACGTATTGATATCACTTTCGCTTTGCCACCAGATGGCAGCATAGGATCTTTTTTGAATCGATTTATCGGTTCAGGTTTTTGCATATCTATAACGATATCGGCTGTTGATTGGATCTCATGGTTCTTCTTGAATCACGTGCCGTTTCTTCAGTCGTATATATCCTTGGTGTTTTGTGGATATCATCCCTTCGTTTTGCTTCTCCCATGAGGGGAAGTTTGTTCAAGAAACTTGAATGTTCGATAGTTCTACAGCGTTCATGGAGTTTTAAGTTTGAGAGTAATGAATGAGTTTTAGTTTTAAATAGTTTTCAATTAATCTTTGCTCAACTGTGATATTTTTCTTGCTATTAAATGTCTTATTGTTATCATGAATATCATCAAACCAGCTGTCTGCATTATCGTTTGTGAGTATAACCATCTGTACCCTTGATCTGTGATATTTAATAAACTGTGTAATTCAATGTCCTATCCAGTCTCGGCCATTTATTCATGTAGTTAGAAGAATGTTTCTCATATTTCACTGACGTCACTTAACTCACTTTTCAGTCTGACTCCTGCCAGCTAACCCTACACTGTGTTAGACTCTGCTCATTTAATAGTTACCTTTTTAAAGGCATATCAACTCAAGTTATATGCTCTAAATTATTATGCATATTTTTTGTACTGATTTTTCTATTGTGTGGCGCTTACGATGGGTGCGGTGCATATTCCTGAAAATACGGTACTAACTTTTTTCTGATAGTCAGTTAATAAAAAATGACAATTTGTGGAAAATCCCTTATCATTCAGCTGCTTTTAGAGAACAACTAAAAATTTGCTCATTCTAGCGCCGATATCTTTCTGAGTTTTTACCATATTTGATTGGATTTTTTTTACTAAGTTGCTCCATAGAGTTGACTATTAAATTATGTAAAATGATCCTTGTTATCGTTCGCTCATGTGCAGATAAACATTATTTCATACAACTGCTCATATTTCCTAAAATATTTAATATATTTATATTCCAATTGCACTATATTGTTTCTACTATATTTTGTCAATTTTTTTGAAACTGGCGTTAAATTTGGTTGAAAACCCAGCATGTTATAAGCAAAAAACATGCAAGAATTTTTTAATTTTTTCAAATAAATCGCTATATCTCTTTAATATACGTGCTATTCTTACAAAAATAATACACATATTGCACAATGTCTGTTTATTTATAGTCTGTAGCGATAGATCATTTCGTGCATTTCATTTTACAGGGTGATATCAAGTATTCTTTTTTTTTTGGCCCCCTAATTGCCTTCCTTATCAAATTGACATTGCTAAATATGAGGTCATACCTGTTCTTTTTTATTCTGAAATTCCAGAATAATCTGTCAAGTATATTTCTAAATATTTGACAAAATGTCTAAAATTGAAATATGACGGTCATTAATGGCCATATAGTGTATATATCCATGAGGTTCAAAATTCAGTGTGTAAATAAATATACAGTTAAAAAATAATAAGACAACAATGTACCTAGAAATCAAGGTTGCCACAGAAATTTCTTAATTGACTACCACTAATTCCAAACAATAACCTTTTATAGTAAAAATTTGCTTAAAATAGAGTAGGCAATATAATCACAAGAAAAAAAATAGCGTTTGTGACAATTGAATGTTTTAAAGCAATTTTTGCAGAGTAACAACTTATCGCACTGTTTTGAAAATATAATAGGCTCTCTCAAATCTACACATTGGTGCTTGTTTAATGTTTCATTTTTTTTCTATATAGCTTTTTTTAAATGTAATATTAAAAAAGCTTTAACTAATATTTTACAATGAGAAGTTATGTTTTCAGCTTGTTGAAAAGAAAGTATTGTAGTTATTTATTATTATTTTTTTTTAATCCAAACTTTTCTTTAATGCAGGAAATAATGCTATTTTATTTCCATAAATAAAACGAAAAGGAGATATTGATAAAATATAATAAAGGTCAAAGCAGAAATAAATTCGGAGGTAAAGGAAATTTTAAAATTCTTGCAAAACACAGGCCTAGAAACACAAAACACTGCTTGCTAACAAAATATAAACATTGACATATCATGAACAGTGACGTCACAGCCAATCATCCAGTGTTTTCTAGTCACATGGTTTTCTCTTAACTTTAAACTTAATTTTAAAACGATTGGCCTGTTTTATATACATTTTTGAAGCAATTTTTGTAATTTATGAGTGGAATTATCAAAAAAACATGTATTGATTTCCCCATGTATGCAAATGTCTCATTCTTGTGCAGCAATAGATAGCAAAGATGATGAGGCTGACCTAATATGTGAACTTTCTGAACAGGCTTAAGAAAAGGACGCAATCAATGAAAACTGCAGTTAAACCTTTATAGTCACTTAAAATTAAATATAAAGTAAACTTATTTTTTCTTCATTTCCAATAGTTTTGTAAGTTGTAGAATTACTTGTCCGGTAAACCAAGCACAATGAGTTTGAAAATAAGAGTGATGTGCCAGACTTTGTCAAAAGCCTTCTGCACATCAAGAAAGATTGCCCCTGTAACACCACCAGATCTAATTCCATCATGAAGGGGTTCAGTAACCCTCCACAACTGGTGTGTTGTTGAAAGACGCACCCAAAAACGAATTGTTCTAGTATAAACAGATCATGAGAGTTAAGGAACGCCTTAAGGAGATGGTTTACCTTTTCAACAATTTTGTTTGGTTTAAAAAATACATTTCAAATGGTGAACTAACTGCATTTCAGTGTTCAGCTAAAAGTATATTTTGAAAAAATAAATAAAGTAACTGCATACATTATTAAAGTATTAAGTTTTATAAAAATTTGAATTTTTAAAAATCCCTACTACTTTTTTAGCAATTGATATATTTACCCAATAATGATATATTTGCCCAATTTAAAAAAAAAAAAAATCGAATGTGTATTACACAAGACTGTGCATGGATTTTTAGATACATCTAATATTATATTTAACATAATTTTTTTACTGATATATATGGTGTAAAATGATGAAATCTAAACATATCTTCAAATACATTTTTTTTTTTTTTTTTTTTTTTTTTTAAATAACAAAAAACCTGAAGGCTAATTCTATGTCCAGATTTATTACATCACATATATAATAAAGAACATGTACAAAAAAGTTTAAATCTCTGTCTCAAATACAAAAAAAGCCTTAGCATTTTTAAAACATGAAAGTTAAGAAAATATGAGAATGTTGAAAATGCCATTTAAATTTTTAATTGCTCAGAAAATTATAAATTTCCATCACTCTTATCTGCACAAATTTTAAAAGCAGATGAACTTCTTCCCCGATCAGTGGTGAGTAGTGACAAAGTGTTGCCATATGACCTCTATTGCCCTTCAGTGCAAAGAGTGTTTTCTACTTGTGTTTGCAAGCATTGTGGTTTGTATTTTGCATCCAATGTCATGCTGAAGAAATACATAATTGATGTGCATAAAATCAGGGGGCAGAGTTGGACTGCTTCGAAAAGCTATGCTCTGACAACAAGAACTCGTGGCTGTAAGTGCTTTCACCGAAAATGTGGAATTTGCAGATTGAATGGATGAAGCATTGGATGATGCATTGACATTAGAAGGCTTACTATCCCCAAGTATGAGAATGATCTCCAAATGCCTGCGTACTCGATGGACAAGCACATATCTTCTCCATGGAGGGGGGGGGGGGGGGGGGGATAGTCTTAATTGTAAATGGTTCAGAATAATTTCTATTTTATGATTTAGTATATAATTTTATTAAAGCTCAAAATAATGTGACATGAAATGTGATGGCAACTCTATTTAAGTAAAACTAATATTGAGTCTTCTTTTAGGTAGCTTTCTTTACAAAAAAGCTACCTATTGCAGCCGTTCGGAGGAAAGCGATTTCAAAAAATTTTGGTATATTTTCATCGATCATGACCCCCAGACCCCGAAACCACCCTCCGTTCAAAATTGATATATATATATATATATATATATATATATATATATATATATATCTGACCTATGTCACACTGTAACTCCCGTAATTATGAACCGATTTCGATGTAATTCGGTGTGTACATAGTACATACCAATGTCTCGACCGAGTTCATTGGCTATCTTCATCCGCCGTTTTGTTTCAAAATGGCGGCCATTTAAAATTTTTTAAAAAATGTAAAACTTGAAATGTGGTACCAAAAAATTAAAAATGGAAAAATATTTTTTTCTTATGTATTTGACCTTTATACAAAGATTCCGGAGCAGTTTTTGTTTCGTCTATATCTTAAAAAATGGCTGAGTTATAGCATTTTGAATTTCTAGCGTGGCTGACATTTTGAAACGTCCTGAACTTTGTCACACGATAAAAGGCGTATTTATGAACCGATTTGGATGTAACTTCGTTTATACATAGTACATACCAATGTCTCGACCGGGTTCGCTGGCCAGCTTCATCCGCCATCTTGTTTAAAAATGGCGGCCATTTAAATGTTTAAGAAAAATTTAAATTTTAAATGTGGTACCAAAAAATTGAAAATTGAAAAAATATTTTCTTCTTATGTGTTTGACCTTGATAAAAAGATTTGGGAGCAGTTTTTGTTTTGTCTATATCTTAAGAAATGGCTGAGTTATAGCATTTTGAATTTCTACCGTGGCTGACATTTTGAAACGTCCTGATTTTCCTCACGTAATAACAGGCGTATTTATGAACCGACTTAGATGTACCTTGGTGTGTACATAGTACATACAAATATCTCGACCGAGTTCGTTGGCCAGCTTCATTCGCCATCTTGTTTCAAAATGGCGGCCATTTAAAAAAATTAAAAAATTAAAAAATTTAAATGAGATACCAAAAAATTGGAAAATGAAAAAGATTTTTTTTTACGTGTTTGACCTTAATACAAAGATTCCGGAACAGTTTTTCTTTCGTCTATATCTAAAAAAAATGGCTGAGTAATAGCATTTCGAATTTCTTTTGTGGCTGACATTTTAAAACGACCTGATTTTTGGCACGCGATAACAGGCGTATTTATGAACCTATTTGGATGTAACTTGGTCTGTACATAGTACATACCAATGTCTCGACCGAGTTCGTTGGCCAGCTTCATTCGCCATCTTGTTTCAAAAGGGTTGCCATTTAAAAAAAATTAAATTTAAAATTCAAAATGAGGTATTAAAAAATTGGAAAATGAAAAAGATTTTTTTTTATGTATTTGGCCTTGATACAAAGATTCCGGAGCAGTTTTTGTTTCTGAAAATTTGTTCTTTTGTTTATATCTTAAAAAATGGTTGATTTATAGCACTTTGAATTTCTAGCATCTATTTTGAAACGATCTTGTATTTGTCACGCGATAACACACGTATTCGCCTATTTCGGTATAAGAAGGCATGTGGATAGTATACATCAACACCTCGACCAAGTTCGCTGGCCAGATTCATCAGCCATCTTGTTTCAAAATGGCGGCCATTAAATTAAAAAATATATATATATTTAAAGTGAGGTGCAAAAAAATTAGAAATGGAAAAAGATTTCTTTCTTAAGTATTTGACCTTGATATAAGGATTCAGGAGCATTTTTTGTTTGTCTTTACCTTAAAAAAATGGCTCAGATATAGCAGTTTCAATTTCTATTGTGGGTGACATTTTGAAAAATCTGATTTTTTGCATGCGACAGCACTCCTATATATTAACCGATTCCGATGTGAGTGAGCATGTGCACAGCAATTACTAAGGTCTCGACCAAGTTCACTGGTTAGCCTCATAAACCATGTTGTCTTAAAATGACAGGCACTTTAAGAAATCGCCGAATTTGGCAGCCAAATATAAGTTACTTTAAAGAAAAGCAGCTTGGATAAAGCTGACTAATTTCGCGAAATTCTCATTCATTATATTGATAAAAATTAGTATTTAATCTCCTATATTCGGTTTTCACTAAATTGAGCTTCGTGTGTTTGAATGATATAAGTTGGCTTTTTTTAAATAAGGATTATGAAAGCTACCTCTTCCTCCCGGCACTGGCCGGAAGGACTTTTTAAAAATCAATCTGTTTTAAAGTATTTTGTGGTCATGAAGTATATAAGATTTAAAGCCAAATATATGAAGTTCCATTTCAAATTCCAAATTACTACTATTTTCAGTTGCTCTTTCATATTAATATTGTATATTATGTTTTTTGTTGTAAACCTTAATCTTATTTCATACAAAATAAGTACACTAATCATTTTTATTGTTATGTTCAGAAATGTCCTTAAAACACATAGTTAAAGTTTAAAAATAAAATTTTAAATATGATCTATAACGCAGTGCTTTGTTTCTGAACTGAAAGTATATGTTTATGCAGAGCCGTCCTTAGGGATGTGTGACAGGTGCAGCAGCACAGGGCCTTGTGCCTAGGAAGGTCTTGCACCCAAAAAATAAAATTAGTAAAAAATAGCTAACCATATATTTTTCATTTTATTGTTGGTTATTTATTTCACAATAAAATTTGTCAGAATGCTTATTTATGAAATGTAAAATGTTTTATCAATAAAATGCTCAATGCAAGTTGCGGACACTAAGAAGAGAATAGATTGTTTGTAGCTTATATTCAGCCCATAGGCATTGTTATACACCAGGCGCATGAACTATATGTGAATTGTCAAGAGGTCGATTCTTTTGATGATTCTGACAAATTGCTCACTTTTAATGATTATTTGTTATATAATAACACAATTTTTTCTCCTTGTGTAATCAAGTTCTCTTTTTTATTATACGAACTTCCTGACCCACCGAAGTTGTCTGGATCCGTAGTAATAAGCGTGAATATACCTAAAATCAATTTTGAATGATTTTATATTTTAAAATAAAATTATTTCTAAAAGAAACGAATGGTGGAGGTTCTACTGCATTTGGTAGGTACCTTCAAATGTGTATGATTTTATACTTTTAAATGAAAATCTATCCAAACGAACCTAGAGCTGATGGCACCACTGCCTTTCAGCTGCTCGCATCGGGCACACTATTCATGACCCAGTCTGATTTGATTTTATATTTTTAAAAGAAAGACAAGTGTATCCTGGACCTGTCATAATAACTTTCAACCTAAAGTCAGTGCTGAATAATTTAAACTAAAAATTTTTCAATTGAAGATAGTGTTGAGTGCCTCACTGCCTTCGGTATTGTACTCCCTGGAATTTGTATGATTTATATTCTAAAAGAAAATATTTTCAAACTAACATAGAGT